>VMDO01001813.1:0-190431 GCA_007922755.1 Pedetes capensis
GAAAATCGTCTCCTTTAAGCTGGACCTCAGGCATTAGCACTGGCTTAGAAACCCAAGTTTACCTGTAATAATGTTTTAGTGTAAGTCTTTGTTCTGGATTTACAGTATGAGGCTTTTTTTTTTATGTGTGGTACTGAGGGTTGAACCCAGGGCCTGGCACTTGCATGCTCTGCAAGTGCTGGACCACTGAGCTGCACCCTCAGCCCATTTTCTTACTTTTTGAGACAGGATCTCGCTAAATTACATAGACTGCCTCTGGTCTCGAACTTGCGATCCTCCTGCCTCTGCCTCCCAAGCCGCTGGGGTTACAGGCATGCGCCACTGCGCCCAGCAGTATAAGGCCTTTTGATAATGATGAATGAGAGAGCAGAGAGGCGCAGAGCAGATGTATTTCTTAGGGAACATCTTGAAAGCACAAATTAATTATATATTTGCAATAAAAATTGTATGATACTAAGTTTGACAATTTTCATCAACCGGGACCGAGAATTCTCTTTATTCCAGATCCTTCCAGGGGCAGCCATCCTGCCTAATTTCTCTTGACTTTTGGAAAAGAAAATAAGCAACAGCCTTGACTATGGACCATCAGTTAAAAAGGATAAAAATCCAATCAGGGTTAAATTTTGGAGTTCCATGATGCCATATACTGGGTGCTACAGTCTAGACTTAACAGAAATGGCCTGGCTTGGGTGTAGTGATAGTCAGAGCCTGGTTATGGTGGTATTAGGAGGGCTTACTTATGTCTGCCTGCAGCTGTATCACTGTGGTGTCGGATCCCATCAGATCTCGGAAGCTAAGCAGGGTCGGGCCTGGTTAGTACTTGAATTCAGAGACCACCTGGGAATACCAGATACTATAGGCTTGGGAGAAGGACCTGGCAACCCACTCCCAAAAATCAATCAGCCGCTGAAAACCCTATGAATAGCAGAGAAGCACTGACAATAGTGTTTTACTTGTTGTACTTAGGGTCACTATGATTCGGACACCAACTCAACGGCACCTAACAACAATTTATGTCTATGTAGCCCTAGGAGTTAGAATGCAAATTCTGATTATCTTTTTCCTAAACTCATTAACAGCCCATGGGACAGGGCATGAGCTCTGCTTACAGTGGAGGCTCTAGGCTCAGCCAGTATGATGCTTGCTGGATAAGTGACAATCAGTGCTGAGAACCCAATTTGCGCCTCTGATGAGTAATGCAGAAGACAAATGGAGCACCCTGCAAAGCCATCTCAAGCTAGACAGACTGTACTTGAAAATTAGCAAGGATACCAGGCCAGCCTGGGGCTTTCGTTGGGTACAAGGATGGCCCTGTAGACTGGAGAAGGAATGCCCTGCTATGGAAGAAGTGAGAAGAGCCTGTCCGTCTAGAAAGACCTATCCGTGTCTAGGAACCAGCTGACCTTCTGGATGGGCAGAGGCCAAGGGTAACCAGGCCCTGTCTGCTGCCTTCTTCCTGATTTGCCTGTGCTCCCTGAAGAAGAAGCCATCCAGATCCAGAAGGATCTCTGACATCTTCCCACGAATGTCTTTGGTGCTGACCAAAGGTGGTGGTGGTTGTTAGGTACCATCAAGTTGGGTCCAACTCATAGCGACCCTTTGTACAACAGAATGAAACACTCCCCAACACTGTGCCTTGCCCGGCACTGTGTCAGTGCTTCTGTGCTATTCATAGGGTTTTCAATGACTGATTGTTTTGGGAGTGGGCTGCCAGGTCCTTCTCCCATTTTTTTGCTGTGTTGGGGATAGAACCCAGGGCTTCAGAGAGCACAGAGCAGCAGCACTTTACCAATTGACCTAAAACCCCAGCCCCACTAAAGCTGGGTTGATCAGGAAAAAAACAGTTTTGTTCTCCTTCTCTCTTCTTTGCCCTTTCTTTCTCTTATAGCCTTGTATTCTTGCTGCATTCAAAATTTTATAGAGTAAAATTTTGTACCAGGCATTATATAAGGGGCTGAGTAGACAGACAAAAAAATATGTATAATGCAATCAACATGTGCGTATGCAGGGTGGTAGGAACATAGCAGAGGAGGTGATGGATTCTGAGCCAGTGAATCGGACCATCATGGGAAAATTTCCACCTAAAAAGGGTATTGGCATTCCAGGCGGCTGGAGCAATGTAGTCCAAGGCTTGAATGGCTGAAAAATCCTAGTGAGGTCATTAGTTAAGATTCTCTTTTTAGTCAATAACAGGATTCCACTTAAATCATCTGGTGAAAGAGTAGATTTATTATAAGGGCATGAGGGGATGGGCATGAGTGTTTATCACCTCAAAAAACAAACAAACAAACAAACAAAAGATCCTCCTTGACCTCATCTTCACTGTGCTCGCCTTAATCTAAGCTCCTGTCTCTCACAGAGACACCTGCAAAAGCTTCTTCCTGCCTTTATTCTGCCCGGTTAATCCCTGCTCCGTACAGAGGTTATAATGATTCTTCTTCAGCTGCAAAGTGGATCACACTCGTTCACTCAAATCACCTCGCTGACTTTCCAGTGCACAGAGAACACCCTAGAACACCATCAGATTCCTCACACAGCCTACAAAACCACTCTTTGTCTGATCCCTGACTAGCCTGTACCCCTTTCTTGTTTCCTCAGTACCAGACAAAGCCCTTTCCCAGTTCTTGAAATCTCCGACCTCTTTCTGACCTCAGGGCCTTTGCCCAAGCTGAGACTTTTTGGAATGTGTACCTTTGGAAGCAAAGGTGGTTTTACTTCAGTATAGCTTTTCTTGTCAGTCTACAAACATTTAATAGAGAAGAGGCAAATTGCCCAAATCTCATAATCATCAGGATTTTGACTTTGACCACATTCACTGCTGCACAGTTTTTTCCTCCTGGTTTGTTAGAATTGTTTCTCTCTGCCCCTCCCCCTGGCTGATCATTCATTTCATTGGTTAGTATCTGTGGTAGATTGAAAGGAAATAAAAGATTTTTAAAAAATCTGGCAACTCTACCACCCTCCCCTGAAGCCTTTTAGTAAACAGATATGGCATCTTCTTGAATAAAATATCCCATGGTGTTGGGAACTAAGAGTGTGGGCTTTGTAACTGAGGGACTCAAGTTCAAGTGTTGCTACTGTGTCACCCAAGAGAAGTTATAAATCCTTGTAAATGGGAGATGATAATAAGATCCATCTCCCAGGATTACTGCAAGAATGAAATGAGTTTAAAAATGCAAGATGTTCAGAACCATGCACAGCATGTGCTAAACTTCAATAAATGTTAGAATTTTTTTTGTTATTTCTCACCTCCCTTCCCTCTTTCCTTCCTACCTGCCTTCTTTCCTTTCTCCCTCCCATCCTTCCTTCCTTTCCTTCCTTCCTTCTTTCTTTCTTTCCTTCCTTCCTCCTATCTATCCTTCTTTTCTTTCCTTTCCCTCCACCCTCCCTCCATACCTTCCTTCCTTTCTTTCTCTTCCTCTCTAAGTCTCACTAGATCTACATTTCAAACAGACCACAGATAAGTGAAGACCACTAAGCAAAGGTTTACAAACTGGAGAAATATGTCTCCAACCAACATTTAATTCCTTCAAAATTTGTTTTTATTTTTTGTTGTCACAACAGATTTTGACAGAATCATTTGCACAAAAGTGCATACTTCCACCCGTAGTGTTCAATCCCGTCTGATCTTGGAAGCTAAGTGGAGTCGGCCTACTTAGTCCTTGAATGGGGGTCACCTGGGAATACCAGGTACTGTAGGCTAGGGAGAAGGACCTGACAGCCCACTCCAGAAGCAATCTGCCATTGAAAACCCTGTGAATAGCAGCACAGAAGCACTGACAATAGTGTCAGGTATGGCATAGTGTCGGGGAGTGTTTCATTCTGTTGTACATAGGTCTCAACTAGACACCTATGAATAACAACAACATACTTACAGGCAGTTTTAAGTCTCATTTTTACCTTAATTTTTATAAATTATAGGAGTTTATATTTATTGTGAAGACATTTCCAGATTGTACATGATGGACTATTACCCAGCTTTAAAAAGGAAAGAAATTCTGACACATGCTACATACTGAAGAGATTATGCTAAGTGAGATAAGCCAGTCACAAAAGGACAAACACTACATGATTCCCCTGACATGTGGTACCTAGAACAGAGACAGTCATAGAGACAAAAAGTAGAATGGTAGCTGCCAAAGGCTGAGGCAGGGAGATGGTGATATAAGAACAGTGTTTCATGAACAGAGTTTGGGAAGATGAAATAAATTCTGGAGAAGGATGTTGGTGACAGTTGCCCAATAATGTGAATATGATTATGTCACTGAACTGTGTACTTTAAGAGTTTGTTTGTATCTCTTAGGTCAGCCGTGACATAATGGCTAAATGGAAAATTTTATGTTTCATATATTTTATCATGCTTGAAGCCATACCACTCTAGCATCTGATCACACTGGATCTCAGAAGTTAAATAGGGTCAGGCCTAGTTAGTCTTTGTATAGGAGACCACCTGGGAATATCAGGTACTGTAGGCTTGGGAGAAGGACCTGGCAATTCACTCCCAAAACTATCCACCACTGAAAACCCTATGAATAGCAGAGAAGCACTGACATAATGCTGGGAATGGTAGTGTTGGGGAGTGTTTCATTCTGTTGTACATAGGGTCTCTGTGAGTCAGACTGAATGGTACCTGTTAGGTGGGCTCAGGGCTTCTCCTCTTCTCCAAGAGAACCACCCCATGTCGTGCAGAGCCCTAGGTGTGCACCAGGCTGGAGTCTGTGGTGCCTCCCAGAGTGTGGCTCCCTGCTCGCACCCCATATTTTGCATTGCCTGAGGGTGGGTACTGCATCCTGGTTACCATGGGGACCAGGATCCTCATTCTCCTGGTGCTAGTGCAGGACCTGTCACATAATGGCTCCTCCCTATAAGGTGGTGCCTTCTTCTACCCACTATCCCCCAGTCCACAAAAAGCCTGTCAAAACTTGACTTGAAATCTTCCCTGCCCAGCAACTCCTCCAGAAACCTCCACGTGCCTGCTTCCTACCTATCCTGATGTGACACATCAATCATCCCTTTTCCATCCCACCTAGATGCCATAAATGCCTGGCCCCTTCCTCTCCCTGGGGCTGCTTTCTCCTTTGCTAGAGACAGCTTGGGCAGCTTCTCCCAATAAAGGGCTGTTGAGTTTATGGATATTTTAGCTCCTTACCTAACAGTACCTAACAGCAACAGCATTTTATCACGGCTTAATTTTAAGAAATGATTCAAAAGCAAACAAAGCAAAAGTCAAAATTCTCCCTCCAGTTGCTCCCTCCGTTCCTTAATCTTACTCTCCTCCTAAGTAATGTCTATAATAGTTTTCTTTGCTTTAGTTAATAATAGGTGATAAGTCTCCTAAAAATGCTTCTGAGTCAATATTCCACATAAACCATCATTTCTTTAACCATTCCCCTCTTGGTGAGCTGGTTTGTTTCCATTTACTATCTTTATTAAATACCACATGAAGTTATGTGCAAGTGGGCTAGATTTCTATAGCATAGATTCCTAGAAATTGAATTGCTGGATCAAAGGCCAAACACATTACAAATTATGGAAGATGAGGAAAAATGTGCCTAAAAATTGATGCACATTTGTGCTAGCAATATAGAAAAGAACTCAGGAGGTCTGCAAATCCTTGACCACAATGGATGTTCTTAACCATTAAAGTTTTTATCAAGTGATGAGTGGAAATAACATAATTATTACCCTAATTTTAAAGTCACTAAATATTAGTGAAATGATCATATTTTTATTTTGTTATTAGATTTACCTTTTTCCTTATTAGTCATTTCTTTTGCCCCCTTTTTACTTATCTTTTCTTTATTGATGTGCAGGAATTCTTTATATATCAAGGATGTAAAATCTGGGTCAATTATAATATTTGCATTTAATTTTTCCAGTCTCTTACTTATCTTGCCTGCATCTGTAGCACTGTGGCATCCGATCCTGTCAGATCACGGAAGCTAAGCAGGGTCGTTAGTACTGGTTAGTACTTGGTTAGTACTGGTTAGTACTTAGATGGGAGACCGCCTGGGAACACGAGGTGCCGCAGGTTTGGGAGAAGGACCTGGCAACCCCCTCCCAAAAGTCAATCCGCCATTGAAAACCCTAAGAACAGCAAAAAAGCATTGATAGTGTTTCATCTGTTGTACATAGGGTCTCTATGAGTTGGACACCGACTTGACCTAACAACAACAACAACAACAACTTAATTATCTTCACTTTGCTTAAAGTTTTTTTTGTTTTGTTTTGTTTTTGTTGTTTTTTAACATAGAATCTTATACTGATTTACACAGTCGAATCTATCAGTAATTTCCTTTAAGGCTTCATAGTATTATTTTTTCCCTCACTAAGCTTAATAGTGGAAATCTCCTTTTATAATTTGTATAGTTTGTTTTCCAAGCATTTAAATATTTTATTAATGTGTTTATTTGCATGCATATAGCATGAGAAAGTATCTAAGAACTGTGTGATTGCCTTGATCTCTCTCTTTACATTGATGCTTCACATATGGTCTTTCCACGTTTAGAAACGCGTCCTTCAGAATTGTCTTCAATTAGGATTTTTTTCCATTTACGTACTTGTGCCTGCATTTCCCACACTGCCTATTTAACTAAGCACCTATCAAAATAACCTTACATGGTATGCTCTTTCTTGTCTTGCTACTTGAGGGTGTGTTTGTGTTTTTTGTGTTTGTTGTTATTTTTAGAAATCATGGCGTGGGGGGTAATGAAAAGGTGTTGCATTATCCCAGCAGACCTCAGAGGAACAAAAGTGTTTCTAAAAACAGTCTTCACGCTGGTGACTGCTTTGTGAAGAAATTTTCATAACCAAAGGCTCGCTAACAGGACTTATTATTTAAGACAACTGTGGTTCCTGTGTAGATTTCTTGTGCAATGTGTGAACCACACTACTAATTTTCTCTTTGACCAAATGCTCCTGCTCCATAATATGCCTTACTCCCCTAAAGCTTTGGAAAACAGCTTTAAGCTTCTCACTTCTTTAGTAAAGAACTTCTCAGTTGATTTCAAGTGAAATGCCAACAGTCTTGCTTTTTTCAAACACGCTTCACAGCCATGGCTGTATATCCACTTTAAAAGTGTATGTTTGGTGGGTGGGGGTGCTGTGTGCTTTGAGCAGTTGTCAGATGTTTTATTTTTGGAAAATTCTAAATAACATTTTGAAGGATAATTAAGGGTTGCTCAAGTTTGTTTCAGAATTTAAAAAAATGGTATACTTTATCTCTTTTGTGCACTCAATACTTCATTTGTCACCTCCTCTATTTTATAAATCTTTTACTTAATGGTGTTTATTCTCCTTTCAGTCTTGCCTGAGTCGTGTTTTTATGATCATATTATCAGGAAGTGATAATGTGTGGATTTTTTTCTGTATCCAGGCTTGCCAATCACTATGGAAACAAATATTTACACAGCCCAGATACTGATTAATACCTACTGGTTATTTTGACATTATAGAGTTACTGTTTTAATGTAAAGAATTTCTTGTGAATAGTAAAGTGGTCTATTCTAATTTATTTACATTTATAATTTCCCCATCAGAAATTAATACAGTAACTAAAGCTCTGTCAAATTACAGACATTTCTGAAAGAGTCATTATTGCCAAAATAGGACTCCAAGTCAAATGGTAGGTGTTTAAAAATGGTTGATTTAAATTCTAACAGAAGCAACTTTTGCAAAAGGGAATATTTCACCTCACATGACACTACATATATGATGGAGCATTTCAAAAGAACTCTTCAAAAGGTATTTTGTTGGGTCCTCAAAGGAATATTTAGTTACATATGTAACTCCTGGAATCCAGCCTCCATGAATCCTGTTGCAAACAAATTACCTCGTTCTTTCATCTTCTCCATTTGGATTTTCATTTTTTCCTAGGGGAGACCTTTCTGGGTTTTTCTTTTCTTTTCTTTTCTTTTTTCCAGCTGAAGGTCCAAAAAGTTGTAGTCTGTATTCTAGAACAGTGATTCTCAAAGTTAAGTACATCACCCAAAGGGTTGGACTCAACTTCTGTCAGTCCCCTGTGCAGTAGAGCTAGTGGTGGCCACAGATTCTGTGTCCTTAAGACATTTCCAGGTGATGGTACTGGTCCAAATACCACCTGTAAGAAACACTGTGCTAGAGTCTAATTTTTCTTTTTGTTTTTTATTAACCAAGTTGGAAAGTAGATATTGCAGGATGGCTTGAAGCAAACCTTAAAATTACTAGGCAACATATTTTGTAATAGAAATAGAGCTTCACAACACCAAACAAGGTAGGCTTATCATTTCAGTAAAGCTGAGGAGTTTTATCCTATAGGACTAAACTTCTGAGTGGTCCCTCAGGATAAATCCAGAGCCCACTAATCTCTTAAAGAAACATGTTTCTCAATAATGATAGAGGTATCTCATCTAATTCATCAAATCAACTGAACTCTTAAATCACATATACCTATAATTAAATGGTGTAAGGGTTGGAAGAGTAGAGATTGAACATATGAAAGTTGACTGTTCTATATTTATCTTTAACATAGCCTCACAGTCTTCAAAAAGACTGATTAGTTTATCATATTAACCATTTCTATAGAATCGAATGTGAACCTTAGTGTCTTAGCCAGTAAAACCACTAGGGTGGCAAATCTTAGAGAAGTATATTCTAGTAAGGGCAGACTGAGATTTGGAATCAGAGGATCTGGGTGACTCTTGGTACTGCCTTTCACTTGCTCTAAGATCTTAGACGTATTATTTTCCCTTGATCTTAGTATCCACACCTGTAAAATGGGGCTAGTAATATTTATTTGATGGAGTCAGTGAATATTTTTGTTGAATGCTTACCAGGCATGGTTCTAGGTTGATGTTCAAGGAAAGAAGGCATGCTTTCTACCTTCAAGACAGTCATATAATGACTTTATTGTAGCAACAAAAGCATGGGCATGAAGAATTTTGTAAATTATCAATACTTAATATAAAATATTGTTGTTCTTTGCATAGGACCTGGCCATGAACTTGTATTAAGTGAGCATCATCTATTTGTAGGAAGAAGTGAAATAGAGGGCAGTGCCATGCTAAATGGAATCTTCTCCAGAGAAAAGTCACCACCATTGATTTTGGCATGAGACTAGTGGACTGCAGTTACATGTATTTTTTCCTCAGCATTCTTTTGACCTCTGGAGGATTTAAATTATATTTTCATTTCAAGAAAATACTGATTTAACTGCAAACCAGAGAGTCTGAAAAGAATGATCTGAATATTTGCTCAATGCATGCCATTCAGGTGTGATGTGAGAAATAATAAGGCTTAACATAGAAAAAAATATTAAAGAAATACTTCTTTAAAGTTTATTTTATTTTATTTTATTGCAATACTTGGGGATTAAACTGAGAGCCTCACACATACTTTACAAGTGCTCTAGCACTAGGCTACACCCCTAGCCCATTTTTTAACTTTTTATCTTGAGACAGAGTCTTGTTAAGTTACACAGGCTGCCTCTGGTCTCAAACCTGTGATCCTCCTGCCTCTACCTCCCACGTCGCTGGGGTTATAGCGTGCACCACCACCCTGGGCCTAACGTTTTTTGTTTTTGTTTTTGAACATCAAATGATATGTGACTCAGACCTAGTTATTTTGGTTTGTTTCTCTTGCTTTTTAATGAATAGCATTCTCTTTAAACTCCACTCGGAATAGATGGTATATTTCTTCCTGTCTAAGGAAGCTGGGCACTGTGGTAACATTGAAGGCAGGAGGCTTCAAATCTTATTAGCTTTTTTTCCTATGGTAAAGCAATTTCATTCTCAAATTGAACATGTCATTTCTTCTTTATTAAATTTCCCAGATATTCTTTCACCTCAGGTTCTTATGTTGCTTCTATTTATTTCTTGACTTGTTCACGCTAGTTGTGGGAAGGCACCAGGGTTTCTATCAAATCCTGTGTACCCTACTGCTTGTCAGTCAGAGCCTAACATGAAAGGACAAAATTCATAATCAAAATGGCTCTTTACTGGCCAACTCAGGAGCAGCTTGGAGGGAGAATTCTTCTCAGCAAAAGAGCAGTGGCACTGATGTGACATCACATGTTTTATCAAGGCTTCATTTCATGGTATTTGGGGAATGTTGTTGTTGTTGTTAGGTGCTGTCGAGTTGGTATCCGACTCATAGCAACCCTCATAGGGTTTTCAATGGCTGACTGTTTCGGGATTGCCTTGGGAGTGGATTGCCAGGTCCTTCTCCCATTTTTGCGGTGCTGGGAATTGAACTTGGGTCCACAGAGACTGCAGTGCAGTGCTCTACCAACTGAGCTAAATCCCAGCCATTTGGGGAATAAATGATATAAACATGGCACCATTCCTCCAGCATTCCCTCCAAGGTGCTCAGCATGTTCCTATGAAACACCAAACAACTGAGAACCTAAGAGAGAAAATTGGTGGAACTCCTTGTTCAATATGCTTGAGGTTTTGAAACAGTCCAGTTTGCTTCCATATTACTTTCCATTATATGAGTTCCTTAAGATTCAGTTTATGTGGTTAAACATCTATTCTTCCTGTTTGAAGAGACTATCCTTTTTCCTTTACTCTTGCTACTCAAAACATGTCCTGACCCCTGGCATATTTAGCTTTTTCCTGAATTTGATGATAACTTTTCTATGGACAGCCAACTTTAGCTCTAAAGAAGTGATCTGTGATACTATTACTTTATTCCCTAAATGACTTCATTGAGCTCAGAGTCCCCATGATGGTCCTCAATGCTAACTGGACATCCTCCCATTTGGTTTTGCCTCATGTCCCCAATGGTTCCTGATCAGCACTCCTCCTTTGGTTTACCTAGTTTACTCCCTGGAGTGGCTCTCCATTGTCTAATGCCAGTCTTATTCATGCTATCCATTCTAATAGGTTAAATTGCATTCAGTCTTCTAAATCAAGCACATCAACTGCTTCTTCTAGAAAAACTGTGGGAGATGGGGAGATATTGGAAGTTTTCTGTGGATAATGTGCAATGTATGAGTTCAGGGAAATCCTAGTGGGTATGGTTTAATAACAGTTGTATAGAATCACCTCGTCCTTTTGTGTATTTTGTTTTTGGGACAGTATTTCACTCTGTAGCCCAGACTGGCCTAGAACTTGCTATGTAGCCCAGGCTGGCCTCAAACTCAATCTCCTTCAGACTCATATGCACTGGGATTACAGGTGTGTGCTACCATGTGCAGGTGGCTTACCTTCTTCTCTTATTATAGGTTTACTTTTGTTCCATTCATTTCTCCCTCTCCCCTTTTCTCATTCTTTCCCTCTCTTCATTTTATCCTTCTTTCCTTTCTGCCTCCCCACCCCTTTCCTCTCAGATACCTATATTCCTTTTGCTTGTTGTTTGTTGTTAGGTGCCATCAAGTTGGTGTCCGACTCATAGTAACCCTGCATACAACAGGTGAAACACTATTGTTAGTGCTTCTTTGCTATTCATAGGCCTTCAATGGCTGATTGTTCTTTTGGGGGAGTGGGTTGTGGGGTTCTTCTCCCAACCCTACAGCACCTGGTGTTCTCAGGCAGTCTTCCATCCAAGTACTAACCAGGTCTGACCCTACTTAGTTTCTGAGATCTGATGGGATTGAATGCCAGGGTGGTATAGCTACAGGCAATCCTTTTACTTAGATGCCCAAAATACAGATGGGGGAACAAAAGAGAAAGACAAATAGAAATCTGTTTTTTTGGTAACTTTATTAGCACTATGGCCTAAATATTATTGGGGTGTTTTTTAAATGATTGTAAAGAGCTATATTATTCATAGTACCTGAATTTGTTGTAGACTTTGAAGATTTGATCCTTAGTTTTGGTACCTCTATGTGTAAAACGAGGATTATTACTGAGAAATATTTTATCATGGTTAAACTGCGAGTGAAATCACATCTCCAAATACTACACAACAAACCTTTAACAATAATGACCAAATGTTCTTTGTAGGTTGATGGCACCATCTGCTTCAAGAAAAAAGAGAAGTGAAAAAAACTATGTCAGGAACAATTGATCCACACCACAGACCAATGATTTCAAGTGAATTTCTGCTAAATATCCTCATCTTGCCCACATGGGTGAGCCTTGACAACCTCTAGGCAATTCAGGGAATCTTCTTTGTTTCTCAAGAATGAGCTATTTTCAGCTCATAAACAAAATTGTAGTGGTGTCTGTGATTGATGACCCCTACAGGAGTGAGCACAGGATTCAAGAAGGTCAGGTTGGAGTTTTAAAATATGATCAACATAGACAGAAATTGAAAGCTTGCTCATTCAAAGTGCTTACTCATCACAGAACCCCTTGGGAGGCTGGAGCTACAGCAGAACATCTTTGTAGCCAGATGAAGAGATAGAGACTTTTGGCTTAGTGAAACCAACTCAGAGAAAAGTAGAGCCAAAAGAAGAGACAGAAAGGGACAGTTTCCAGAGATGGGTTACTAGTAGCATTAGGAAGCCCCTGGATCCAGGTATACCTAAAGCTCCACCCTTCATATTTCCTGTTATGGGAACCCCTGCATTCTTTTGTCATTTAAATAAATTTGAATTGGATTTTTGCCACTTCAAGCCAAAGAGCCCTGATCATCTAAAACTTTCCTTATTATACTGATAAATATTGATCAGTTAAAAAAAAAAAAATCCATAAAGCCAGGTGCAGTGGCTCAGCCCTGAAATCCCAGCAACTCAGGACACAGAGGCAGGAGAATCGCAAGTTTGAGACCAGAGGCAGTCTGCATAATTTAGCAAGGCTCTGTCTCGAAAAGTAAAAAAGAATAGGCTGGGGGCACAGCTCAGTGGTCCAGCACTTGCAGAGAATGGAAGTGCAAGGCCCTGGGTTCACCCTTCTAAAAATTGTAGCATCTCCACTTAGAGATAACATTGAATAATATATTGGAACATAGTTCTCTGAAACTCTATGACATTGTATATTTCTAGAAAATAACATATATTTTTTTACTGTAATCCTCACCCTTTCAAAAGTACTAGAGGGCTACAAAATCAGAGAGCTCTCCAGGACCCAAGCCATATATGATTCTAATTCATATCTTCATTTGTAGCCCTCTAAAACTCTTGAAAATATACAGATTAGAATCGAGAATATATGGTATTTATATATATCTACACTTAAGGTTGGGGCTGGGATTTAGCTCAGTTGGTAGAGCACTGTGCTACAGTCTCTGAGGTCCCTAGTTCAATTCCCAGAACCGCAAAAATGGGAGAAGGACCTGGCAATCCACTCCCAAGGCAATCCGGAAACAGTCAGCCATTGAAAACCCTATGAGGGTCACTATGAGTCGGACACTGACTCTACGGCACCTAACAACAACAACACTTAAGGTGTTTTATCTTTTTTATTTTTATTCTTTTGCAGTGTTGGGGGTTGCATACAGGACCTTGCACATGTGAAGAAAGAGCTCTACACTGAGCTGCACCCCTAGACCTTTTTATTTCTTATTTTGAGACAGGGTCTCACTAAGCCGTGCAGGCTGCCTCCAGCTTGAACTCACGATCCTCCCACCTCACCTTCATGAGTTGCTGGGGTTTGTGTACCACTCTCCTGAGCATTTTATCCTTTTTGAAAGGGAAATGGTATTATAATGTAAATTTGCTTTGTAACTTTCACAAAATACTAGAACATCTAATAAAATATGGTTTTATATCTTTTTTTACTTGTGATACTGGGGGGTTGAACTCAGGGCTTTGCACATGCTTTACAAGGGCTCTACCACTCAGCTGCATCCCTAAACACTTATTTATTTTTTTAAATTAAAGACAAGGTCTTGCTAAATTACACAGGCTGCCTCTGGCCTCAAACTTGCAATCCTCCTGCCCCAGCCTCCTGAGTCACTGGAATTCAAGATGTGTAACTCCGTGCCTGGCAAATTCTATACTATCTTAATGAATGAACATTATTCCACAATATGAATGAGCTACAGTTTATTTATTGCATCCTTATTATTGAATGTCTACATGGGTATTCCCATTGTTCCTGCTACTTTCCAATTTCCATTATATACACTATAATCATTTTGTTCTTAATGCTGAAATGAATATAAATGAGGTGGCTCTGAATGATGCTTCCTTATTATTTAAAAAAGCCATCATCAATTAAAATCATGATGGGATCAAAGTAAGTTTGGCTAAGTCCCACATTTTGGCCCTGTGAAAGCAAACCTTCTTGGAGTATTTAGTAAAACCTCAGTACCTTGCTGCACTAATTTTCAAGCTTCATGGTCTTTTTTTTTTTCCAATTAGAAAGTAGGAGTAGAAATGGAATAGAAAGCCTACTGAAGACTACAGGTCTAGAGTAAATAATAACTCTAAGAAAAAGAGGTAGCTAAACAACCCCTTTAAACAAATCGCTTCTTGTTATGGCAACAATCGCCCAAGTCCTTTCCCCAGAAGGACACCAAGCTCTTATTAACTTAGTGCATGACATGTTTGTATGATTGTAACTAAGTCACCAAATGGGAAATGTCTAAATCAAGTTGCAATTAATGCATCCTAAAATGCAGGGTAATAAGCCACACAGTAACTCCAGGAGTGACAAATTTTTTGAATTAAACCCCAGTGTAAGTCTGAAGCAGCAGAAGACTGGACACAAAACAAAAACAAACAAACAAATGAAAACCAGTGTTTGCTAGGTTCATGTGGGGTGTGAAAGCATTGTGGAAAGGCAACGTGAATCCATATTATGCAGAAATCAATGGCAGTCCAATCTTTGCAGGCCGCACGAGGCCCCGTGTGACAAGGGCACAGCGATGCTCCTAATCAAGCAGATTGTGTGAAAGCAGAGAGCCCAGCTGAGCTTGGAATATCCCGCTGGACTTTGTTTGCTACTTAATGGAGCAGGTCATAGCTATAACACCCCAAAGAAATCAACCAGTCTCGGCCGGAGGAGTGCACACAAGTGTGGGAACTCCAGCAGCTCTATGTAAAGTCACTTCTATAGGTCATCTGCAGAGAAAAGAACTCGGAGAAATAATAAAGGGGGCATCATTCTGCTGTCTGTGTTTATGATTCTCCCCCTCGGGAAGGGAGTTGGGGTATGGAGGCAAAGCAGCGTAGCTGGAGAACCATTTCGTCTTTTTTATTCTATGCATTATAAAGCTCTTGGCAGGGCATCAGCCACTGAACTTAGCTCCCCTTTCTTGAAAGCCACATGTTACAGGGGTTTCTAAGCCAGAGTGACAGTGATAAAAGGCCAATTCGGGGCTTGGGGACAATTTTTCCTAACAACATGCTTTGCCTCTTTAAACACCTGCCGCTTTGCACAGCCCTCTCCAATACAGCTGCAGGGTGGCACCGGCTCTAAGCTGGGATGGTTGAAGTTCAAATTAGCGCCTCTTTCTCCTGTCACTCCAGGAGGTTGTGGAAAACCAGTGCCACTGCCCTCACCCTGAGGTGAACAATGTCCCCTTCAGAATGCATATGGAATTCAGGAGGATGAGACAGGGTTATTGAACCTTCTTTAAACCTGGGCTGCTGGCTTTGGAAGTATTGAGCTGCCACATCGGTTTCTCAACAGAGTCCTTAAAAAGTGCCCACAATATAAAACCTCTTGGGATGAAAGCAGGCTGTAGCGTACAAAAGGTACCTGGCAAATAAATCTAGGGGTTCCAAGTATGTTGAGGCAAACCAGGCCAGAAGAAATGAGTGCTCTATTGATTAGAACTCTAACTAGTTTGCCTTCCTTTCTCTACAGGAAAAATTTTACTTCCTGTCAGTGAGCTGAATATTGTAACTTGCAGGGTTTTGTTGTTGTTGTTGTTAGGTGCCATGGAGTCTGTGTCCAACTCATAGCCACCCTGTGTAAAACAGATGAAACACCATTGTTAGTGTTTCTCTGCTATTCATAGGGTTTTCAATGGCAGATTGATTTTTGGGGAGTAGGTTGCTGGGTCCTTCTCCCAAGCCTACAGTGTCTGGTGTTCCCAGGCGGTCTCCTATCAAAGTACTAACCAGGCCCTACCCTGCTTAGCTTCTGAGATCTGACGGGATCAGATGCCACAGTGCTACAGCAGCAGGCTCTGGAGGGTTTTAGCCACCCTACATTTGGTGAAGATTCAATAGGAAAAACTGGGAACCCTGATAATTAATACTGTCATTGTGTGAGACTTCTTGTCTGGAGAGAATGTATCAGACCAACCAAAACAACTTTGCCTGTTGAAACCCTCAAGTTCAATGGCAGCTTTCCCTGCTCCCTAGGGCGGCAGCAGCTATAGGGGGAAACCTGAGAGAGTGAAGATGCCCGCTTTCCCCAAGTCTGAAAGGAACAGACACTGACCAAAGTACCAGCCATACTCTCATGCTGTGAGAAGAGCAAAGGGTAGGTAGACGGCTGCTTACATCTAAAAGAAATGTTGTAAGAAACTGGAAACTTTCCTCTTTTGTAATCAGTGATTAAAATGTAAGAACCCGGAGTCCCTGGAGCTTTTATATAGCGATGGTCTATTACTTAAGATGGTTCAACTTATAATTTTTAAAATTTTCAATGGTGCCAATGTGATGCATCCTTAGCAGGAATCTTAGTTCCAATTTAGAATTCTGATCTCTTCCTGGGTACAGTGTGAGATGCTTTCAAGATGCTGGGCAGCAGCTAGGCAGCCATATAGTCACAACGGGGGCCAGTGGACGCTCTACAGTGCACTGTGGTGCTAACCTAGGATGCTTGATGGGTTAGGTGAATTCGATGCATTTTTGACTTAAGATTTTATTGTATGTAATTCCAGCAGATGCAGAGGAACATCTGCATTAAGTAATAACTTGGCCAACCTCACTCTGAAAATAATGCATGGAAAATTCCAGAAGTAATTCATAAATTTTAAATTGCGTACCATTCTAAGCAGTATGAAGAAATCTCCCACCATCCCACTCTCCTACCCACCAAGGACCTGAATCATCACTTTGTTTAGCATATCCATGCTGTATATGCTACCTGCCCATTAGTCACTTTAGTACCCTTTACGTATCAGATGAATTGTCACAGTATTTCAATGACTGTGTCCAAGTAACCCTTATTTTACAAATAATGGCCCCAAGGTGCCAGAGGAGTGATGCTGGCAATTCAGACATGACAAAGAGGAACCATAAAGTCTTCCTTTAATTAAAAAGCTGAAAATTCTCATCTTAATAAGGAAAGAAAAATCATATAATGAGGCTGAGATCTAAAGTAACAACAAATCTGTCCATGAAACTGTGAGGAAGGAAAAAGAAATTCTTGCTAGTTTTGTTGTACCTCAAATGCAAATTTAAGTCTATGGTGCATGACACGTGCTTAGTCATTCTCCTTACTTCATCTCTTCATGGAGGCGTTGTATCTTCTCACATCATCATAAGAAGGGTGGGTAAAGTATAATAAGATATTTTGAGAAAGAGACCATATTCACATAACATTTATAACAATGTATTATTATCTTTACTCTATTTTACTATCAGCTATTATTAATCTCTTATACTGACTAATTTGTAAATAAAACTTTATCATAGGTCTGTATGGAGAGGAAAAACACAGTATCTATAGGGTTTGGAGGGCTGGGATTTAGCTCAGTAGGTAAAGTGCCACTCTGCAGTCTCTGAGGTCCTGAGTTTGATTCCCAGCACTGCAAAAATGGGTGAGATGTGGCAATTCACTCCCAAGGCAATCCTGAAACAATCAGCCATTGAAAATCCTATGAGGGTTGCTATGAGTCAGACACAACTGGATGGCATCTAACAACAAATAGTTCCAGCCATTTACTAGGGCTTCTGGGAAGCAGTGCCGTCTCTGGTAAGGTAGAGCTACTGCACCGTGATGAGATATAAAGAACATGGTGCTTCAAGGCAGGAGAGTTGGGTTCCAACCTTGGTTCTGCCACTGTCTTGCTTACCGACCCTGAATAATTCTTCTCACTTCTCTAGGTCCAAGTGTCCTCATCATCAAAATGAAGGGTATGAAACTCATGATTTTTGAAGCCCTGCCTAACCGTCTTGTAATTATCCTGGATACACCCAGTCTTGCAAATTGCTTTGGTGGAATTAGTAGAATTATTTGACAAAACTGGGTCTTTTCATTATGATGCCCCTCCCAGGAAGTCCATGTTCTGCTTCCTGAGCCCAGAATCTCCCTTCCCACTGGGGGCTGTCACTTGGCAGCTTCTTTCTTTAGGCTCTACTCTTTTGAAGGTGTTCGTGCCTTTAGAGCCATACACAGGAATCCCCTTCCTCCTGGTGCAAGCACAGCTTTGCAGCATTTGTATCTTTACTACTCCATAATCCAAAGCCACTGCTCAGAGTAATGACGTTGGGTACTGAAAATCCTTGGGTAGCCAAAACAGTTCATGTTTTTCAGCACATTACTTACTTTGTGAAGCAGAAATTTTTATTATTTAGTCAGAAAGATATAGAAATAGTAATGATTGAATAAGGAAGAGTTGATTTGTGGCATAAACTGAATAATTCTCCCCCCTCCAAAGATGTCTGAATCCTAGTCCCTGGAACCTATCAATGTTATTTTATATGCCAAATGGGACTTTGCAAATATGATTAAGGATCATGAGATGAAGAGATCATTCTGGATTAGCCAATTGGGCCCAGTGGAATCACAAGGATCCTTATAAAAGGAATATAGGAGGTACCAGAGTCAGAGGACAAAATAGTACAATGACAAGAAGCAGAAGTGAGAATGATACAGCCACCACTAATCCTAGCGGCGTTTAGAAGCTGCAGGAGGCAAGGAATGACTTCTCCTTAAGCCTCCTGAAGAAACCAGACCTGCCTGCCTCAACTGTAGTCCTGAAGGACTCAGTGTGGACTTGTAACTTTCAGAGCATAAGATAGTAAATTCATGTTGTTTTAAGCCACTGTTTGTGATTGTTTGTTACAGCAACAATAGGAAATTAATACAATGTGTAAAAATCTAATCAAGAAGATTTTTAGCCAGGCATGGTGGCACGTGCCTATTGTCCCAGGTACCAAGGAGGCTCAGGTTGGAGGATCACTTGAGCTCAGGAGTTCAAGGCCAGCCTGGGCAACATAGTGAGGTTCCATCTCAAAATACCAAAACAGAACAAAGAGGTTTTCTTTTTCTTTTTAAAGGAGGACATTCAATTAGTATGTAATAAAAATTGTATACAGTCATGGGTTATATTCTCATTGGTTTTTTCCCCTTCTCCATTTTCCTGTGTACTCATATAGTAGCATTATATATTTTGAGATTTTCCTCTCCCTCTTTACCCCTCTACATTTTCCCTCTTCCCTGCCCCACCTTTCCCAATCTCCACTCCCACCTGCAGATCCCCTCCTCGCTTCTTCCTACTCTGCTTATATTTTCCAACCAAGAGTTATTCTAGTCAGCAAACTAAAATTTCAAAATTCATATTTGCTGGAGTGTGGAGAATTTAGATTTTATTTGAAAACAGATCTTCTAGTGAATTAATGCTTTTTAAAGTATGTCTTCCCTAACTAGACCTATGAATTCACTTTCCAAATCCTTTTCTTTCAAATTCTTGCCAATCACCCAAAGTTTGTTTACCAGGATTTCCCTCCATGCCATGGTGTGCAGCTTCTGTCCACAAAGCAGGGTCATCACTAACTGGGCCTGCTTTTCCCCCTGCAGAGCAGAGCAGTTTACTGTCCTCAGTCTATCAGTAACCTGTGCAAAGCAGCCTCCAAGAAGTCTCTAAGTCCGTAATCTTCAAGCTGCAGGTAGGAAAATTTGGCCTTTTCAAACTCCAAGAGTCTCCTGAGAAATATAGTCATGAGGCATTGTTAGTTCTCTGTTAGGAAGAGAAACTAGAGGATTTTCCAGGAAGCCAAGAAAAACCTACTTTCAGGTATCTGCTCATTCTATCTCCATTACCTTACCCTCAGCCCTTTCTTTGTAAGCTATTTCTGACAACCCTTCCTTGACTACTTGATTCATCTCAATGTGGCTAAATTGGTAGAGTGTACTATGTGATTTAGGGTTGGATATCCACAGATTACATAAAGATCCATATTCAAATAACTGAACAGAAGCAAATTTAAAACCACCCTTCCTTAAAACTTCAAAAAGGTCAGTATCCTTAATTGGAGAGGCAGGTGTTAGATAATAGTGGTTGCTGAAAATTCTTTGCAGATGTCAGCTTATAACACCACAAGAGCAATTTCCAGTTAATATGGGCCTTGAGATGGAATCGTTATATCCAGCACCCTTCCTGTTGATTCTAACTTTAATGCTTTTTTCACAAAGCTGCAATTGGATTTCACAGTTGATCATCTACATGGGTGAATTTTCCACTGAGAGGCTGACTCTGGAATTTGCTATCTTTTGGAGCATATACTGGACAATAACAATATAATTAATTTTAAATTTATATATAAACCAAGAAAATCGTTACAATCTGAAAAGATCTGAGTGAGTCTTGTTTAATTATTTGTTGTAAACTTTAGATGCATAGAACAAAATTTGGGAGGGGGGTTCTACAGTCTCCTTTACCTTTTTCTCCTCCTCCTCCTCTTCATCTTCATCTTCGTCTTCATCTTCATTTCTACAAGGTGTCTTGTTTTTTTCTGGGCTTCTCTTACTGTGTTAACAGACTACACCAAAATTTAGTGGCTTAAAACAACTTTTCCTCATGACTCTAGGGGCTGGGGCTTAGCAAGATGGTTCTTCTGCTGGTGTTACGTAGGTCTCTCATATAGTTCCAGTCAAAAAGATTCTGGGGTTGGAATAGCCTAGATTTCTTCATTCATGTGTCTAGGACTGCCCTTCTTCCCCTGGCTAGTTTGGACCTCTTTACAGGGAAGCTCAATCCCAAGCATAAACATTCCAAAAGGACAAGTTGTAACACCCACTTTTCTGTAAGCAGTTATTTGCTCATACACCATTGGTGAAGCTCAGAGTCAATATGGAATGGGGCTAAAAAGGACATGACTAATTGGAGACCTGAGTCATTGGGTGCCACTGTCTAATACCATTTGTATCCATGATGCCACATCATATTGGACCATTTTGGACCTCATATCGAGGACATATTTTATGATATCTATTGGCAATGACATCCACTCCTGAAGCAATCCCAAGACAATCAGCAATTGTAAACCCTATGAGGGTCACTATGAGATGGACCCAACTTGACAACACCTAATAACAACAATAACAATTGACAGGGTAGATTTAAGGTTCTGAGTCATTGTCCAGCCAGAAAAACAGATAAATGAGCTAATAAATTCATAATTTAGTGGTAATATCTCATATTGGGTTGCAAAATTTCATAGAAAGTAATATTTTAATGCCAAAAGCAGTTGAACATCCTAGCTTCCTCCCCAAGGGACCACAAGATTCTCATTCAGTTTTCAAAGTTAATTTTAAGGTGCTTTTGGGTGGCAAAAAAACAGAAGTTGTTTCAACAAATCTCCTAGTCAAGTACATAAAAGTTCCATTACCTGTACCCACTTCTCATCAGAAAGAATTTGCATTTTGTCTTCTTGATTATTCCCATCCATTCTTTATGTTTACAAATGAAATATTCTTGGATATAACTTATTAATCACTTCAGTGGAGGCCATTGGACATGGTCTTGCCCTCAAGTATTTCTTAGGCTAACCTCCTAGTCACTTGCTCTAAGTGTAGTATCTTACGCACAGCTTTACCTGTAAATAATTTGTGCTCAATAAATAATTATTGAATGAATAAATAAAACACTAGGTGTAATATCTCAGGATATAAGGATTTTTCTCATTAATCCAAGTTAGTGACATTTTTCAACCCATTAAATCTACTTGGACAATATTGTTCTTTTGGACAAACTTAGGATAGACCTTATTTTAAGATAGAATGTGGGTGAACACTGGGAAACTTCCAGCCACTTATTTTTTCCTGAAGGAAATATTCCCTTTGTCATCAGTTAAGGTTATTAAAAACAATCAAGCAAAAAATTTGTTAAATTAGAAAAAAAAAAACACCCAGAGTAAGAATGTGGTGACAGACTCTGTCATTAACAGCCTCCCATTCAAGGTCTTTGTAAGTGGTTACTGTACAAAGAAATCGCTAACCACCATGGTTTTTACCTGTGACTGAAACATGCTGATAAAATGCTCTCTCATTTCCTTCTCTTTCTTGGACTATTAGTGTTATTCTGCTATATTTGGAGCTGAGCTCGAACCAAATCAATAAAGTCATTTATTATAAAGAAAACAGTTTTAAGAAACAACAGACTTGAGTACTCTGATAAAACATAGCAAGCTCAAAGTATGAATGCAGTGTTGAGTGAAGGATTTGATTTATATGCCGTACAGAAAAATCCAGTAAGCAGAAATGAAAGTTATTATTGTCTTGTCTATGAATGACTATTCATAAATATAAAATTACTATTTATTAAAATAAATTTAGCATTTCATTGTAAATATGGCCATTGTAAATAACCCTTCATTATCTTCTACTTGCCGTGCTGCCTTTTAAATTTTAATCACCTCTGTAAAGTAGCGGCCTCAGTTTGCCAAGATTCACGTAAAAATAAATATCCATTTATGAGTCCAGTTTATGATTTACAAATTACTCACCATGTAAAAAGCTTTTGTCTGCAAGATGGAATAGTACTAACGAAGCAAGGGGGGCAAATCCCGTGTCTCAAATACCATCTGGTGTCAGGCATGATAGATTCATGGCTGGTGTGAGGTATCAGGGTCTATACGGTGTTCTGTATCTAAATGCCTAAGGTGTTAGCATCCTAGTCTGGGAAGGGCTAGATTCTGAGCTGTTTTCTATGAAAGGTGACTCGTGAGGTGATGGGAACTTTTTATTGCAAAACATATCCTCTGTCCACATACAAAGGTATTTGAAATTTCCCTTTTGATCTCCTGCCTTTGAAGTTTTTGTTTTGTTTTTTGTTTTTTTGTTTTTGTTTTTCTGGAAACAGAGAAAGCATGTCAGCATGTCAATAGTCCTAGGAAATGAGGCATTAAATTACAGTAAGTTAACAGAAAAGCCTGAGTGAGATCTTTCCCCTCATGTGGAGGATCAAGGTCATTGCAGCAAACAGAAGGTCAGGAAAGAAAGAAAGAGGGCTTTGCAAAGCCCCAATGACCTCACAGAAGAGACCAGAGACACTGATGACAAACTGGGCCTTCTGCACAGTTTCACCCAGGCTCATCTTGCAAACTTGGGAGCACTAGGGACACCACTTAGGGGTGACAACCAAAGGGATGTGACACACGAGAGTAAAAGGAAACTTTCTTCAAACACTTGCATATATTGCTGATGTCCTAAGAGGATTTGGACTTAAAAGCCCTGACATTTGATCTCAGAGTTACTGATCAACTCTGGATGCAGTACCCAGCCCTATGGGCATTTTCTCAAGGAAGGATATTGTTGAGGCTGAATTAATCTGCACAGTCATGATGGGTCTCCACAAAAGCCTGCTTCATGATTAGAATAGAAACTAAATGTTTTCTTTATTAATTGTAATCTTTAACCATTATGAAGCCAATATTAGAAATCATTTTTAAAAGTTAAATTAGCAATTACTTATTAAAATTTTATCTGCCGTTTCCCTTTTTTCTTCAAATATTTATATACCCACATATACATATGTACATACACATATCGGTAGAAATATGCCAGAGTAAATTAATATACTGACTAACCCTATTTATTAATACAACTAATATATTAATTTGGTGGCTGGGATTTAGCTCAGTTGGTAGAGCACTGCACTGCAGTCTCTGAGGTCCCAAGTTCAATTCCCAGGACCTCCAAAATGGGAGAAGGGCCTGGCAATCCACTCCCAAGGCAATCCGAAACAGTCAGGCATTGAAAACCCTATGAGGGTCGCTATGAGCCAGATACTGACTCGACAGCACCTAACAACAACAACAATATATTAATTTACATTGATTGAAAATTTCTTTAGTTCCTCTCTTAACATTTGTAACTGTACCAGTCAAGCTTCACCTAGGGAAATGGAATCCAACCCCAGTACATAAAACTGAGGGACTTTAATGCAGAGACATGATAACTGGAATGAAAAAAAAGAGCTGAGACGCGCTGGTCAGAAATGAGAGATTAGCAACAAAAGAAAAACCCTCAGTGCCCAACCGTGGAAACATGGTTGAAATTTTCCTAAGCTTGACAACAATCCTAAAATTTACATGATGCTTCTCAATAACAAGTTGTGAACCTGAATGAAATATTTTTAAATGATCGATAATAAAAAATTTTTTCAATAAACTACCATACAATATAGCCTGCAGCTGTAGCATTGTGGCCTCTGATCCCATCAGATCTCGGAAGCTAAGCAAGGTCGGGCCTGGTTAGTACTTGGATGGGAGACTGCGTGGGAACACCAGATACTGTAGGCTTGGAAGAAGAACCCAGCAACCCACTCCCAAAAATCAATCCACTATTGAAAACCTTATGAATAGCAGAGAAGCACTAACAATAGTGTTTCACCTGTTGTATGTAGGGTGGCTATGAGTCGGACACCAACTCCACGGCACCTAACAGCAACAACCAAACCAAAGAATGATTAAATGATGTCTTAATTCTGTCTATAAAGACTGGGCCTTCTGCACAGTTTGGGAAGGGCTAGGTTCTGAGCTGTTTTCTATGAAAGGTGACTCGAGAGATGACGGGAACTTTTTATTGCAAAACATATCCTTTATCCAGATACAAAGGTATTTGAAATTTCCCTTACCATTTTTATACAAAATAGTAACTGCAGTGGATGCCACCAAAACAGGCATTAAAAAAGTATTACAAAAGTAATTCAGCTGGACGTGGTGGCGCTTGCCCGTAATCCCAGAATTTGGGAGATTAAGAAAGGATTGAATCTGTGGCTGGCCTGGGCTACTCAGTGAGACCCTGTTGCAAAAATATACGAACAAACAACAAACCACAAACAAGAAATAAACCAGAAAACCATAAAACCAATAAAAAAGTGAAAAAAAGGAGTGATCCTGGCTATTACTTGATAAAAACATTGCATCCTTTGTCTAGATTTAATGTCTGCACAAATTGTCACTTCAGAAATGCACACTTCATTGATTCTTTTTCTCATTCTAAATAAATATTCTCTTCTGCAGCTAAATTCTGTATTTGTGATTTTGTACTCTTTGCTTAGGCAGGCCTCACAAGTGGCTGGAGCATCAGGGTCGCTTAGAGCCTGGCTTTTCCCTAGAGAAGGAGAGAGGAGTACTGAGCATCAATATATTGCTGGTCACATAAAAGCTGCAAGTGGCCCTTATTTTCAGTAGAGCCCCTACCCACCCTGCTTCAGAGCTGTCAACCCCCTCCCTCCTTTCTTCTCCCTCCCAGACTCTCTTCTCCTCAGTTGGCCAGCAGGAGAAGCTACGTCCTTATTACTCCATCTTACAAACAAATTTACTTAAACCTTAATTCATATCCAATTGAAGCCATAACTCTTACATCCAAGAACCTCATTACAGAATTCTCTTATCAAAAAAGCTATGTTTCTCTCATCTGTACCCTTGGGTACACCTAGCCATTGAAAACCCTATGAATAACAGAGAAGCACTAACAATAATGCCAGGCATAGCACAGTGTTGGAGAGTGTTTCTTTCTGTCATGCATAGGGTCACAATGAGTTGGACTAGACTAGAAGACACCTAACAACAGCAACAAGAAGGATGCTGTCAGCAGTTATGCTCCTCCTTGCATGGCATGGTCATGTTGTTGGGATGTCATAGCCCAGCCAGTGTGTGTGTGTATTTTCCAGCATCCCACCTCCCTAGGTTAGGGTTTTGTTTCATATTTGTAGGTCTAGCCTGGCTCTATTCTCTGCATTCTATCCTTTTATACCCAGCTGCATGTTTACCCTCTATCCCCCTTGGGTTGAGACATTCAGTCCTCCTGAGCTCTACATGATGGAATACAAGTACCAATGATGCTTCATCTCCAGGCTTGGTCCACAGTATCCTCTCCCTCACGTACACACTGTACCCCTCACTGTCCCTCCATACTTTCCTTCCCTTCTGGAAGGGAATCACAAAAATTCTCCAGAGTGTGTTGGAAAGCTCTCTATTGAAAATAGGCTGGGTACTGAACCATAATGTATAAGAGGGCTGCCAATCTGTTTGCCTGCCTACTGCTATTATGTGATCATGAAGCCACCTTCTAGTCTGCAAAACTATTGATCTTTGGGGCTTTACTTCTGAGAACTGCTAAAATTACCATAACTAAAGAAATAGTTTTCTGTGTGAAGATACCAAATTCCCAGATAGGGCTTTTTCTCTTCTCTGGCTCAAATGAGGCAGAAAGGTTTATATTATTGTATTCATTTGTGTATTATTTTTTAAGTTTCTTATTAGTAATTTTCAATGTACAACTTAATGGGTCTCATAATGACACTTCCATACCTGCATTTCATTGTACATTGCTCATGTTCACTTCTCCCTTTCCTTCCCCCATCCTCTCCCTCCCCACCAATGGTCTTCCTTCTACTTCCATGTCTTTTTTTTTCTTTTGAGTACATCTATACTTGTGTATCCCAATTATAAAAATAATAATGATGATGAATCAATACTGGCCCTTTTACTCAAAGATCAGGCACTACCTTATTTGCATACTTGCACCTAGATTGCATACCTCAACATTTTCTTCCTGTCCTCTGATTTAAGTATACACTCTAATGTGGCTCTGTTGCCCTGGTGAGCTCTTTAGCCACAGAGGATGCCTCTAAAGTGCCAAATAATCCAGGCTTACTAGTTATGCCATTTAACAAGCTCCCTCAGTCTTCACTTTCCACCATTCTGTATGAATAGAACTCTGGTCATCCCTTCCCTAAACAAGTAATCCACTTCCACCTGGACTATACTTCTGAAATGGCAGCAGAGTGGCTTCAAGGGTTAGGGGAGGAGCTGGGAAAAGGAAAAAAGCAGATTTTAATATTATAGATGATGTGTTTAGCACATCAGTGATGGTCAGTGGCTCCTTGCCTTCCTTTTCTTTCTTCCTTTTTTCCCTTACTCCTCTTCCCTGGCCACCAGATACAATAAAGCATTCATCCATCAATCAAGCTCTGTGCTCATAATGTGCTTTTTTTCTTAATATTTTATAATAATCGGATACATGATACACTTATTTCTTGGAGTATTTATTACATATTTCTTTCCTTGAAATAGAGAATACAAATTTTATTTAAAAAATCAGGTTCCTCTATTTTCTACATGACTGTGCTTACATGGAGATCACAACAAATATATTTTGTATCAATAAATGAATGTCTTCTGATTAGAAGTTAAAATATATTCATATGTAAGTGTAAATGTGTTGAATGTTAACTGTGTGTGTGTTAAGAATTATGTTGTCTTGATTTTTCAAAGGCTGTTTGCATAGGAGGTTAGATTTTATTCCCTTAAAAATTCAATGTGTTTTTCTCTGTAACTTTTCTGCCATCATGGTGCCACCAAAAGGAGTAAAATAAATATATTTCTGTAAAGAGAAGATATGATGTAAGGGAGATTATTGCTGCAAAGAGAAAGTCAAAGGAAAAGCTCATTTGTCTTGATTCAAGATAATCTGGGGGGAGGCAAGGGAGATAGAGAGAAAAGATCAGATACAAACATGCTAGATCCACCCTCCACATTCCCTTCCCACCTCAGTGGAAATCACAAAAATTCTGAGAGTATGGGGAATTTCCTTCTGTTTCTTATTTGATACTCTGAGAGGAGATCATTTCATGGAGTAATCTCCTACCCTCTTTACAACAAATTGTGAACCAGAATAAAATTGCTGCTCTGGCAGCATAGCTAGGAATAAGTCTACAGGAAATTAGTGCCCTAGAAGACCATGTAGCTCCCTATGTCTTTAAAAATACCTAGAAGTTCCAACTTGCTTTGTGGTGGGATAGCAAAGGAAGATGATGGTGCTTACTGGAAAATCACTGCAGTGATGCTGAAGTGGCCCTGTTACTTTGGCATTCTAACAGGGTTCCTGGGCTTAAGATCACTCCCAGACCTCAGAGATAAGTAGAAAAAGCAAATATTGACATGTAGCTAGGTTATGGGAGACAATCAGCAGCTCCTTGCTCAGTGAAAGAAGGAATAAACCAAAAATATACCAGTTGCATATGTCATCAACAGAAGCCAGCAGGGTACTGATAAGCATAACAAGCTATCACAACTGAAACCAGTTACAACCCACATGCTAATCAGTAAGTCCTTTCATCTGCTACCACAAGGATATGCTAAGCTATGCCACACATCCATTTATCCAAAGCTGATATTTGAGACATTTAATAATGGTTTATGATAACACCTACAGGATGGGTTTTTTCTTCCTGTTTTGAGGTCTGCAACGTATTTTTCTTTGTTAGTTTTGTTGTTGTTTTTAGGTGCCATCCAGTCAGGTGCAAGTCATAGTGACCCTATGTACAACAGAAAGAAATATTCCCCAACACTATGCCATGCACACAATCTTTTTGATATTTAAGCCCATTGTTGCAGACACTGTGTAAATCCATCTAGTTGAGGGTCTTCCTTTTTCTTATTGATCTGCCATTCTCCCAAACATGATGTTCTTCTACAGGGATTGGTCCCTTCTGACCACATGCCCAAAATACATAAGATGCAATCAAGCCATCCTTGCCTCCAAAGAGCACTCATGTTGTACTTATTCTAGGACAGGTTTATTGATTCTTTTGGCAGTCTATGCTATATTCAATATTTGTCTCCAGCACTGTAATTCAAAAGCATCAATTCTGCTGTCTCTCTTATTCAATGTCTAGCTTTTACAAGTATATTATGTGACTGAAAATACCATGGCATGAATCAGTTGCATCTTTGTCTTCAGTGTCACATCTTTACTTTTCAACACTTTAAAGAGGTCTTTTGCAACAGCTTTTCCCAATGCAATGCATCATTTGATTTCTTGACTGCTGCTTCCATGGGTGTTGATTGTAGAACCAACAGGCTGTGTTCTTTGATCTTCATCAGTAAATGTTTCAAATCCTCTTCAATTTCAGCAAGCAAAGTTGTGTCATCTGCATAATGCAGGTTGTCTTCCTCCAATCATGATGCTATGTTCTACTTCATGAAATCCAACTTCTTGGATTATTTGCTCAGCATAGACATTGAAGAGGTATGATGAAAGGAGACAGCCTTGATGCATACCTTTCCTGACTTTAAACCAGGTACTATGTCCTTGTTCTGTTCAAACAACTGCCTACTGGTCCATGTACAGATTCTTCATGAGTACAATTAAGTGCTCTAGTATTCCCATTCTTCACAGTGTTATCCATAGTTTGTTATGATCCAGAAGTCAAATGCCCCTGCATAGTCAATAAAACATAGGCATCTTTCTGGTATTCTTTGCTTTTGGCTAATGTCCCTCTGCCCTCAGCAATCATGTCCCTAGTTCCATGTCCCCTTCTTAATCCTGCTTGATTTTCTGGCAGTTGCCTGTTAAGAGTCTGCTGCAGTCAGTTTTGGATGATCTTTAGCAAAATATTACTTGCATGAGGTATTAATGATATTGTTTTATAATTTCGACATCCAGTTGGATCCCCTTTCTTGGGAATAGGCACAAATATTGATCTCTTCCAGTCACCTGGCCAACTACTAGTTTTATATCAAATTTATAGATTTTCCTTTTATTTTCCACTTGTTTTAATACATATAGAATTGATTTTTGTGTATGGTATGAAGTAGGGATCCAATTTAGTATTACCTCCATTACTGACTCCTAACCTTTACAGCAGTTCTTATGTTTTCTTTTTTTTTTTTTACCATGGATCTCAGGAATGTGGCGAGGGATAGGGTTTCCTATCATAGCATGGGTTTAGAGAGATGTTAGTGGCCATTTGTATACATGGATTATTTACAAGCCAGGTAGGTGTTTGTTATTTGGATGCTTTATGCCTCTCACTAATATTACCCGTGAGTGCTCTATGGTTTATGTTTTTATCCTCTAGGCTCAAGTTTTTATAAGCTGAAAAACTGAGTCAAGTACGTTAGCTTGTGTTGTTGTACCTGGCCATATGATTAGTACAAGTTCCGTAATGGAACTAAAGTAGAAAATAATTCTGGCAGAGTATATGACATATTTGCTTTCCCACATTACTTTGATAGAAGGAAAACCCAAAGCAGAAAAAAAGAAAACTTGTGTATTACTAAGAGTGAAATGGAATCTCTAAAATCCTGACACTCTTAGGAAGTTCTTTGCAGTAAGGCCATGCATTTTGTGACTAAACTATAAGCATTTATTGCAAAATTCTTCATTCTCTACAATAGGCAAACCAGAATTTCACTTAATTTGTTGCTCATCGTTTTGGCCTATAAACTCAAATACTTATTAACGCTGTAAATATGCCTTTTTACTGGCTGGCTGACAGCTCCCATGCTTTCTGCACTGTCTCCTTAAACATTTATGAGTGTTCATGAATATGCAAATACACAATCTAATGTCTGCAAATGGTTGCAAGTACAAATGCTATGTTAATATTTCATACAGTGATGGGAGCAAATCAACAATCATAAATTTTGAACAAATATGCTGCCTCATTAATAACTAATGAGGCAGCACATAGAGTTGAAGATTTGGCATTTAATTCTAAAAGTGGTGATTCAATAGAACCTATCAGGCAAGGCCATTGCTTCCAAAAGTTTCACTAAGTTTAGCTCCTTACAAAGTGGTTTCTGTTTGGGAGACATGAGAGATATTTGAGGAGAGAATTTCTTATTAATTGTTTGAAAAGATGAAACTCCATTACATGGTAGGAATCAAAATAATTCTTATAAACTTTCCTAATAATGGAACTTTATATACAGGAATGTGTTTGATTTGGTGTTACCAATGTCCTGAGAGCTGGTAAAGGTGTGTAATATCAACTAGGGAAAGGTTAAATATTTAGTAGAAAAAAACAAAATGAAGACACTAAAGGAATTTGAAGGGTTAGCACTTTTGTCCTTTATGAGACACTAAGAGGTGGAATGGTTTGCCTTTAGTAGCCAGCTCTGCTCTTGGGCACCTAGCTTTTGGTTCATGATATTAGCCCTTCCACAGTTTGCCAAGCTGCTACTTCTTTAGGGCACCAGTTTTCCAAGGAATCTAGTGTCCTGGTCAATCAAATATTAAAGCTAAAACTCACAATTACTCTTTATCTGAAATGTTCTGGCAGGATGTAGAACTGAGTAAAATAATCATAGGCTCAAAAGTCTCTTTGTATCTCTGGGTGTCAATATATATTTATACATTGGATTAAGGCCATTTCCATCTCTATATTCTGAAAACTCTCAAATGACTCTTATTTGGATAAAGTACAAGATATTTTAAAAATTTTCAGAATTTCTGAATTATCATAAAGCACATTGGTGAACATTTTGTAGGCCTGTAAGAGGAGGATATATAGGAGATTGGATAAAGTAGTATAGACCATATGGTATATATTGGAAGATTCTCTTCAAAATAATTTTTAATGTCAGCTTAATTTTTTATCATTTATTCTCTGCTCCTGGAAATTATCACAACACTTTTAGTAGTAGTTCTACTACTTTACCAATTTCAAAGTACTTCTTTTCTGTATTATGTTATGTCATCTTCACAAATTGTCCTGTAAGTAGCTATACTTATCCGTATTTTACAGAGTAGAAGCTCCATTGTGGAGTTAAGTACCTATTCACAGATAAAACAGAATTGATTAATTGATGGTATGAAAGTTGGAATTTACTATTATGTGCATATTTTATAATGTATTCTCTTATTCAAGTTTTAAAAATGTACCCTTTGCACTTGGTATACATGGACTAATTTACTTTAATCTTTCTTTATTCAGATCCCATTTTTGGTTAGTCCAATTTTCTTTATCATTGAAATCTACATCTAGGTAGAAAATAAAGTATGCAGAGATCAATAATAATTTCTCTGATCATGTATTTCATGCTCAGTGGTAGTAGTGTATTCTAACACCCCTTAGTGAGGATCTTCATGGCAATGGATCTGTTCTATATCTTAGCTATGGAGGTGATTACAGGAATCTACACATGTGATGCAATGGCATAGGACTAAATACACATACCCACACATACACATGTGCATACAACTAGGGAAATACAAACAAGATCGATGGATTTTATCAATGTTAATTTCCTGACAATGAAATTCTACTACTGTAGTTATTCAAGGTATCACTATTGAGAGGAATTGAGTAAAAGCCCCACAGGATCACTTTTTAATGTTTCTAATGCATGTACATCTACAGATCACCCCCAAATTATATTACAACTTATAAAACTGCAGTTAAAATGCAATTAAACTGTTTTTAAAAGTCCCTTGTGATTAGTTAACATTGAATTGCTTAAACAATTCTTGAGGACATCTTGGACCCAGAGGAACATCAAAGGTATTTTGGTGTATTTTACTCTCTCATCATGAACCATTGCACCCATGGGAGTGGGTATATGGAGAGGGTGCTAGCCTTAGGAACCCAGACACTAACTGAATATTTCTATTTTGGGGAAATGTGCTTTTGAGCAAGTAACTGTTTACTTTGAGTCTGTTTCTTCCTTTATAAAGCACTATGATGAGAATAACATGGAGCTTGCTCTTAGCATACACCACTTTTCTGACTGTACCTACACTCCAGTGATGATAGATGTTTCTTTTATTTTACTTTAAAGATATTTGATTCACCTTTTCAAAAATAAATTTTTGTTATAGAAAATTTAAGCCCATACAAGAGAGAATAAATATATCAATTACTCATTATCCAGCCTCAACAATGATTAGGTAACTAATAGCCAAACTTGTTTCCCCTATACATTCACCTACTTCCTTTTCCAGCACCATATCCCACCCACCATTAACCTTCCACAATTCCTAATCATTTTGAAGCACCTCACCCACATCAGAGCATTTCATCTGTAAATATTTTGGAATATATTCCTTAAAGAAACAAATTCACAGAAGTAAAACCCATCACCATAGTCACATCTAAAAATTAATAATTCCTTAATATCATTAAATACCCAGTTCTCAACTTTCCCTGATGTCTCATGATTTTGTTAAAAATAGATTGTTTGTTCAAATTGTTCAGTTGAGGTCATAGTAGATATGGTTTTTCTGCTGATCCGGCAATGGCTTCAGAATCTTTCTCAACAATGCACTGCAGATGACCTCGTCCTGGTCAGAATTGCCACATGGAGGAATTGAAACTAATTTGCTCTTCTTGGACTGGAGTTCCTGGTAAGCCCACTCAGGCCAGGGCTTCCAACTTGACTTGTAAATCATTATTGAGAATTGGATAAAAAGTGGGTGGTTCTTACTGCAATGTTTAATTTTTAAATCTTTTTCTGAGCTGTCATATTTTTGATTTAGGCTTCAATGCATACTGTTAAAACTGGGACTTATCGGGATCAGTCTGAACTGAGTTTAAATCAAAGTTTCATAACTTACAGCTGCATGACTTAAGAATTTTCTTGATTCTCTTGTGTTTTAACTGGCTTATCTGTTACATAGAGGTGAAAGAATACCTATCTCCAAGGAGTATGGTGAAGCTTGAAGGAATTAATTTAAGTAATTGGTAATCATTAAAAGCAATTAATAATAATAAAAATTAATTGCTGTAATAACTAACAAGGAGTTAGTATTTCTAAATTATGTTTATGATTTTTAATTACTATATTACCTTAGAATGTTACTATAACATCATTTTGGGAAGCCAGAATGATAATATCAAAAATCTCCATTTCTCTGAACATCTGTCTTCTAGAAACCTCAACCATTGTGAGCACAGCCATTTTCCTTAAAATTGTGGGAAAATATCTTGATTTTCAGGGAAACCAAATTTATTAAGGTAAAAAATGGGCTACCCTTGCCTTGAGAACTGGATATAAGAAGCAGAACAATTTGTCAAAGGAAGGCCCTGAGAAAGGCCACAGGAGCATTAAGAAGGCACAACATCTAATGGCCATTTAAGATGGGGACAAATGAGCCTGTAACATCCTTTGAAGGCATCCCCCTACTGCTGATGAATGCAGAAAATCATGGCTAATCCCATGCAATATTTTAAAATGTATTCAAAAGCATTGACAAGAGAATTACCATATATGTCACTTTTAAGCAAGATTTCCACACAACTAGAGAATAAGCTATAAGGTACATCTTCCAATAGGATAAACCTACACATACAAAAAGGAGCAGGGCAATATTTCTCATTCCAGTAAGTATTTTTCAAATATTTCAATAACACTTCAAAAGCAGTTTTGCATCCATTTTTATGCTTTCTGGCATTTTTCCAGCTGCAAGACCCACACTAGATAGAATTTGGTGCTATCATGGGGTGTAAAAAGAGAGAGTTTCTACCCACATTCTGGAACATCCCGTCTTTATATTCTGTTAAAAGAGGCTGTCTGCCAGGCACAGTGGTTCACACCTGCAATCCCAGCGACTCAGGAGGCTAAGGCAGGAAGATTGTGAGTTGGAGGCCAGAGGAAGCCTGGGTAAGTTAGCAAGACCCTGTCTGAAGATAAAAAACTAAAATGGGGTTAGGGATGCAGCTCAGTGGTAAAGCACTTGCAAAATGTGAGCAAAGCCCTTAGTTCAGCCTCCCAGTACCCCCCCCAACACACACAAAGCAAAAGAGTGCTGTCTTCCCTCCGTGTAGCCATTCAACATCTTTTGTAGCTCTCTATTTCCCAAATTCCCCAGGGTAGAGTATAATGGATCCATGTTTGGTTCACTGGCAGAGCAAGGTTATGAAAGAAACAAAACAGCACAGAGCCCAGAGAGGACAGGAGGCCCTTATGAGCCAAAACATGGCTTCACTACCTAAGCTAAACACGGAGTCTGGGAAAATGGGTCTCAGCATGCCTCAACTTTGTGGGACAGAGAAGAGCCTCATTTCAGTGAAGTTAAAACTAAACATTCTCTTGGACCTAAAATCACCCAGGAATCTTGAAAACAGATTGTGTTTGGAAGGCACAGTGTCTAAGCCAAGTGCTGTCTGAACCAGCCCAGGCCAAGGAGCCAGCCAATCTATACAGGATTTCTTTCTTTCTTTATTTTTCCCTTTAATGATGTTGTTTGGGACTCTGGACTGACATAAGGGCTGGTGGGTGGCAACAATAGGTGGAGGATGGGACAGCTATGAGATTTTTCATGTCTCAGTAAGAAAGAGGACAAATGGTCATTGGAGGTAATGAGTAAATAGAGGACAATGCCATTGTCATAGGGCACAACCTGACCAATTAGCTGGGGGATGAGGTGGGGGAGTGTGCTCAAAGTTACCAGGGACCTTAATGAAACCACAGGGTCAAATACAGTAGCATTGGCAAAGGATTTTGTCATCTCTGCCCTTCAACTTGATGACTCATTTTGAAACTGTGGAGCCATGACCCCACCATGCCCATTCTTCCCCAAAGCTTCCCCAGCCCTCTGTTGTAGCCAGAGCCTGTTGCCTGCTCATCATGTTTCTTTGCAGAGGAGGGAACTGAAAATAGGAATAAAGAACAACAAAAAAGAGCATCTCTCTTCTCTTTCATTCTCCTTTCAATTTCAAACCTTTTCTTTGCTTCTACCATGGGGCTCCAATTAATCTGCTTTGCATTGTGATCTGAATTGCTTAATTCTTCCCTAAGCTGTGAAGTATCAACTTGCTCTTGCCCTTGAAGTCAGAAAGGTTTTCTGTTGCCAGACTGAACCTGTGTATGTTGTATAAGAGGCATTTTTCCCCCTTCATAAACAAAACAAACCAAACTGAAAAGCCACCACACAAAATTAGAATAGAAGTATGAAAAGTATTCTTAAATCGGCAGGCAGGCAGAAAATAAGGAGAAATTTCCTAAGGGAAAGGGATCCAGAGGGTATACACTGCTGTTTTCAAACCAGATGGTACCTTTTGGGGCCCAAAAGACCCAAGTTACTCTGCTCTAGCTGAACTTACTATGAGATATATTAGTGACTGAGATGCCCACCCCCCAAAGAATGCCAGGATACAACATCCCGAGTCCTTGTTTATCATTAGATTAGGGGACAACTGGAAGGGATCAATCCAAGAGCTGCATGTGAAGAGTGTGTAAGTAGGATTCCTCCACGTGCCCAACAGCCCTTGCTGTCCATTGTGCCGGTCAGGAGCAGCCTCCTCCCCTTCCCTGCTGAGATAAAGCCTTTCATACTCTTCCTCTTGATTTTCCAAGCTGCTTCTCTGACCATCCCAAGCAGGGAACAAAGACTTCTCTAAGCATGGAATCTGCACCAACTGGGGTTGAAAAACTGGCTCCTCTGCCTATTAGGTTTTTCCCCTGGATGGATTTATTTATACTCTCCTAGCTCGTTGCCTCATTTATAAAATGGGACTAAGAAAGACTCCCTCAATGAGCAACTATAAGTGTTAAATTGGAACATGGTAAATTACCTATTAATTGTAGCCATTGTTACTTACTTATAGCAATGATAACAGTAAGACAGATCATTTGGCACCTAACATACGCACAAGAATGATATCCTAAATATTTAATAAAAGTCAGAACATAGGCACCATCCCATCAGGACAAACAGTTGTCCTGGTCCTAGGAGCAGAGGTGCCTGCTGTGCCCCACATTAATTCCTCCTTTACTGGATTGTGGGGACTGGGGTGGGTGCCTGAGGGAAGAGGTTTGAAGGGATCTGAGTAGCAGGTGGAGTACTCAGCAGGCTTCAAGCACTGGTGATATACCACTCAAAGGAGAAGTATGGAAATATTTTAATTGCAAGCACTCTCATAGCAGTGAAAATAGATTAAATATTAACCCTGCATATAATGCCTTATCCTAGTGCTTATCATCTTATCTGCACATGACATATTATCAAATAGATTACAAATGAATAATGGAATGTTGAAATTAAATCTTGTGCTTCTGACTTTACCCCATAACAGAGTCAGTTATAAAAGGTGTCCAAGAAACATTTCCTGTTTCATTGCCAAATAGAAGCTACTATTATGTTATTTCTGTATATCACTCATATTTTGAAAACTTGCAAAAAGGGATTTATTGTGGTTTAATAGACAAGGGCCCCCACATGTCTGTCAGCTTTACATGCTGTGGAGGGTTGAGTGTTGGTGTGATGCTGAAAGTTATGACACTGGTATTTCAGATACCAGAAGTGTCATCCATGGTAGGACAGGTTTCAGCTGAGCTTTCAGACTAAGACAGACTAGGGAGAAGGGCCCAGCAGCCCACTCCCGAAACAATTAGCCATTGAAAACCCCTATGAATAGCAGAGAAGCACTGTCAAATATAATGCTGGAAAATGAACCCTCCAGACTAGAAGGCATTCAAGAAAAGACTGGGGAAGAGTTGCCTCCTCAAAGTAGAGTCAACCTTAAGGATGGGAATGGAATAAAGCCCCTGAGACCTCCTTTTGCTGATGTGGCACTACTCAAAATGAGAGGAAACATAGTGTCTGCAACAATGAGATCAAACATAAAAAGATCGTGTGCATGGCACAGTGTTGGGTAATATTTCATTCTTCTGTACTTAGGGATCACTATGTGTTGGATCTGACTGAATGGCATCTAACAACAAACAGAACTACAGGGGTAATGGATGCCTTGGAATCACATTAGGTCAAGGGCATTAACACAAGATCCTGCTGATGGAAGGTGGTAAGCCAAGTTGTGGTCTGTGTACAACAGAGACCAGAGCTTTGTGATAACCAAGGCAAAAAGGGAAACTGGCATATTGCACAGATTGAATTGCTTAATAAAAGGAAGCATATAAGACACATATATTTCCTTCTAACAGGAATTATCCTGATAATTACATGAGAGACTGATTGCCATGATGGGTATGGTCTTCAAGAGCTAGCCTTCCTCTCCCTTCCCATTTTTGCTCTTGAGATCCTGAGCCTCCTTGCCCATGTATTCTGCATCCCAGCTACAACGAAACTCTTGGTGTCATGTCATCACTCTGTAACTTTCCACCCCTTGGAGCATTTGAAGAGGTGGTACCTCTCACCAGAATTCTCTATCCTCATTATTTTTCTCCACAATAAAGCTTAAATTCACCTCCATTTTGACAGCTATGCCACTGGGCTGGCTCTGCAATACTTCCCATCCCACCCATAAACTAGACCACTTTCACCCATGGGAGCCATTATAGCTCAGCAACCAATCTGAGGCCTTTATCCCTTCTACCTTCTATCCTCAGCTTCAAACTCTTATGCTGCTGTCTGGTTTCAGCTTCAAGGCTTGGTGCCTGGATTCTCTCTGTGGGACTTTTAGGTGGAAAATTCATATAAACAGTCTGTTGGCTTTTGATTTTGCTTCTCCCTGAAGAGAAGGCAGTAGTGTGGATCACCCTTCATTTTAGTAGATGCTCCAGCTCCAGGAGGGCCTTGACTTACCTTTGTGTGAACAAGAAAACATTGCCCAGAAGGAATGGCCAACTTAGAACCTGGGGCTCCAGGGCTCCATCTCCTTTTGTTCAGTCAGACAGCCCTTCCCACTAGGACACACAACTAAGGAAGTGGAGTATGGAATGGATTTCAGACTCCGTTTACTTCTTCTGCCCCCTCTGCAGGTCTTGCATGAATGTTGCACCCCTAGATAATGAATGTTGCACTCCTAGATAATGTTTCTGGGGCAATTCCTCAGGTGAGGCTCACCTGAGGAGGAGATAAATACAAAGCCCTCCCCAGTTCCTCCAAGTGAAATTGGAGTCTCTTTCCTTTGAACTTTGCTAATGTTCTGTTGGGCTGGGATTTAGCTCAGTTGGTAGAGTGCTGCGCTGCAGTCTCTGAGGTCCCGAATTCAATTCCCAGCACCGCAAAAATGGGAGAAGGACCTGGCAAACCACTCCCAAGGCAATCCCAAAACAATCTGCCATTGAAAACCCTATGAGGGTCGCTATGAGTCGGACATGACTTGACGGCACCTAACAACAAAAACAATGTTCTGCTAGACATGGAATTTCATATGGGGAATCTTTGCTTGCCTGTCTGACTCCCAGGGCTCTGAGACCTTAGCTATCTGTATATTCCTAAAGTCTTTCAATTTTACTTCTCTGCTCCAAAAATTTCTTTTCAATGAATCAGTGAATAAATATGTAGACGGTTTTAATGAGTGCCCACCATTTTCTTCATTTGTTTAATTTTTCACAACAGTCAACAGAATTGCAGTTGTGCTTATTAAAGACTTTCTGTTCACCAAAGTGGTAGATCAAGAGGCTCTACACAGAGTTGGGTTTCTTGAGGAGTAGAAGCTGGAGTCAAGTCTAGACAGGATATCCAGTTGATTGTTGGGTCAAAGTTTTGCCCAAAAAGAATGTCTTTCAACTGGCCAGTTAATTAGAAATAATTCATCGTGCAAGGTTAAGAGGTACCACTTCAAGAAAGACTAAAAGAAATCTTGGTTAAATTTTCTTCCTCTTCCGGAGGCTCATTATATGTCTGTAATTCTCCTTGAATCCATGGAGCTCTAAGATTAGAGAATCTGCTTGTTCAGGGCCAAATCTTGACAAGAGGGGTGCCTGGGTCTTCAGCTATGTGCTTGGGGCACAGCTAGGTTTACTGAAATGTATAGCTATTAAAAAGTACTACTTCTTTTGATAATATTTTAGGCTTTATCAACCAGAAAAAGGGAATGCCAGTCTTTCAGATTACCCACATGAGGCATCTTCAGGATCCCTTTCAGTGTATTGTCTGTGTAAGTGCTTCTCTGGAAGTCAGACACACTTGAGTGTCTGAGCAGTGGAGATCATTATGTGTTCAGAGAGCTCTTTTCTCTGGTGCAACCCTGCTAACCTCCCAATTTCTCCATGGCAGTTTTTTAGACAGTTGAAATTTGAGAAAATGTAAATTTAGTAGGAAAATTATCACTTATACTCTCCATATCTATATCTTTAAGTGTGGTAAATATAGGAGATAATAATTAAATAGGAATAGTCAGTAATTTCTACTGAACATATATGCAAATGGATATGTATGAAATTACTAAATATGGAAACAACCTAAATGTTTATTGGTGGATGATGGGATAAAGAAAATGTGGGACATATACACAACAGAATACTATTCAGCCTTTAAAAAGAAGATAATCCTGTCATTTACAACAACATGGATGAGCCTGGAGGATATCATATCAAGTAAAATAAGCCACGGACAGAAAAACAAATGCCTTATGATCTCACTTGTATGTGGACCCTAAAAAGAGTACATTCATCCCTCCTCTGTCAAAGAAAGGGGAGGCCAAATATCTTTTTCTCAAGAACTGACTGGTGTGACACCTAATCCATTCAATAACAACATTAATCCATTTGTTAAGGCAGAGGCCCATAACCTAATCACTTGTTAAAGTATTGGGGATTAAACTTCCCACACATGAACTCAGACAGCCCTGCCCCACGGTTTTCCAAAGGTGATGTCACCCAGCAGTTCTCTGGGGCTAAGGTCTCATGCTGGGTGAGACTGGACTCACTCAGGCTGGACTTGTTCACTGGTGGTCCTAATTCTGGGGTGAGGAGGCTACCCCATACCATGATCCATGGGCGCATGCACTCCACATATCTGTAGAATCAGCTCCACGTGGACACCACCAAGGCATATCACCATCATTACCGCTTGTGCCCCCGGTGCTGAGGCACCAAGTGCACATGTCCTGCTTGAGCTATGGCTGAGGCAACCCAGGAACATCCACCAGGTGACAGGAGCAGAGACCCAAGGCAGCCTAGGCAGCAAATTCTGAGGTCCCACTGGCAGCTCTTGGAAAACCTTGTCCTCAAAGTCCTACCTTGCCTGGAAAAACTCTGAGAGATCTTTGAGGTCCATTCTCCACTGCCTTGTTGAGTAGAACCTGGCTTCCTTCTATCTATATTGATTTCTTCAACAATCAGTTGCTTGTCCACACCTTTAGTATTCCATCACAAACCTATCTTTTATTCTCTACACAACCAGTCTGAATATTTCCCAAACCTTTCTGTTTTCCTTCCCTTTAAGGTACAAATTCCACCTTTAAAGTCTTTCTCTCTTCTCTCATTTTAGTGTAAGTGGTTAAAAGTGATTTCCAATATTTTACTAAGAAATTTCTTCTCCAGACATCCAAGCTCATTACTTTTAAATTCTGCTTTCACAAAATCATAGGACATGAACACAGTTCTGCCAAGGTCTTTGCAACTGTATTATAAGGATGTTTTTAAATCCTGTTCCCAATACTTTGCTTCTCATTTCTGTCTGAAACCTCATCATAATGGCCTTTAACTGTCCATATTTCTGTCAACATTCTGATCATGACCTCTTAAATAATCTCTAAGAAATTCCAGACAGCCTATAATTCTTCCTTATTCTGAGCACTCTTCAGAATTGTGTGATTTCTCCATTCATGCATTCTATTCTAAGCTTTTCCTCAAAATTCTAGACTCCTCCAAATTCTTCCAGCTTTTACCCATTACCTAGTTCCAAAGCCACTTTTACATTTGCAGGTATTTGTTACCAATTATGTCTTAGTCTGTTTTGTGTTGCTATAATGAAATGCCACAGACGGAGTGATTTGTAAATAAATATATACTTATTGCCTACATTTCTGGAGGCTGAGAAGAACAATATCAAGGTACCATCTTCAAGTGAGGGTATTCTTGGTGGGTCATCCCATGGCAAAAGCTGGAAGAGTTGAGAGAAACTAGTCATGAAAAAAAGAAGAAGGGATCTGAAATTACTTATCAGGAACTCACCCCAATGGTAACAACTTTAATCCATTCGTGAAGTCAGAGGCTCCCCTCCCAAGACCAAATCAACACTATCAACACTGTTGTATCAGAGGTTACAATTCCAACGTGGGAATCTTGGGGAAGACACCCAAGCTATAGCAGATACATACAGGTAAGCCCATGGAAACATATCCACCAAGTCTTCATCTAAATAAGAATAACTAAAGTAATTGTTTGATGAGTGAAATAGCCTGAATTGTTTCTCTAGGCTAGTGGAAGTAAAAGGTTGGTGTCCCTCATCAGATTCCATGCTGAGCCACGTGTAATTTATAGGATATCCAGTGCAAAGCTGAGCAATCAGCTAGCCTCCAACAATCACACAGTATTGCTCCCAGGAAACCATGCTTCTGACTTTTAGAAGCTCTTCTACCACCACTTCCGGCTGCAATTTGAATTTAAAGCCCTTTGGAGTCCATTTCTACCTTTTGACATTCCCTTGTTAGGTTGGTTATTTATTTGATAGACATTTTAGGATTTTTTAAAAAGGAAAGCATCGATGACTCCAATGAATCAAAACCATACAAACTATAAAGATAGGGATTGGAAGAACCACAAGTGTTCTTTGAACTTCTGTGTAAGCATTACTGAAGGATATTAATCTTCCTAACCCTCAAAGCCTTTATTTTTCAGTGCCACACAGTTTAGCATAGCTCATTTACTCTTTCTAAAATATTTTTTATTTGATTTCTCCCCAGCAAAACCCCAAGCTCCATCACCATGCCCTGCCTGTCCCTGGCATTCCTTTCAGCAAAGACAAACAAGTTATGGAAATTTTATCACTTACAACTTGATACTAACAGAAGAACATTTGGAAAAGATTTTTGGTGGTGTGTTTCAAAAACGACACCAAAAGAAGAGAAAGAGGAAAGAGGAAAAAGCATAATGGTATAAGAAATTGCCCACAGAAGCATGAAAATCGAAGACTGGGGAAAAGTGTTCAAATGTTCCTATTGAGGTTCATATATCATAATAATACACAGGAAAAGTGTAACTTTGAGAGGAGTTTTTAAAAAGGGATTGTAAAATGCTTATGTAATGGCATTTGGAAGAAAGTCTTGGGCAGCGATTATTTCTTCTAAAATAAGAAAAGGAAACTTCTATATTTGTATTCCAAAAATCTTTATGGTAAAAAGTGCCCCTGGGCACTTTATAAATCGGAAATGAGTAAAATAGGACTTATGTGCTTTTATGCTTTCAAAATGTGTAGATTTAAAACAATGCTGGTTTTAAACAAGACTGTTGCTGTAAGCAATTCTTGAGACTGTGCCTGTATGGCAAATATCAAGTGGTAGATAAAAGCAATTATCTGAGAAATCATGCATCTTATATTAATAGAGCATAAACCTTCAGGGCAAGACTTTGTAGAGTCAGAGTACATAATCATTGCCTTGTCCCACTGTGGTTTAGGAGAAGCCAAAATACTTCATCTACCCCCAAATATCTCCCTTACTGAATTGGAATGAACACTCTTGAGGAATATTCTTTTTAATCAAAATATATTTAGAAAGTGCCTGCCAGAATATACTTCAGCAGTTTAGGAGGGAGATAAAACAATACAAAATCACCTATTATTGCATTAACATAATCCAATAAAAATATATACTAGGTAGCCTGGAAACCTGAGTGCAGAATTCAGGAGGTCTAGTAACAGATAGAGCCATTCTGGAAAGAATAATAATTTAAAAGTTACAGATCTGAGATAATTGTTCAGAGACGAAAACAAGACTTGGAATAATTTGGTCTATGTTGATCCTTATCCCTACTACTGATACATTGTAAAAATTTTGAAGTAGATCTAATACTTGGACACTACCTTGTGGCTAGGACATTTGATCCATCATTAGGGTCTGATATTCAGGTGAACCTAGGAAGTCAATGAATGCGTGGGTCACCGCCACCATCACCTCCCTCTCCCACACACAAGTGCTTGCAAAAAGGAATAATGAAAATCCAAGAGCTGAAAAGAGATGGTCATCCAGCAATCAACTAAATTGCAGCCTCTTTTTACCCATAGGAGAACAGTTTTATTATGAAATGCCAAGACGTACTCTCACTGGGAACCAAGATTCCAAATCAGAAATGATAAGGGGAAGCAAAACATGACATCAGTGAGTATGCCTGGTACCCGAGGATACTTCCTCAAGAAGTCAAGACACTGATTCTTCTTGTTCTGCCTTGGAAAGCCTTACCGTTTTTTCCCCACCAGGGAGAAAAAATAAGCAACCTCTCATTATGTGCCCCTGAGCACTGTATTTGGGGGAGGGTGGTATGGCTTCCCAAAGACAGATTTGGCAGGCAGCAACCTCAGGGAAATGGGAATCTGTGTTCATTGTTAACATAGACTAGAAAATCTCCATGTAAAGATATTCTGGATAGAAATTTTAAGGATTCTTCAATTTTTCCCCATTCCTATGTCTAGCCATGATGGACGGGAGAGACAGCAACAATTCAACACTTGTGACAAACCCTTAATTAAAACATTTAAGCAAGAATGGAGTTGGTATAGTTTGAACTTTTACCAATATTTGTTACTTTACTACAATTTAGTAGAAAATTTTGTAGGACAATAACTGCAGTGTGGGTATCCCTGGGCCTGATTTAACATTTTGTCCCCCGGGACTGTTCACCCAGACATTGTTCCTTAGTAACCAGCAAAGGTCATTAAGGGCATCATGGTTATCTGGACTAGAATCCCCAGAGGAGGAGGCAAGATAATCAAGAGTATGTCTGAGGTCACCACTTGCTTGACTATGTCTTGACTGGGAAGCGATTTACTTTATATTCTTTCATCAATATTAACATAACCATAGGTGCAAATCTATCCCCAACTCCCCATCAACATGTTATACTTTTTATTCTTCCCATTTAGAAAAATACAGGGATATAGTTTCACTCCAGATAGCTCACCAAAAATAAAGAATTGTGTGTCTTTTGAGGACCCACTGCCGGCTGAAACATGTTAGAACTGAATCCATTAATTTTATTTAACTTTGTGGGAATCTCCATAATCCTGTCCTGAGAGCCCTCACTCTTAGGGATGCTAAACAAGAAAGAAGACAGGGTTTTTCATTTTATTTTCCCCCCTCCCTTCCTTTCTGTTGTTGAATTCTATTTGTATTGAAAATATTGAGTTCTCAGCTCAAGTACATTCTGTTAATAAAATAGGCACGGGTGAGTTTTCTAAATCCCTGCACATATTCCTCTCAAATAAAAACTGTCTGCTTACTGCGTCACTATGTCTCTTTCCTCTTGGCGCTCTCTCAGCAAAGGACAGTTCACAACAGGGCGAGCTTGCTGAAATGTCAGAGGAAACAGACAGAGGTCAAGGGAATCGCCGGTTTGAGCCCACTGGCTCTTTTTAAATCAACCAAAGCTACAGCAAACAATCCCGTCATTAATCTTAAAGGGAAAAAACGATGGTGACAAACAAGGGTTGGTTAAAAAAATACCAACCCTTGTCAAAATGTCTCACCCTTTGATGATTGAAGAGTGATGGCGTGGAGGGACTAAATGAACCTTCTGCAATTGAGCAGAGCTAATCTGTTTTTATTTTTATTTTTTTTTTTAAAGGAAGCTTTCATCCTCAGCCTAACCTAATTGAGTTACGTGGCTGCTAAAGCACATTGTTTTTACCCCTCGACACCATTTGTCACTCAACAAACTGGGCCTTCCTGGCAGTCTCTTCTAAATTTCTTGCTCTGAGCTGCTACTGCACTTTCATTTAAGCATAGTTTAAAAAAAAAAAAAGCTGAAAGAAAAGATCATTCTTTTTCCTACCTTGATAGAAAGATGAGCCAGTCAATCACTCATGGACTACTCTGTTCACATCTGATAATACAATTTCCGATGTTGATAATTTACTTTTGATGCTAATTAATTACAAGTAATCATAAAAACAAATTAAAAGCGGTATACTTATTGCAGGTTTTCTTATGCTCCTGAAATAATGCATTTTTATGAATCTGTTTACTTGCTTTGTAAAAAAAATGTAATAATCTATATTCATAGAAAAACAACTTTAGTGCTCTGCATCAAAGCTGTAAACTGTTATTGGTTATTTGGGTTTTTTTCCCCCCTAAGATATTAAAATGGAAGAATGAAAGCGAGCTACCTCAAGTGAAAGAGTTGAATGCTTTTAAGGACTAACCTAAAAGTAGAGATTTCGATTTAAAAATTTTTTTTTCTGTTTCCTTGCTTGTTTACTTGTCTTTTTAAGAGACAAAAGTATTATTTTGCTCCTGAAAATTAGTAGGGGGATGGAGCACCAGCTTTGGCTCGCAGGCCTAGAAGGGACATAAATCTCTAAGAGACCCCTTTACATCTTCATTGTCAGGGGAAGGGGAGGGGAGGAACTCTCCTCTCTGGGTCTTTTTCTCTCCAACAAAGAGGAGGTTTTACCCCTTTTAGAAATGCAGTGAATGGTACCCCAGTGTATCCCTGGCAGAATCACTGCTTGTACTCGAATTTCTCATCCTGGGTTTCCTCTTCCCACCCCCTTAAAAACTCCCCAAGAGGCAGCAAAGGGTGATGGGAGAGTGATGAGAGGGAATCAGGAGACCTGGCGTTCTGGGGTGGTATTAAGAGAAGCTGAGATTTATCAAGGAATATAGTTAAATTTCTTCCGAATATGTTATGACAGTTTAACAACATACAAGATAAAATGTAATTTCTGTACATACACATCCCCTACCATAAACCAGACCCTATCTCAAGACATATGTGAGGTATTTGGTGTAAGGTATAAGTTTGATTTAAACCTGAAGAGGTCTCTGAAACCTAATTATTTGATTTGCAAATCTTGGGGCTACCTTGAAGCTATGAGAAGTCAGCCATACTTGACAACTCCTATGATCAGTTGGTTTAGGTAATTGAATCGGCAATTGTTAGTTTCAAGCCATTGTTCTGAAAGTGATAGCCATTAAGAATTTTAATTGACATTCACAAAAATGTTTGTGGTTAGCCTACTTCAATAATTTGCATTTATGAATGTTTGGTTGGCCCTTTTTTAGTCTCTGAAAATCCCAGGGAACATGTCAAAGCATATGTCCCTAGCCCTATTTCTAGACTTGTAGAATTATCAGGTAAGTCAGAAACACCGAGAGGCAATGTGGGTGAGTGCTTTTCAGGCAGCACACCTGGCCCAACCTGGCTGTATCATCTGCCACCTCAGGTAACTTCACCTCTGCAGACCGTGGTGTCTTCATATGGAATGAAGAGAGTTAAAAAAAAAAAAATCCACTATGATTCCGATGAAGTTTAGATGAGGTAAAGTTAAAAGTGCAAGCAGAATGTCTGGTGCAGAGTTGGCATATAATAAATGTTCCTTCCCTTTTCTTCCGCCCCCTGACTTTTAGAACATGTAGCTAAAAGAGAGAAGTAATCTCTGTTCCTACAAATCATCTTTGAATTATTCCCCAATATTTTTAACCCATCCACAAATGGATTTTCTCTTTTCTCTTCCTTGTTCATCTTTACTCTGTGCATACCAAAGGAAAGAAGCAAGTCCAGCCTATAAGACCACCTTCCCCAGGATTTAGGCTTCAGCCCCTTCAGCTTCTAGAGGACACGCTTACACAACATGCTCCCTCCTTATCAGGCACTGCTCATCCATTAATCTCCTTCAGTGCTTACGCCTAGTGTCTACCAGATCCTACTCTTTGTTCCTCATGACATCTTTTCCTCTCAAACTTACCCTGTTTGACTCATGTATTAACTGTATACAGGTCCAATCATCTTTCTACTCATAATGGACCCAATGAGGAACAATGGAGCAGAAATTGGTGGGATAGGGTTCTACTTCCTTTTAAGACCTGTGTCACTAGGCTAGGCTCCTGGAGGCTTTCTCTTGAAGCAAAGAAATATTACTTTGACAAAAGAATGGCTTCAAGCTGCATTCAGTTTCCTGGTTTAACATTTTGGAGGCTCCTATTGTCTCCATTTTTAGTGTAGGAGATGTACTTAAAGACACTTTGCAGCCATAACAGTGAAGGCATAGAGGACCACAGAGCAGGGTGAATGCATTGGATCTTTCTCTCAAACAATATTTTACATGTGTTAGATTTAATAATACCCGAAACTCAATTACCTAGTGCCTTATACCCATAGTCATCAAATATGTATTATAAGGAAAATTTAATCAACCTACCTCTTGCTCATTGGCTGTTAACCCATTGAAATATTATTTTAAGAATTGACTGCCATTAATGTACAAAACAAAGATCATATAGAGTAACTAAATATCTTGGTGTCTGGAAAATGGATCCATGCCTAATGACTGCCAAGGAAACTCTTGTCCCCATAGCAGAGTTGTTGTTGTTAGGTGCCGTCAAGTCGGTTTCCGACTCATAGCAACCCTCATAGGGTTTTCAATGGCTGACTGTTTCAGGACTGCCTTGGGAATGGATTGCCAGGTCTTTCTCCCATTTTTGCGGTGCTGGGAATTGAACTCGGGACCTCAGAAACTGCAGGGCAGTTCAGCGCTCTACCAACTGAGCTAAATCCCAGCCCATAGCAGAGTAGACAATAGAATAATCCTCTTAATTTCACTGTCTATATCTCCCATCTTCACCTCCACCAACAAACACATTAAAACACATTAACTGAAAAGAGCCACTTCCTGGTTTAAAGTCGCCCTCACAGGTCCTGATCAGTGAAGAGAAAAACCTCAGTGCACTGTGAGCAGACAGCAAGAAGCAGCATAATTACAAACAATATTTGAACACATGCACAGTGTTTTTCTATTTATAGAGCTTTTTTTGTTTTGTTTTGTTTTGTTTGCAGTACCAGGTTGAACCCAGGGCCTCGCGCCTGCATGCTTTACAAGTGCTGGACCACTGAACTGCGCCCCCAGCCCTTTTTTTTTTTTTGACTTTTTGAGACAGGGTCTCACTAAGTTACAGAGACTGCCTCTGCTTTCCAACTTGCAATCCTCCTGCTTCCGCCTCCCCAGCTGCTGGGTTTACAGGCGTCCACCACCGCGCCTGACACTAGAGTATTTTTTCTTATACAACATCCTGACCAATACCTAAAACAGTTTGTGTGGTCTGAATTATTATCCTAATTTCACTAATGTAGGAAGCTGAGGCTTAGTGAAGGGAGCTAACCTTCCCAGGCAAAGACTATCAGAACCCATTCAGTCCACTCTGACTTCACATCTTGCACTGGCCTATGAACTCTGTGTCTTCAGTAATGACAGGATGCCCTAGCTCAAAGACATGAGGTAAATGTTAAGGGTTTTGCTTAAAGTGGGGAAAGAGCAACTCCAATATGATCTCTGAGCTAACAGAACCTCTGGAATAAGTGCTACACAAATTTGTGACATTTACATTTGGAGTATTTTTCTGTGCTAATTCACCTCCATTTGCTTTTCTCTTGTCTTCTTTATCACCATTGCAGGTGCTCAGATAGGCCATTAAAGATATGATCTGGGGAAATGAAAGCAGATGTTTCTTCAGTATTGCAACCCTTTCACTTACATGATTCTCCAGGCATTTTATGTACCTTACATCTGAATGTCTTATTTCCCTGCCCTGAGAACAAAGAGCACAATATTCACAAAATGCTGAATCCAAGAAACTTCATTAAGATAAACCAAAATGAAACAAACCAGGATTTGAGATGGCCTTGGCCAATCACTATACTGAGCTGCAATTGTTAGACTGGTGAAGTGAGCCCTTGTTGATGGCTGCTGCTTACTTGCTCCATACTAGCAACAGACCCTTCATGACAGACTCTCAAAAAAAAAAAAAATGTAATCTGGGGAATATTCCCAACAAATGAGGAACATATGGTAGAGATGACCATGTTATTGTTATTGTTGTTAGGTGCTGTGGAGTCAGTATCTGACTCATAGCGACCCTCATAGGGTTTTCAATGGCTGACTGTTTCAGGATTGCCTTGGGAGTGGATTGCCAGGTCCTTCTCCCATTTTTGCAGTGCTGGGAATTGAACCCAGGACCTCAGAGACTGCAGCACAGCACTCTATAAGCTGAGCCAAATCCTAGCCCCAGAGATGACCATAGTAAATAAGTAAACTAACCAGGCTTGAATGGAGAAGATAAAATTCCCAGTCTGCCATTTCTCCTGTTAGAGCCTTGCCTACCCAAGATCAGGCTCATTCGGAATCCTTTTGACTCAGGCTAGGAGAGAAAGAGTAGAATAAGTGGAGGAAAAAAGGGACAAACCCAAAACAAGATGCTTTCTTCACTGTTGTTATGCTAATGGTGGATCCTGATAAGAGGAAAGTCACAAACAAAAGAACAAAACAAAAAACAAAAACAACAGCAGAAACTGCAAGCCTTCCAAAAGAGAGGCCATGATTCACAATGGGGAAAATATTGGCAGTTGCTCACCCTGAACTTGGCACTGACAGGTAGGACTCTCATGGAAATGAAAGGGCCAGATGCTAGGTTTGGTTTGGTTGGTTTTGGACAGGATATGAACAAAATTTCCATGGTGAAGGAATTTGAGGGAGAATTGGTCAAATGGGCAGGACCTAGACAGGAATAAGGAAAAGATTAGAGTTGAAGTCTACTCTTTGGTATGAACAGGGTTAGCCCTGTAATTGAAGGCCCAGAATGGAGAGAATTGGCTCCCACAGTGGAAATAATCTCATTGGAGTTTACGTTTATCTCCAGATTGTTGGTAGTAGTGAAGGTGGTTTTATGACAGCAGCCTTTGAAAGTAAGTGGCCTAGGACTTTATGGAAAACCCCATCTAAGAAACAGTTTCCTGGTCTTATAAGGTAGGCTGAATAACCCATGCCTCATACCTGAGTTATAAAATGGAAAACTGAAAACTATTTGGCTTATTCATTCACTTATTCAATTTGTCTTTTTTTTTTTTTTTTTCTGTTTGTTTTGGAGAGGTTTTAACAAGGATAATCAAGTAATTATCTCAGGCTAGGTACCACGCTAGATGCTGAGAACACACAGACAAGGAGCAAATGGTCTCTGCTCTTAGAGAGAAAACTAAGATTTCAGCAATAATAAAATATTGTTATAAATGATAGAAGAAATAACTGGCCACTATTAAAATAGATAGTAGGGGCATGAAGAGGCCTTGGTAATCTAGAAATGGATATGAATCTTTCTTCCAAAAGAAAAGATAAGAAGGCATATCTTAGGGACATTTAGTAAATACATGGTGACAACTTTCTTTCTTTGTCCTCCTTTCTGTCTTTCTTCTTTTTCTTTTCCTTCCTTCCTTCCTTCCTTTCTTCCTTCCTTCCTTATTTCCTTCCTCTCTCCCTTCTTCCATCCCTCCCTCCCTCCTTCTCTCCCTTCCTTCCTCTCTCCTTCCCTTCTTTCACACCTTACTTGTTTATGTGTGTATATGTGTGTTGCTGGGGGATTGAACCCCAGGACCTTGCACATGCTAGGCAAGTGCTTTACAACTAGCCACACCTCTGGCCTCTAAATTAATTTCTTACTGAAGTACAACACAGTTACAGTAAATTCCCCAAATCTTGAGTGTTCAGCTCAACTTTTGTATGAACATACCCAAGTCTTCACCACTCAGATTAAGACACAGAATATTTCTGCACCCCAGAAGATTTTCTCACACTCTTAGCCAATATCCTGCCTTCAGAGGTAACCACCACTCTGTCACCTTGGATTAGTTCTGACTGACTTGAAATTCACAGAAGCAGAAATATATGGTTTGTATTCTTTGTGTCTGTCTTTCTCTACTCATTGTTAACTCAATGCGATTCATCCACACTAAGTAAACATCTTTATACTAAAATGAGGGAGCAGTGGAAGTCATTGCTGGATTTTGAGACTTTTCTTGAGGGGCGTTAATTGGCGGGAAAAGGGGAAACAGATGGTGGAGTAGAAAAAACATAAACGTGTAGATTCCATGAGGGCCAGTTTCAGTTTTGAAGAGGCCACTTCCTAGCTGTGTAGCTTGAGAACACTACTCTCTGAACTTCAGTTTTCTTCCCTGCACAGTGAAGATACTGCCACCGCCTACTTCACAGAGCCATTAATAAATGTGAAAAATCACTTTGAAACTGTAAGGAGTGATACAAATAGACTTTAAGACTGTTACTAGTTTACTGTTTGCGCACAAGTCAGGGCGTGTGTGTTTATGAATGGCTAAAGATATGTAAAAGACAATTTTTCTGTTATGCCTTTTATAAGCATGCTTTTAACAATCCATTGGGTTTTATTACTCAAACACAATTTAATTAACATTCAACAATTGCCTTGTTAAATTTAAAAGTTCATCCTAGTTGCATGTAATCTGAAGCTAAAACATGAGTTGGTGCTCTAAGTCTTGGGATCTGGTTGCCAAATCAAACAATACTTTGAATTTACCAGACTTGCTAACACCTGTAATAATGCACATTAAAAAGTACTCTACCTCAAGCATCCAGTTCCTTCTGTTACAAGTCTTGCATTGTAAAATGGCAAGAACAAACATTCCACAGAAGGAAGGAAAGGTTTTAGATTTCTTCTTGGTTCCCTCCCCCACCTCCATTTACAGTTTGGGACCACAAAAGGAAAATGCAGAGATTAATGTCTCTAGAAACAAGAAGTGATAGGAAATGGTTAGCTCTGAAAAGTTTCAAGTTGAGTTTTGAGAAAGTGAAATTTTGAGTCTGACTCTTTAATTTCATGAATTAATTGGTAAATACCTCACTTGCTCTTCAGAAAGATTATAAGTTCAAAATTAGAAAACAGACTCATTCAAATTCTCCACCAACTGTTGTAAATTTTCTTGCTGATGGGAAAGAGGGGAAATTCATTTTCTCAATGGCTGCATTGCCAGCCATCATCTGGAGTGCTCTGTCTATAAACATGAAACCAGAAACGTTGGCGGGAGGAGACATTAACCAATCCCCTACCAGGCTGTAAGTAATACCACGTCCTCCACCTGGCACCATTAATAATCCTATTCAATGAACCCTTTATTATTAATATTGCTGGTATAAAAAAATGACCCCACACGTACAGGTGTAACTTAATGAGACCCATGTTGTGGCCAGATGTCTTACAAGGCCACCTCCACCACCACAGTACACATCTTTGTGCACATTTCAAAAAAGAACCATCTGAAAGCATTCATTTCAAGAGAATATTCATCATGTACCATGGTCAGTTTGAGAGTGATGCTCTTCTACTTAAATTTAAGCAGATGGAAAAAACCTGGAAATTATATTCAGCATACTTTTCCTTCAAAAAAAGTAATTATCTGATTTAAACTGCCAAATATATTTTCTTCTTTTCATTCCCTTCCTGAAAATGTTGACAGCTGGCCCGGCTGTCAAGCCTAAAGCTAGAAGGGAGGCCTGCCATTCAACTGGCCTCCACCTGCTGCCTGGAGAGCCTGGGCTCTACAATTGGGTTTCTTTTCCACTTTCCTGCATTTGTTAAAATCTAGAATGGATTCTTATCAAATCTCACATGGCCATTCAGAAGTTCATTTAAGCAAGAAGAATAATAGTACCTAATTATGACAACGTAGACTTCCTGTTTGAACTTTCTGGCCAGGGTTTTCCAGAAGTAAAGAGACATATGAGAATAGATGTTATAGATCTGTTTGATCCCTTCCTCCTTGGAGATGGACCTGCTCACCATTATCAGACAACAACGTGGATGCCCTGTGTCAACTAATGTTTGTAGGGATCCCATGTAGTTACAGATTGATTGAGACTCTCTCTCATTAACTCTTCTGTAGAGGGCTCAAGGTTAGCGTAGATAGTGGCTTAGGTGGGAAATTGTTTTTGTTGTCAGGTGCCGTTGAGTCGATGTCCAACTTGTACCAACCCTATGTACAACAGATGAAACAGTACTGTCAGTGCTTCTCTGCTATCCATAGGGTTTCCAGTGGCTGATTGTTTCTTGGGAGTAGTTGCCAGGTCCTTCTCCCATGCCTATAGCTCCTGATGTTCCCAGGCAGTCTCCCATCCAAGTACTAACCAGGCCCAACCTTGCTTAGCTTCTGAGATCTGGTGGGATCAGATGCCACAGTGGTGTGGCTGCAGGTAGGTGGGAAATAGACCATAAATTAGTCCTTGAATAAAGGTATCATATACAGGTAGGAAAAGAACCAGGACAAAAGTACAGAGAAGGGAGCAACAAGACCAAATACTGGGTGCCCTCCAGAGGCCAACAGGGCAGCTCCCAGCAGGCTTTCCATCTGGTGCTCCTTAAAAATGATGTTCTCTATATCTGTTCAGAAAAGACTCGATATTACATGAAAGGAAGGGCAGAGAATAAGGTTATGGGTGGCAGCATTCAAAGATCTTCATCCTCAGATAAATTCAGCTATGGCCTCAAGTTCATATACCTCCCTCAATCCAACAAAAGCCAGATTTGAAGATGACCCAGTCTGCTCAGACAGTCATTTAAAGACTGCCTGTTGAGCCTCAAGCACATCCCTTCAGAGAAAGCTTCTGCCTTCCAAGCCACTGGCCAAAGAATCCCTCTCCTGCCCATGTAGGAATCTCCCTTAGAAGAGTTCTAGAAATGTAATTGGGTCCTTCTCACTACATTTCTGGTGTCATGAGAACACCCCAGGGGATATTCTATCTTCAGTAAAATATGGCTAAAAATATCTTAATGCACTTGTACACTTGTGTACCTTATACCCACTTGGGTGATCCTCTCTTCAGTCCAACTCTGAGCCTGGCATTGCTGGACAGCAAACTGGGAGATGAACAGAACTAGTTTGTTAGTTCACCTACTCCCCAGGGCTTAAATCTCCTCACCCACACATCTGCCTATTGGCCTATGTTAATTTTCCTCCAGGAAAGGGACATTTTGATTTTTTTTTCCCTTTCTTGTCATCTCTATTGCAATGTCTATTAGTCTTTCTCTGTCTCCCTCTCCTAGTCTTCCTCCTCCCTTCTACCTCTGTTTTTACTTCTCCCTCTGCAGACACTCTTTCTCCTCTTCAGAGTTCACAGGGCAGAAAACATGGCTGCCACTGAAGCTTGTAAAGCTTCCATATTCCTACCTCAGTCATCTGGAGGAAGAAGAATTTCTCTTCCTTGGTTTTAGTTCCCCAATTTCCCCAGGAAGGACTCTGGCAAACTCTCTTCTCCCAATCTGTCCCTCAACTCCTGAGGGAAAGGGATTTGGGTGCTAGTCTAGAAATGGACTGGTAGTTGTGGTCAAACTTCAGGTAATAGAGCCTTGGGAAACTGTAAAGAACCAGAGATAAAAACTAGATTGTGCAAATTCTGAGCACACAGGCATGAACATCTGACTGTTCCTGTTTGTAACATAGCACTATTTCCAGAAGAAGAATCTGCCTAAGTCAGGAGTGGATTGAATTGATTGGAACCGGGGTGGAGGACAGAACAGGGAAAAAAATTTAAAGGATCCTACTTATCTACAAGAATGTTTAGTACAGAATTGTTTGTAATAGTGGAAAGATTAGCAAGCATAAAAATGTCTAACAGTAGGATTAGTTAGGTAAATCATAATAAGTTAAGACAATCATATGATGGAATACTGTGTACTCAACAAAAAGTTGTTATGGACTATTATTGATGAAGCATATTTCAAAGCTCAGGATTTCATATTTACCCTCTTGGGAGAACAGCTATCACATAGCACAGTTAAAAATCACTGAGTATAGAAATAGTTGAATTCCAAACTTGAGTTTGCTAAGACCAAGCCAACTTCTCTCATAAAATTATTATCTAAGCCTAATTAGATAAGACTTTAAAATCTCTGACTTGTGTTTTTGCAGCAGAGCTTATAGGGTCATTACATGATTTTCAAAGTGTTTGTTCAAAATAATTGTCATTGACTTCTTGCACAAAATACATTTTTAATACTCCAGGCTGATCAATCATAAACTGGAAAATCATTGGTTATGGGCCACTTGCAATATGAAATATAAACTTTGCTCCCATTAGCACTAAGTTTAGGAAAACATACCAGTGAAAACGTAGACAAACATCACCCTGTCTATGCTTGCTCTGGGCCTTATAGGTATAAAAATATAGCATTTGATATTCCATTGCTATCAATTCAAGCATTCTTTCATAAGCACTAGGCTGTTTCATGGACTACTAGCTGTTTAAAGAAGTCATGCTTTAAATCATTTTTAAAAGCCAGTCTTAAGAAAAGTAGGGAAGGCACAGTTAAATGAGTAAATAAAGTTCAAAGAAAGCTGCAGTGGCCAATGAAACAGTTTGCTATTTGCTGATAGAGCCCTTCCAATACTCAAGCCTGGAACTTCTGCACATTGTTATAGCCTCAGCGCAATTATGAGTTGGCACAAGCAGTGTATTTTGTGAGATATCTTCGATCAGGGTCGGGAGAACTGGCGTACAAAGAGGCATCACTTTAATTGTGGTGGAAGAAAGAATAGTGCTATGATCTCAAAAGGACAGAATACTTGTAAAATTTATGTAGCTCTTTAATACAATGTGCTTTGGTTTAAAGAGATGGGGGATTTACATGTGGTAAGTGCTCCTACAAATCTACTTTACCCTTTCTTGGAAAAGGGCAACACAATAATAATAGTTAAATTTATGTGTAAGATGTCTGTATAGTAGAGCTGCTCAAATCAGTAAATATTACACAGTAGACTAACTGCTTCTGCTTTTAATCTTTAAATATCTACAACAACATGCTGTCTGTGGAGTGAGGGACACTTAGCCCACACTCTCTAAACCTTTGTGGTCTGGCTCTATATCGTGAGCAGAAGATTATAAAATCCAAACTCTAAATGGGCTCCCTGCCCTCTCTTGTTTCCAGATTCTGCCCACCATGCGTGTACATGTCAGTATATTCTTTCTTAAATAACATTTTCAAAAAGCATACTTTTTCTATTGAATTTTGTATCCTGCCTATTTTCATCTCTCTGTCCTTAAAAGTCTCCCACAACTTTATCTTGCTTTTATTTTTTTCCACTGGGGACAAAACTCATTTCTCATTTTTCTTCAGCAATGAAATGTACAAGTGAATCTTCAGAGTATTAACTTGTTTACTTACTCATTACACACACACATATATATACACACAAAGTATGGTTTTAAAAGAAAACAATATGTATCAATATGTAAACAATACATAAAAGAAATACATACATGTAAACAATACATAAAAGAAATACAATACATGTAAATAAAATAAAAATAAAAAATATAAATAATAAATAAATAAATAATAAATAAAAATAAAAATAAAAAAATAAAAGAAACACAATACATGTAAACAATACATAAAAGAAAACAATATGTAAACTATATATATATATATATATATATATATATATATATATTCCTCTCTTTAGAATTATTCCCATGCCAACTCCCTCCAGGCTGAAGGGCTGGGTTCCTCCTGCCTTATTTTGTCATGAGGTTTTAACTGCTATTTGGAAACAGCTGATGATAGCAAGGCTGGACATCTGACCCATAACTTAGACCATTCACAGTCTCTAACTTTAAGAATTTGAACTATAAGACAAGAGACTAAAAGGTCATGATGTTCCCTGGCCCATGAAAACGAGAACTACCGTCTGGCGAGAGAAGCAAGAGAATGGAGCAGATGGTAGATCATGTGGCCCCAGAGAGAAAAAAGAGACTGAGAAAGTAGCTGCTTTAGCTCCTGATGGCTTTCCAGGTCCCAGTTCAGTCTTCTGAGGACTGGCTGTACTTTCTGCACCGAGGTTCTTTGTGACATCCCTGTGCCATTAGAACGAACCCCTCTAGGCTGCGATTAGGTGGAGAAGATTTCTGCTTCTTGAGCCCAAACGAACTGAGGAAACGTACATATAGTCGTGTGAATCATGTTTCTACATTCATCATCTGTCTATACACATGGAGGTTTCATTCATATTTATATATGATACATGCTAGATGCAAGAGAGGAGATTTAAGACAGTGACAAATACAAAGACTTGGCACCTACCTTCACACGCCTTTTAACTAAGAAAACAAGCTGAAAAGACAAGTGTTCAGTGAGAGTGCGTTCTTCAGTGCGCGCTCTCTAGAGAATTTGGAAGAGGAAGCCCATGTTTCTCACAGTAGAATGGTCAACCAGAGGAGGAGCTTCGCAGGAAGGAGGATGAGAATTGGGCCTCACATCCCAACAACTGAATACGCAGAGTTTGTACAGGTGTCTGGGATAAGGGTGAGGCAAAGGTCAGAAAGAGGAAAAAAAAAGAAAAAGAAAGTGAGAGGATATCACGGGTTAAGAGGTTGGATGCTCTTTTGAAATATCTCTTCTATCTGCTTGCTATGTTTGGTGTTCCTGAAAGGGGGGTGTCTAGTAATTTAAAAATCCTACAAGGTAAAAAAGCCTGCAGCCACAGCCCTGTGGCATCTAATCCTATCAGATCTCAGAAACTAAGCAAGGTCAGGCCTGGTTAGTACTTGGACGGGAGACCACTTGGGAACACCAGGTGCTGTAGGCTTGGGAGAAGGACCTGGCAACCCACTCCCAAAAATCAATTTGTCATTGAAAACCCTATGAACAGCCGAGAAACACTGACAATAATGTTTGGTCTATTGTACATAGGGTCACTATGAGTCAGACACCGACTCCATGGCACCTAACAACAGCAACAACAAGGTAAAAAAAAAAAAAATGATAGCTGTTCTTTGAGACAAGTGAAGAGGAGATGGAGTTGATACATCTTCTGTTTGTTGCAGTTTAATGGGAAGGGGCAGGTGGGAGGTGGACAAAGTATTAGCAATAGATACTGAGGAGAAAGCTGAGTCCCATGGAGATGCATTTCCCTGCACTCCAGGTCTACCTTGGGCTGGCCTTGTACAGGCTCTTCAAGGAAGTGACTTCTTCCCCTGGGTGATTGTGTCTCAGTCAATTTTTCTCAGAGCTTGAGAGAGACTTTTTACTTTTTATTTTTCAGACTGTTAAAATTTCACCCCATCAGGTTGAAATTCTACCATTGCTATTGACCCTTGCTATTGGTATTCTTGTAGGCTTATTAGTACATGTATAAGAGCATAATTTTACTCAAGCAAAAGTAAGATTAGGTTATATGCCCTGGTCTGCCGTGATTTATGTTTTGAATGGACAATATCACGTGGATACATGAGTACACTTTAACTTCTTAAAACTAATTCCATTGTTGGGTAGTACAAAGTTTAGTCTAACAGACTCTATGATTCTAAACTTGATAGTCTAATTCTTCTGATCAAGGACTTTGCTCAGGAATGGAGTGAGAATAGTCCCCAACTACCAGTTTCCCGGGCTGGGATTTAGCTCAGTTGGTAGAGTGCCGCTCTACAGTCTCTGAGGTCCCGAGTTCAATTCCCAGCACCTCAAGAATGGGAGAAGGACATGGCAACCCACTCCCAAGGCAATCCTGAAACAATCTGCCATTGAAAACCCTAAGAGGGTCGCTATGAGTCAGACACGACTCAACGGCACCTAACAACAACAACAACAACAACCAGTTTCCCTTGGAAGTGCAAAGGTGCTACCTGGGAGCCAGAAGACAAGAGGGTGCACAAATACCCTCCCGGGATTTCCCAGGTGTATTTGCTGCCCCCATTCCTGGGTACTCAAGTGTGGGTTTCTATGAGGACACACTTTATGGTGCAAGGAATATGAAGGAAACCTGATCACCACTACCCAGTAGAAGTCATCTGACAGGGAAGCATCACAGTTGAAGGTGAACTACCTTGGTTTACCATAGACCTTGGTTTACAACTCTTGCACAGACCAGCTGGGTGATGTGGGGAAAAGTTACTCAGGTTCCTATGTTTTCTCATTTTCCTCCCTCCCTCCCTCCCTCCCTCCTGTCCTCCCTCCCTTCTTTCTTTCCTTCTTTCCCTCCTTCCTTCCTCCTTCCCTCCCTCCCTCCCTCTTCCCCTCCCTCCCTCCCTCCTTCCCTTTCCTTCCTCCCTCCCTCCCTCCCTTTCTTTCTTCCCTCCATCCCTTCTTTCCTTTCTTCCTTCCTTCCTTTCCTTCCTCCCTCCCTCCCTCCCTCTTTCCCTCCCTCCCTCCCTTCCTTCCTTCTTTCCTTCCTTCCTTCCTTCCTCCTTTCTATTTTTCATTTTGTTGTACCAGTGGGCTGAACCCAGGACCCCCTGCACATTTTGCAAGTGCTCTAGTACCAAGCTGTACCTCTGGCCCTTTTCAAAATTTTTTATAGTGAGTCAGGGTCTTACCCAATTACAACGGCTGCCTCTGGTCTCAAATTGGCAATACTCCTGCCTCCACCTCCCAAGTCACTGGGATTACAGGGATGTGCACTGCTCCCAGCTGCTATTTTCTCATCTTGTAAAGAGGATGAGGATAAAAGTAGGACTTCTCTTACAAAATTCTTATAAGGAATACATGATGTAAAGCCTTTGAAGTACTCCTAAGAACCTAGCACATAATAAGTGCTTAGTTAACATTAGTCCAGCCTTGATAGGTGCCTGACATGGCACAGCAGGAAGAGACTCTGCTGATAGCTGAGTGCAGCTCAGAGTCCTGGTTATGAGGCCACGGTATCTCCTGAGCCACACAGGCTTGCTGACAGCCTCCATCCTTCCAGGCTTCATGCACCCTTCTCAGACCTCCCTACCTGGGGACTTCAACAAACAACTTCCCCCTTACACACACACACACACACACACACACACAGTTTGAGTGCTGATTTTCTCTATCCAGAGCAGATTAGGTGCATGAAGGTGGCCTCTACCCTTCTATATTTGGGGCCATATCATTCTTTGTCATGAGAGCCATCCTATGCAGGGTAAGATGTTTGGCAGCATCCCTGGGCTCTACCCCTTAGATACAAGTAGCACACCGTCAGCGTAAACCAAAAATATTTCCAGATGTTGCCAAATATCCCCTGGGAGGCAAACTGCCCCTGCTTGACAATCACTGATTCAACCTAATACTGGAAAGAGATGTTGCATTTTCTTGCTGTTTCGTTCATGCAAATCGTATCTATTTTACGAGACTCTAAGAATTTGCTGACAGGGACCACCATTCTATTCCACCCAACCACCAGCACAGTATTGGAACTGAGACTTCTCTTAAATACTGACTGCTTAACTGAAAACAGATAATGGAGCTAGTCGGTTAACATTTTAATTTCTGCTTTCTGCTAAGATTGATTTAAATAGAGGTGACATCAAGACTAATTATTTCTGCTAACTCTCAAAATGTCAATTACTTCAAAGCACATGCTTTTCTTAAAATATACTAGAACAACTCAAGCTGGGGTTTATTTCATTTTTTGTCTTTTCTCTGATTGCAATTCTACTCATACTTCACACAATAGCTCGGATCTCTAAAGTTTGGTTTCAATTGCCACCTCTTCATTTCCTTCCTTACAATGAGCTGGATGTATCTCAGATGCGCTGAGGATGTCATTCTCAAGATCTCTTTGTCACTGGTGTCACAGTGTCTGAGTTTTAAATTACCAGAGATGTTCCACCAAGGAGGAGGCAGGGACAATTTTGGTCTGTGCCACACATGTGGCCTGGTAGTGTCTATTCATAATAGCCCTGGCAGGAATGCTCAAGGAGACTGTTCCTTTGAGAGGCTTACTATCCCGACATTTATCACATTCTGATAAATACAAATTCTGTACTTATAGTTTTGCTGCACTTACATATTTTATGCTTTTTTTTTTGTCGTGCAAGTAGAGACCCACATATGAATATAACCACCCGTAGGTTCCTGTGGCCTGCAGCCATAGCACTCTGGCGTCTGATCCTGTCAGATCTCAGAAGTTAACCAGGGCTGGGCCTGGTTAGTACTTGGATAGGAGACAGCCTGGGAACACCAGGTGCTGTAGGCTTGGGAGATGGACCCAGCAACCGACTCCCAAAAATCAATCCACCATTGAAAAGCCTATGAACAGCAGAGAAGCACTGACAAAGTGTTTCGCCTGTTGTATGTAGGGTGGCTATGAGTCGGATACCAACTCGATGGCACCTAACAACAACAACAACAAGGTTCCTGTGGGAGTAAATGTGCATCTCTAGGCTCACTGTACCAAAGCCATAAAGCTGAGTCTGGGAAGCACACCTCTCATGACTTCCCACAGGAGCCACAGATGCTTCCTACCATGGATGAGGTGTATGGTGTCCAAGACACAGAGGCCTGTCCTGCAGGAAAGCTCTGGAGAGGTACCAGAAAGAGATTTTGCATCTTGGACTGGTCATGGGATCAGGTGTGGCCCCCAGCATTGGGGCTCAGGAGATGAGCAATCACAATGATGGAGACTCATGTCAAGGACATAGTCACGTGAGATGCGGTCTAGTCTGAGCTCCGATAACTGGCCGGCAATGAGAAGGAGAGCTTTTGGCAGGACAGCATCTTTTCCCCTGCAGGGGCATGACTGTGACAGGCCAGGTAGTCATCAGAAAGCAAGAAGCACAAAGGGACACAGCTATATGGGCCAGAGACAGAGAGCTCTAAAGTGGAGATGCCTGAGATGTTTGTCTCCCCACAAGGGCACAGGTACCACCCCCAGGAATCAAATGGAGCTCTGACAAGAGTTGCCTCTTTCTGTTTGGGCACTGGTGATGTTTCACTCAAGGCCACACCATCAGTGTTTTCATGGCCAACCAAACCCTTTCTAACTGATTGCTTCTTTCTTAAGATGAATTATCCTTCAGAGAGTGTATTCTTATCTGGCATCTCACCCAGGAAGCAAAGAAGATGTGAGTGAGCCCTAAGACAAAGGAGGTACACATCTTAGCCAACATCATTCTGAGAAGCAGGGAAATGATTAACAATATCAGTTTAATGTAGGATGGAAAAAATGCAAATGAGAGCCAGGCACCATGGTGCACCTACAGCAACTTGGGAGGCTGAGGCAGGAAGATCGCAGGTTCAAAGCCAGTGGCAGCCTGTACAGTTTAGCACTTAGTCAGATCCTGTCTCAATTTTAAAAATATAAAAAGGGCTGGGGATGGTAGCTCAGCGGTGGAGTGCTTGCCTAGCGTGATGCCCCAGATACAACCCCCATTACTAAAAAAAAAAAAAAAGAAAGAAAATGAGGACATCTATTTTTTTCAAATGACTCTGAATATCTCTACTTTGATTTTCTCAGTGTAGGTTTATAATTTAACTCACAAAAGACAGTATTATTTTTGTTTAAGGCGGAGATGGAAAGGAGCACATTTTTGACTGCTATAATAACAAATGAACAAGGGTAGTAAAAGTTTATAAAGTGCATGTCCTCCAGTGAGGCAGCACTGTCCAGTGACGAGGAAGTGCAGACTCCTAAACTCCCAGTGCAATCCCAGTTCTGAATTCTGGCTCTCTCCCTTCCTAGTTTGGGCAGATGACCCTTCTTATGTCTCTGTTTCTTCATCTGTAGAATGAGACTAACAAGAATACCAGTGAGGATTGTAATGAGAATCAAATGAGTTCATACAGATAAAGAAACTGTGTCTGAGCCTGGTCCCTACTTTCAAGCTTTCAAAATATTAGCCAGTGTTTTCTTAAAAATCTGGTTAACTGGAAAAAATCTGAAAATTTTAATAATTGAGCAAAAATGAAAATTCATCATATAAATTTGTTTAAATATTTTATGTACCAGTGCATATTCTCTCTCTCTCTCTCTCTCTCAAACAGGGAGGAAAGTATAGAAAATCATAGATTCTAAGAATTTTGAAGGTCACGCTCCTTCTCCCCACTGTGTGTCTAGTGATGTCGGAGTACATATTGAAGACCACAGAGTTGGAAGCCAAAGTGGGTGGGTGAGAAAGAGTAAAATTCATTCATCCTGATGCCTGACTTCCTACCAAAGAATTCTGTCTTGTTCTACTGATGACCACATCTGGTGGCAGTCACAGAGAAGATCTACCAAAAAATAAATCAGGATTTTAAGCATTTCCTCTCCTTCTTTATTGACTTATAGCAAGATAAGTAGGTAGGTAGATAGACAGATGGACAGATAGGTAGGCGGATGGGTTACATTAGTTTTTCTCATTGTAACTGTGCCATAAAATGTGTGAGTTGCCCATGAAATTTATCAATAAGAAGATCAGCGGGAGAACTTGTAAGCAGTAAGAAGAGGAGACTAGAATGTTAAGGGATGTGGCGGTGACACTGTCTATAAGTAGGACATCATTACCTTGGGGTTAAGCATGCCTACTCAGGTCAATAGTTGGTGAGAGGAAATAACATCATAAATAGCTTGCTCCTTGGAAACACTGCATTTCAAATTTATTTGATGCCAGGATCTTGGGATCATTTAGAAGAATTATTTAAAGTCTCAAAAACTTTCTGTGAAGAAAACAGATCTGAAAAGCCTCTCTTCCCAGGAAGAACAGCAGCATCTGCTTAAGAACACACAGAAATCCTGCATTCAGATTAGGACAGGAAGTGAAAAAAATGAAATAAAATAAAATAACACATCCAATTGAAACTGCGGGAGGACACAGTAGACAGAATGTAATTAGTTGGGTTGACTGTCAGCCAAAACCTCAGGCAGCCACCCTCTTGCTCTTATGAAAACTGCCTGGAGATTTTTAATGATGCTGAGCAGTTAGGATCTCGGTTTTAAATCTTCCCTGAAATGCAGGGAGCCATTGTTCCCTCTAGCGACACTGGGATATTGGTTCTGGATTGGCACCAAAGAGCTCTCGGAAAGGTGAACCCTAATTCCTTAAGCAACAATGAGATCTGACACAAGTGTTTGATTTTATCAATGTTTTAACTCCAACTAGTCCAGCTGAATTTGTGACAAGTTGGGTAATTGCAAAATTAAGAACACTTTGCAGTATGGAATTTAAACTTGGGGTTTTGGAATGAGCATCTCTGTGGTAGTGTTTTTCCCCAAAGGGTGTAATGGGAGCAATTCGAGATTAGGAGTCACCACAGCATTAGTTCTCCATCCAGATGTGAAGAAGCTCAGCAGCATGACATGTGAGCACAGGTGCTACCAAATTCTCCTGAGGCTCCTCCTCCCAGGTCCCTGAAAGAGCCACTGCAGGAGAGTGGAAAGAACATAGACATAGAAGCCAAAAGCCAGAATTGGTTTTGAGTCCTAGCTCAGTAACTCTCTCAGCATTTGACCTTGGGTAGCCCTTTAATCCGAACCTCACACCATAGAAGCCAGAGTGATTTTCTCCTTGCAACTGTGCCATAAAATGTGTGAGTTGTCCAGGAAACTCACCAATAAGATCAACAAGAGAATCTATAATCAGAAAGGAGAGGAGACTAGGAGTTTGGACATTGTGATTGCTCAAATCCTTTTGAATAACCAAATCTTTCTTCTTGTTGTTGTTAATACATATGAAAAAGGTACTGTTGATGGTGCTTTCCTGAGTCTAGAGCTTGGGAATCCACAATATCAACCTGGTCCAGACCTCCTTCCATGCAAATTGTGTGGTTAATCTGTCCTATGGCTAATGACTGCAGCTGCTTCCTGCAGAGCCTGTTATAAGATCTATAAAAGGCCGAGATATTATGGTTTCAGAAGCAGGTAATGAGCATACACAGAAACCACATGGTTTTTTCTTTCCATTTGGATTTTTAGTTTGTGGGCTTTCTGCACAGGAGTTCATGGGTATGATGCCAACTCTCACAGACAACAAGGATTTATTGTATTAATAATCTGCAAATTATGGATTGCAAAAACAAAGACATTTGGGGATTTCATTGAACTTCTACCAAAAAAGATGCCTCCATGCTGAGGTTTTCACGTTTTTCACTGTGCCCAGTTGAAATTAATTATAAACTATACATCCATTTGCATATTAATTATGAAAACATACCATGGAATATATTTAGGCTAAAGTACAACAGAAAAAAATGGCAATTTATGCATACTGGGTACCAAATCAAGTGGAATACCCAACTAAGACTATCTTCTACAAGGAGGCTTAGGAATATCTTTTTTCAATGCTACAGGAATTAAAATTTTTCAAATTGATAAAGGAGAAGTCTGCTTGCAATTTTCAATTTCAGATTGTTTATAAGAGTATCTTTTTGAATAATGATGGAAAAGCAATTCCAAAATCACTTTGAATTTTTTGACCGATGGCTATCAGGCTGATCAAATCTTGTTCTACGGCTGACCCTCTGGATGAGGCCCTAAAATGGAATTCAAATTGTGGAAAAAGTACATGTTCTTACTTCAGATTACCTTTGATACACCAATATGTACTGTAAGTATTACATAGTGTTTCCCAAATTTCTTTTACTAAGGAACACTTTTTCCCCAGCGTATCTCTCTAGACCAGTGTTCTTTGGAAAGTCCTGTTTTGGGGGACTTGCCATTACCTCCACATGTTTCTGGTCTCTGGTTTCTCCTTAACTTCCTGTGTTCTCTCCCTGGGGCCATCACCTGGGATTGGAGTGAGGCAGATGGAACAGACACAAGCAGAATTACATTCCTTGCTTACTTCCTCAGAGGCTGGCCTGCTACTAACATTAGTTTTCTGGCTAGACCTTCATGTCCCACCACACTCTGCTCACTCCTGACCTGAAACAACAAGACTGTGGGAGAGAGAATGGGAATATCTTGTGGCCAAGCTAATTCTGTGTAGCCCACAGGAGAATTTTTTCAAGAGGCGCTCCACTGTCCTAAAGTGGAATCAAGGAGCTATCGCCTTGTGGCCTTTCTTACAATCAATATGCTGCAACTATCAAGTGTCAGTCTCAGGGGTTCAGGTCTTGGGTGATTCATCCCCTTCATGAGCAAAGTGAAAATGGAAGGAGAGAGCAGGCCAGCCCAAGGAGGGGAAAAAAGTAGAGAGCGAGATGTAACACTTTGCAGGTTTCTGTTATGTAAATGGCACAGCGCCAGAAGCTTTGCATACAGATCTCAGTCACAATCCCATATTAGGACTGAATTGTAAAAGACTAGAGAATTTAAGAAAAAGAGAGCGGGGAAAAGAAATGGAAAGCTAAATAGAGTATCTCTGGCCAAAGACAAAATTGCACCATCTCTTCAGACTAAAATTCCATCTGGCCCTTTATATGTCTCTTTCCTCTGGGATAGCAAGTCCTCTGTAGCCACACTCCATTGCTCGTCTCCATTTCCTTCCTTCTATTTCATTGCACTAAGAACACTATTCCTGGCAGACACTCCACCATCACCTCTTTCTATCCTGCATTCTCATTAAGACATTCTCAGTGCCCTTATTTCTTCAACTCCTTTTTCTTACCCAGCTCTCTGCAGACTAAATTTGGCTCCCCTGTGTCAAAGCAAGTTTAACCAATGGGATCTCCAATTACCTTCTAATAACCAAATCCCATGGAAAATATTCAGTGCTTCTCTTCCTTGAAGAGTGTGCAGCACCATGCATTCTTTATTTTTATTTTTATTCTTTTGCTAGTTGGAGGCTGAATCTAGGGCCTTGTGCATACTTTGCAAGCACTCTGCCAGTGAGATGCAGCCCCAGTCCCTTTTACAAGTTTTAAATTGAGACAAGGTCTCACGAAATTATGCAGGCTATCTTTGGCCTCGAACCTGTGACGCTCCTGTCTTCTCCCGAGTTGCTGAGATTATAGGCGTGCACCACCGAATCTGGCTGCACCTTGCGTTCTTGATTCTTCCTCCTCTCTTGCTTTATTTCAATTGCTCTTTTGTATTTCTTTTCACTCTTTGATTCCTTCTGAGTCTTCTTGCCTGGAAGAAACTCTGGTGCCTCTGGAGTTTCTGTTCTGGTCCCTTTTCTTATTTTACATACTGTTTTGGGAAGATTTTGTCCACCACTCTGTCTCTAACTCTCTCAATCATTGTGAGTTTTGGTTCCCCACCTATCAAGGCTAGTGGGATTGACCCTGCATTTTCAGGTGCTTGCTGGGTATTGTCACCAGGACGTTCCCAACCCAAACTCATTGTACTTCACTCAAATCCGTTCCTCCTCCTAGAATCCAGTCCTGGATTAAATAACACCTTACCTGTCCATTGCTTGTATCAAGAAACTTGAAGTCACCCCAATGCCAATCTAACCTTCACACTGCCCTGCCAAGCAAATCTGGTTTTATCACTAGTGGACAGGTATTGAACATGACCAGGGCCTCTCCTGTGCTTGCAGTTTAAAAACAGTTGTCTCAGTATGACATTTAAAGCCCGTTGACACTGGCTGTGACCTAGATTGTCAGTCCCATCTCCTGTTATTCTCTTCTCCAAATTCTCATCATGATCTATTATACCTCGCTTCTTGCAGCTCCCTGAATATGCTGGGTTCTCACTCATCTAGATACGTTGCATTGGGATTGCCTTCTTGGTCATGTCCATTCTGTGTGTGTTCTTCAAGAACTACTTCTCTTGGAGAAATCTCCCCAGTCTCTTCCCTTCCTCTCATACACTGGGACATGAGTTCCCTCTGAGTTCTTTCTGCACATTATTGGGGGTTTTGGTATAGGGCTCCCATGTTGTATTGGGACTATTTTCCCAAGCATTATCCCTACCTACTAGACACGAGAGATTCTTCCCTCTGCCTACTATTGGCTACCAGCACAGACTGATACAGTGCCTAATTAGATGAGTAACCAATTTAAAACTATCTTCCCTAACTCTGGTCTTCTCAATGATATCCAAAGGGTGCTTCTCTCCCTTTGTGTCTTTTCTGCCTCACTTCCATACTGCTTCCTTTTTGCAGTAATTGTTGTTAGGTGTGGTCAAGTTGGTGTCTGACTCATAGTGACCCTACATACAATAGGCAAAATGCTATTGTCAGTGCTTCTCTGCTATCCATAGGGTTTTCAATGGCAGATTTATTTTTGGGGGTGGGTTGTTGAGTCCTTCTCCCAAGCCTACAGTATCTGGTGTTCCCAGACGGTCTCCCATCCAGGTACTACCCAGGCCCGACCCTGCTTAGTTTCCATGATCTGATGGGATCCAATGCCACAGTGCTACAGCTGCAGGCTTTTTGCAGTTAGTAGATAGAAAATGTGGGCAAACAACATAACTTCTCTGTGCCTCCCTTCATTATTAACTGAGAAAAATAATAGAACTCAACTCAAGGGGTTGTCATAAGAATTCAATGAGAAAATGAATGTACAAACAATTTTAGCACAACCCCTAACTATTATATATGCTCCATAAATATAAGCTGTTGCTATTGCTACCTGTATAAGGCAGATCCCTTTAAAAAAAAATAGGATTGGTAGTTGCTTGTTTAGAGAAAAGAGGTAGAGATTTTAACACAGACAATAGCACATTAAAAGTTATCCTTGTACAGGTGCTGTTTTATACTTTTACCTATTGCCCCATTTGCTTTCTATTGACAACTCAACTAACATAGAAGCTTCATTTTAGATTTTGTCCATCTGTATTGATCACTTTGTCAACACCTTTTTCCTTCTTGTACGAGCACCCTATCTTTTGGGAAATTGCTATCACCAAATTGAATGTGGTCTGAGTGGGCTGTTGATCCAAGTATCCTTGCAAATTCCATCCTCCAGTCATAAAGTAGGAACTGGAGATGACCCAAGCCGGGATAATATCTCTTCTAAGATTTTTTTCACAGTATTGAACCTCCTTGGCACTGCTTCACTTGTAGCCTATATTACATGATTTTCTGAAGTTTTTTTTAGCTTTCTACTCTGGTGCTTGGCTATACCTTTCACTGTAGCCCATACTGGCCTTGAACCTGTAGTGATCCTCCTGCCTCTGCCTTCCAAGTGCTGGGATAACAGGCATGTGCCACTGCTCCCAGCTCTGAATTCACTATATTTCTAATAAACCAAGTTTTTTTCCTTATCTTGGCCAGATTGTGATGCTATTGCTTATAATGAAGTAAGCTCAACAGCTACAACAATGCTCAGTTAATGTCAAAACTACATAAATATCTTTTGAGTACATCAAGGTAAAAAGATGATTAAAAACAATGATGAGACTTAGTCCAGGTTTCAAAGAGATTAGAATTCAAATTAGACATGAAAACAAATACATTCAGAAACAACTAAGTGATAAATATTTCACAGCTAAGTATTAGGTTGGTTTGCAGCTATACCACTGTGGTGTCCAATCCCATCAGACCTCAGAAGCTAAGCAGGGTTGAACCTGGTTAGTACTTCGATGGGAGACCACCTCGGAACACCAGATGCTGTAGGCTTGGGAGAAGGACCCAGCAACCCACTCTCAAAAAACAATCAGCTATGAAAACCCAATGAATAGCAGAGAAGCTCTGACAATACTGCTTCGCCTGTTGTACATAGGGTCACTTTAAGTCAGGCACTTACTTGACAGTACCTAACAACAACAACAACACAATATTAGGTTAAACCTCATGCAATTTTTCCTTTTGTAAGTAAAACAAACTATTGCTAATTTTGTATGCATTAATGCAACAGAGTTGTAATGGAAGATAAAGAAGAGAAGGAAGGAAAAAACAAAAAAGAAAAAGATGCACCCTTTGAAGTGAGAAAAACTGTAGGAGATAAAATTTAAGTTGGACCTGGAAGGGTGAGTAAACTTTGCATAAAAGGGAAAAGGCTTAAATGAAAGGAAGAAGGAATTTAAGAAGGGCAAAGCGATGGGGAAAACATTTACTTTCAGGGTCAGTAAGGAACTTGGCCTGATGTCAGCAAAAGGCACAGCAGTGGGAGGTATTCAAGGATAATTGCATGAATAGAATAAAGATTTCACAGTAGAATAAAGATTAGCCCAAAGGTGTCTATACCTTAATTTCTAGAATCTATGACTATGTGAGGAGGCATGGTAAAGGGAGCTAAATTTGCAGATGGAATTAAGATTGCTAACTTCGTGACCTTAAAATAAGGAGATCATCTTGGATTATTCTGGTGGGCCTGATATATTCAAAAAGGTGCATGTAAGTAAAACAGAGAAACAGAAGAGAAGTTTGGCATGGTATGATGTGAGAAGGACTCAACCCACTGTTGCTGGCTTTGAAGATGGAAGAAAGGGGGCATAAGCCAAGGAATGTGGGCAGCTTCTAGATATGAAAAGAGCAAGAATAGATTCTTCTCCGTACTCTCCAAATGTTAGCATAGCTCTACAAAAGCCTTGATCTTTGCCCAAAGAGATGCCTAGATTGGACTTCTAACTTGTAGAACAGTAAGATAATAAATTTGTGTTGTTTGAAGCCACTAAGCTTGGGATACCTGCAGCTGTACCACTGTGGCATCCAATTCCCATCAGATTATGGAAGCTAAGCAGGGTCAGGCCTGGTTAGTAGTTGGATGGGAGACCACCTGGGAACACCAGGTGCTGTAGGCTTGGGAGAAGATCCCATTAACCCACTCCCAAAAAGCAAACAGCCATCGAAAGCCGTATGAATAGCAGAGAAGCACTAACAACACTGTTTCACCTGTTGTATATAGGGTTGCTATTGAGTCAGACACGACCCGATGGCACCCAACGACAACAACAATGAGCTTGGGACAACATTTTACCACAACAATATAAAACAGACACAATGGTGTTTAAGATAATTTAAAAAAGCAAAACGTGGCATGCAGACTGAACAGTTAGAACGAATGCCTAACCAATGAAAAGTACATGCTGAGCATGGCCCAGGGTACACAAGATACAGCCTTTTTATAGAGTGTCTTGAACTTGACTCCACATATAAGTAGCCTACTGAGTTTGTGAGTAGAGATATATCTTCATTAGAAACCAAGAGTTCAGTAAAGGGAATGCTAAATTAGTAGCCTCTCTAACACATCTTTGACTACACTTGGAGTAAATTTTAATGTAAAAGTTGCCTGGTTTAAACACAGGAACATTTTTACAACTCTGTATGATTCACCTGTGGGACCTGCCAGATCATTTTGTTTGATTATTTATGCATAAATTATTAATGCAGCAGATACTGTTGATGTTTATTGCTCATACTAGGCACAGTTCTTTGGCAGTCACTTTTCTCAGCAAGAGAATCAACTAAATGAAAAAAATTAAAAATTCATAACTTTTAAAGATCTCTGTTTTGTATAACCAGTTATAAATTAGAAGGAATTTTTCCCCCTTTCTCCAAAACATGAGATGAAATGGCAGTAACTAGAATATCAACAAGGGGCCATTCCTGAATCCGGAAGTCAAAGACGATGTGATTCCTTTAGGAAGTTTGGTGTCCCATTTTTGGGAATCATTCTGAAATAAAGGGCCATTTTGTCCACTTTCTTTTCCTTTTCCCATGTATAATCAATAAAACAATCATTCTTTTGTCCAAGAATGTTTAATTCCATTTAAGCCATGAGCAATAAAAAATGCTTTCCAAGTTAAAAAAAATAAGCCACTTATGTGCATAAAATTCTTGTACACTAGAATTTATTTAGACTGTGAGTTTTATGACGTGGTGTACCTATTTCTTGTTGTTGTTGTTGTTGTTGTTATGCAGTACTGGGGGTTGAACCCAGGGCTTCACGCTTGCATGCTTTATAAGTGCTATACCACTGAGCTGAACCCCACAGCCCATTTTATTATTTTTTTGAGACAGGGTCCCACTAAGTTATGTAGACTGCCTCTGGTCTCAAACTTGGTATCCTCCTGCCTCTGCCTTCTGAGTCACTGGGATTATACGTGCTCCCCCACTCCAGGTTCTATTATTATTATAAAAAGGGAATCCGCATGGCATAACAGAGTGTGGACTTTAGATCAAATGGATGTGGTTTTAGATCTCAGTTCTTAGATTTACAGCCATGCATCCCAAGAGTGCTAGCTGATAGCTTCTAGTTTTAGTCTCCTATCTATAAAAAGTAATGTCCTTAGAAGGATGTTAATAGTACAATAAAACACATACATCACTTTCTATGTTCTATGTTTTGAGTCCGTTAGCTCATTTAATCCTCATACACCACCTTGTGATTGGTACTATTGTACAAGTGAAGAAACTCAGTATTATGCTTTGCACTGATTTAACTGTGCTCCCCCAACATCCATGTGTAAGAAGCTTGCTCCCCAGGGAAATGATGTTGAGAGGGGATGGAACTTTTAAGAAATGGAGCTTAGTGGGAGGAAATTTAGGTCACTGGGCTGTGCCCTCTGAAAGGATTAAAGTAGTTCTTGCAGGACTCCCTTTGTTCCGATGAGAGTGGGTTGTAGTAAGATCCTGTCCTCTGAAACTCTCTGACTTCCTGTCTCACCATAAGATCTTTCCCATTTGCATATGCTCCACCATGATGCCACTACCATGCTGTGTCCCAGGAAATGGGACGTGCACCAGAGGCTGAAGAGATGGGATCACCCAAATTTGGGCTTTCAGTCTCTAAGACTGTGAGTTACATAAAAACTCTTTTCTTTATAATGAATTCAGCTTCAGGTATTTTTTTTAGCAACAAAAAACATACTAAGGCCTCCAAGAAGTTCCTTATGGTTTACCCAAAGTCTCGTGGCTAATAAGTACCAGAGCTGGAATCTGAACCCAGGCAGTCTGACCCCAGAGCTCTGATCCTAACCATTTAGTCTAATTACTGGTTTCCTTCCTCAATTTGTATCTAAAGGATTATCCAAATTATACACAGCTTAAAAATTGGTTCTATTTCAAAACTGTCTTTGAAATTGGCTATTTGCCACTTTGGATGCATTTTTTCCTAAATTGTGCTATAAAGTCGTAAATCTCTTCCAGGCTATAAATGACAAACGAAGAACTATCTAAACAAAAATAAAATGCTTAGTGAAAATAAAACATCATACATTTATAATAATAAATTATAGAGGAAAAGTACTATAGAAGACAACAGAAATGGCATAGAAGATGATTTAACATTTTTAGGGCTCAGTCACCCTATTTGTAAAATCCATTCTACCTAAGATACTGACCAGATGAGAATAAGGAGGGGAGTTGAAATTGTGGTGAAAAATTTAAAGGCTTCTAAGTGTATTATACAAGCAGAGCCCATGAGGAAAATGCAAACCATACTAGGAATTTCAACTGGGAAATATAATTAAAAAATAGAGATTAAAGAAGTCAGTATGGCCAGAGATCTGGCACTCAGAGGGGCCACATGGAGACAAGGGAACTCCTAGATACTGCAGTTCCTCTCAGGAGAACATGACACTGGTGCCAGGAGTGCTAAAGAAGCTGGAATCAGGTGCCATTGCTGGAACAATGCTGCAGGAACAACAGACCTGGAGGAAGAAGTCCTTTTTCTGCTAGTGTCTTCTTTTGGCTGAATCTAACTAGATGTAAGCCTGCAGCGGTACCACTGTGGAGTCTGATCCCTTTGGATCTCTGAAGCTAAGCAGGTCGGGCCTGATTAGTACTTGGATGGGAGACCACCTGGGAATACCAGGTACTGTAGGCTTGGAAGAAGGACCTGGCAACCCACTCCCCAAAAACAATCAGCCATTGAAAATCCTACGAATAGCAGAGAAGCAGGACAATAATGTTTCATCTGTTGTACATAGGGTCACTATGAGTTGGACACCAACTTGATGATACCTACCAACAACAATGTCAATGACAATGTTCTGTCAGTATCACAGAACAGATTATAGAAGGCCAGGTTTGCAGTTAGACTATAACTCAATCATTGAACAGGGAAGAGGGGTAAGGGGTGGAAATAATATGTAAGAGACATGTGTTTGCCAGACTGTGGTGTCTATATTTATGTAACTCTAGTTATGGATTAAGATAATCAACCAGTTAGTTGTTCATGGCAAATAAACTGTTAAACCAATTTGGTTGTATTTACATTACTAAAAGTCTTAGGTCTGACTAACTAATCATAGCTAAAAGGGAGCATTCTAGCATTGTAATACTAACTGACTTACTGTTTTTTCATTTTAAACTGTCTGGAGATGTTGTATGAGAACCACATTACAGTCATTGGTAAAAAACCTTGCAGAATAGTAAGAGATGAAGAAAATATTTGCTGCTAAGTTTCACTATGGACAACTAATAGACCCTGCAAGCAGCAGGGCAAAGGTTTCTGGCCCTGACTCACAAATGTAAAAGCCAAATAGGTGTTCCTACGTAAACAGGAAACACAGTATTGCAATTCATTTTATCAGTATAAACCTGCATCTGAATCTTGTGTATAGTACAGTGAAGACCTGAACTTCATTGTGATAAGCAATGTGCAATAAATAGGTGTACAGATGAATGGATGATTTAGTGCATAAATACCTGATTAGTTGTTGTTACAGATTTCAGACACATCCATATGTGGAGCTTGAATGACTCACCATACATTGACTCTATAGATGAGCTACTTATTTTCTTTACTTCTCTAAGAACTAGTTTGTTGCACTTAAGGACCTGTTAGTATTTTCACAAAACCTTCTCAACCTGTTTCTTCATGGGAAAGTAAAAGCAAAGAAAACATCTTCTAGTTAACCAGACCTTAGTAACCACCAAATGTTGTGAAGCGAGGCTGGATGGAAGTGAAGGATTGTTTTGAAATGTCCCAGGAAGTTCTCCCTTCTGGATGATCAAGAATTGAATAATCCAAAGGAAAAAGAGCAGATCAATGATCTCTTTAGTGAAAGCCCTATAAAAGATTTGAGTCATGAAGAAAACCCACAGGACCTTCACCCACTTCCTATGAAAAGGCTTGTGTGGTTCACAGGATAGAGAAAGAAGGCCCTGGAGAAGCCAAAGAAATGAAAGAGATGAGCCCATCATTACCTGTTTGGCAAATGGGCCAAAGTAAATCCTGTTTAGCAGACCTTGCTGGGGCAGCGTCTTGGCTGGGTAAAAAGGGTTGGGCAGAATTCCACTGCCTCCTGTGACTTCCTACAGTGCCCACTATGTTCTTCCACATCACAAGCCGGGCAAATCCTCCAACTCTGTGGGAGCCTGTCATAGCAGCTCCTAGCTGTGGGCTGTGATGGCACCAAGTGCGTCACTGGGGCCCGAGTCTGGCCCCAAACCTTGTGGTCGGAGGCCCAGTGAGTGATGTGGTCTGGGGCTGTGGGTGCTCGCTCGCTGCTGCTTTGGTCCTGACCGCAGCATCCAAGATGATTCGATTCACTGGGCCTGAACATGTTTTGAGTTACTGTGTATTGCACGCACATGCAAAACAAATCTGGGAGCCCGCAAGTGTGTGACCAATTATTTTGCTCCTCTGCAAAGTGTTTATTAAATTTTGAAAAATGAGATGATACAAAGAGGCAAACAACAGAAGCAATCAGAAACCCCAAACAGTTTTCAAATCTATAAACAATTTTTGAAAAACATTCAAGTAACTTTCCAATGGCATTGCCAATGCAGTGTGGAAAACAGATCTCTCTTAAGATTTGGGAAATTTGCAAGTATGTCTGGAGTGACCGGCGCACGTCTGTTTGGATGCTGAGTGGCAGCAAATCACGGAGAAGCCACTATACCAGATTCTCATGACACAGCAGTTGCAAAAACAAGACCATGCAGCCTGGCCACCTTTTGTCACTGTAGGTCTCTCAGAACTGAAGATTGGAGAGCTGGGTCCAGGGCCAAGTTCTGCCTCTGGTCCTATGAGGAAAATTACACAAGCCACATTAAGCTTTGCCTCTTTATCTGTAAAAAGAAGGGCTTCGTGTGTACCAACATTTCCCAACTGTTAGCAATGACCCATTAGAAAGTTCTGAAAGCATTTTAGCCAGTCACAAGCAATACTAAAAAAACAAACAAAACAGAATCAGCCAAAGAGAAATTATCTGCGGGTATCACAGTTAATAAAAGTAGGTCTTGTTTCATGAAATTTCTGTTTCTATATGTGTATACATCAATACGTATTAATTTTTAAAAGGTAGCAATATAAAAAGGCAAACGTCAGAGGCAATGGCAATCACAAACGAGCCTGTTTTTAACAATTTTGAAAAACGTTAAAATAACTCTCCACTTCACTGGCAAGTGAGTTTTCTTTTTTTTGTACTTAGTTATGCAATAACATCTATTTTGCACCAAGGATTTTCATCAAAACGTTTGAAAAACCTTGCTGTTAAGGTTCTGTCCAGCTCTAATATCATTCTGTGCTTCCAGGAGCTAGAAGGGCATGCACACTAAGCCCATAATGATAATATTAACATGTAACATTTCCTTAGCGCTTACACTGCTTCCAGGCACCATGTTAATTGCTTTCCACGCATCATGTCATTGAACACGCCTATCAACCCTATGTGTTAGGTAATCATGATGCTGTTTTACAAGCATTGAGGAAATTAAGCAGTCTTGGAGAGGTTCAGATCATATAGTTGGCAGGAGAGCCAAGACTCGAAACTAATAGGCTGACTCCCAAGTCTTTAATTTTTCTTATGATTTGCTGCCAAACCTGCAAGATTCTGAGCACAGTTAGCAACTGGGCCCATGGTACAGATGGATGGAGGGCCTTTTCCTGGATTCCATTCAAAGGTTGATGAGCAGCCACTCCCTTCCTCTGGACCTAAGGCAGGTGCATTGTGCAGGTCAAAATCCTTCCCAGCCCCCAAAGAAAAATGCCTCACTTTAGCTCTATTCCCTTTTACTCATCTGTAAATCAAATTCACCTCATGATCTCCTAGAGTCCCTATGTGTATCAGAGAAGGTACAAGCTGTGGACATGGTTTCATATGAAATGAAAATATCAATTTCAGAAGTGTCTCTACCTTGTCTGAGGCTGAGAAGAGGGGATAACTATACACCCTTGGGTGGGAAGAATATTTTAACCCAATGGAGAGTGCAAAGGAACAGGTAAGTCTTTAGCTAAAGCACTTAAAAACTTCACACTTATAAACCCATGTGTAACCCAGACTAGAAGGAAACCAAATATTTCCCTTCTAAAGTTAATAAATCCCATTGACCTGCATGAAATTTCACCATTAGGTAGTTGTTCCTTTTGCTTGACATCTTTAGAAATTCTTCATTAAAAATGAAAGCTTTCTATGGCTCACATAGAAAGTAATTAACAGTACAAGTAACCCTTAGGTCATATTGATATCTAATTTTATATATTTATATATATATATATATATATATATATATATATATATATATATATATATATATATATATATATATATATATATATATATATGTAGGTATATATATATATGTAGGTATATATATGTATATATATATGTAGGTATATATATGTATATATATGTAGGTATATGTAGGTATATATGGTAAGTTCAATTGAGGGGCATGGGAAAGATTTATAGTGACTCAGGGGAATCAAGAATCTTTCATGGGGAAGATTCATAGGTAGGTTTAGATCGAAGTCTAAGTGCAGTATGAAAGTCTGTGGAGAGGGTCACAGAGAAGCTCTGAGGACAACTCTTGGCCACTTTTACAGTTTGGGGAGAGGTTGCAATACCGTAAGGATGACCACCATCTTTCCCCCAGTGCATTCCAGTTTGGGAGATGTTATTCTGTTAACACACAGCATCCTTTTAGGGTAGATATTTCTAAAATAAGAACTAAGAGTGAAAGAAAGCTGGTGAGCTGCTCAAGGTCAGTCAGCTGTGAAATGGCAGGACTCCCAACTCTTGAGCCCTTTGAGAAACAACAATCTTCCCTCAGGCAGAGGGACTCATCATCACTCTCTGTGCCCTCTCCAAAGGCAGGCATCTGGTGCCCCTTTAGACATGTGTTAGGAAACAGGAAAATCCATGGCAGAAAATGGGATTGTGGGCACGTGTATGAGAGGGGTCTGGGTGCACACACCCCGTAACACCTGCCCACCTCACACAGATGGTCCCAATGACCCTCTGTGCAAGGCGTATGTGTGTCCTATGCTCATAATTCAACCAGAAGTTACTGGTGATTAAAGGAATTGAGTTTTGCTCCTATCTCTGATTTCGCCTTGACTTTCAGTCCTGTGCTTCTTTCTCTCTTCTCCCCGCCCACTTTTTAGTGGCCTTTGTTCTCCGTTCCTGAGCCATCTGGTTGCAAAGTATGGTAGGAGCACAGTGCAGCAGGCTCATGAAAAAGCAGTATAAACACACACACACACACACACACACACACACACAAATAGTAGGAGTGAAAACAAAAGACATGAAGATCCTGAATTTTTAATTTCTCTTTTCAAATTGAAATATCACTGCTCCTCGTTTGGATGCAAAAGTGGAAAGTGCACGGGGTCTCCCAAGACGAGATTGACAGATGTAGCCAGAGGAAATGATGGCCTCTCAGCTGCCCCGTGGGTCAAGGCTCTGTTCAGGCAGCCCAGGATAAACCCTGCGAGTCCTCGCTGGACCTGGACTGGGTGTCACAGGAGGTATAGGAGAAACTGCGTCAGCACACCTGCTTCAAACGGCCCCCACCCTGTGTGCTCAGCCCCTGCACTATGGAAGTTTGTTTGTCTGGAAGTCAGAGCTTTGAGCAGCAACTCCAGATAGAGAGTATGTGTGTTTACGTCCACGCTTTCTGCCATGTGAACGCATGTAACTACCTCAAACAGGATAAATCCTCTCTCTCCCCCTTTCTGCCTGCCTGTTTAGCGACAATCTGTCTATTTAAATTCTTTTTAAACAAGAAGGGAATATCTTTATGCCTGTTTGTAGGAATATTCTACACCCATCTGTTATTTACATCATTCGTTTTCCTGAGGTGTCTCCAACAAATCCTGGCTGGATGCACTGTATGTGTTATTAATAAAACAGCTGTAAAAATATTAACTGTATGGCCTAATTGTCAGCCCTGATTAGGAGCCAAGTTTATCCCCGGACGGATGCGGAGAATTAGAATTTGGGCTTCCATCCAGATCTGACCCTTGCAGCTCACTTTACATTTGATTCTTTGACCATTTAAGCTGCTCTGGCTTCTTTTTTCTCCCAGGGATCTGTGCACATCCGGCTTCCTGACCTAATGGCTCCTGCAGGTGGCGCTGTTCCAGCTTCCTGGATGTTCATGGCTTGCTCCCTATCTTCCTTCCTTGAGTTTGTGAAACTCAAAAGCCATATGCTATAGAATCACCTTCCAGCCTCTTACGAGGCGAATAGAAAAAAAATGTCAGCATTACCTTGCCCTGCACGTTGGTAGGAAATAGCATTTGAAGGATCTGCACTGAAAACACCTCCCTTTTAAAAGCATTGGATTAGGATATCAGAAAACCCAGAGCAATTGGCAGCAAAGTGATACTGCCTTAGTATCTGGAATCAGATCAGGCTTTCAGCCAAATCTTCTAAGCAGGGGAAGATAAATGAAGAGGTGATAATACATTTTATTTTTAATAAAGTACTCAAAATACACCAAATGAGGGCAGAAATTGACAAACAAAATTCTTTTGTTAATGTTCCTTTCTTGGGATAGTTGGATTAGCCCCGCCTGGCTAATACCTAAAGACCAAGGTGTTTATTAAGAGGCAAGATTTGGAGGAAAATCATTATATAGAAACAACCCCAACAAAACAAAACAAAACAAAAACAAACAAACAAAAAACAATAACAATTCTACTGGTCCTCAGAAAGCCTTGGCATCATCTGCATCCTCTACCTCTTAGCTGATGGGTAAGTAATGGGAGAAGATCCTTAGGTGGGCCACTATGATGATTTGTTTCAATGGATATGAAATACATAAAATATCTGCCAATATTTCATAAAACAACAGCCTAATGACACCATGAACATATATAGACTCATTAACACTTATCACAGTCAAGATTAACTGTGTAAAAGTTGGGTAAGATGTGATGTTTCAGGTTACTCTATTAGGGATTTCCCTTAAGATCAAAGTACTCTGGTCCAGTGGAATGGTTTAGAAATTTTATAAAAATGATCTTAGATTTTGCTTATTTTCCCAGGAAGATTCCAAGAGGCTTTCCTGCCTTAAAAGTTTGCCTCTTTGATTTTCTCTTATCTCACAGGCTGTCCCTGAGAATAATGTTTCCAAAATGTCTTAGTGTATTCAGTCCCCATTCCAATTCTCATGACCATTTCTACTGAAAATCTGGTGGGACATTAATGGTTTGTTTAACTTTTACATTTTTCAAACAATCACTCACAAGAGGAAACTATACTTTTGTTTCTAACAGAGGTGATGAAAAGTTAAGAAAAGAACCCCAAAACTTCTCATTACCATGCCTTAAAAGAAATTGCAGCAGCATAGTAATGAAATCATCAAATACACTACTAGAGAGCTGACCTCAACAAAAGTTCAACACTTCACTATCTTTGCTTTAAGAACACACAATTCTTTCTACATGGCTAATTGTCTTCCCAAACTCTCTGTATTATAAAATGTTATTGTCAAACAATTGGTCTAGATTAAAAAGACTTCATGAAGAGCAACTGTTTTTAGCCTTGAAAGAATTAGTAATTGGTAGATTTTTAACAGAAGCTACCTTCTTTTTCTTTTGTTTACTGTAACATTGCCTGAGTTTTAAAGTGCTGGCATTTCATGGCCTTTTTCTTATAAATGTATGACAAAATGGGTGTCTTTTCAATAAAGCCAAAGGAAAACAGTAATCTTAATTTTCATGAGGGCAACACCATGCCTTACCTTCTGTGTGCATCTCCAACAGCTCCTTACAAACTGTATACCAGTGAGTCATTGGCAATGACCAGGTTAATCAAATTTTCTGCTTGGCACAGCAGGGAGGATTAAATTTCATCCTTTTCTCAACTTTTATATTTCACTTTCAAATGATAAAAATGCTTTTAGCAATTGTTTATTTTGCCACAGTATTAAATAGTACTTGTTGAGTAACTTCTATGATGCTTAGCACTATGCTAGGCACCAAGAAAGATTTGTAATAAAAATGAGACATGCTTCCTGCCAATAAAAATCATGTAATTTGTATATGGAGCCAGGACATCACACAGAGGAGGCATCGTATAAGATAATGTAAAATAGTAGTAATTGGATCTAGGCAGATAGGCATCAATTTTAGGGAAAAAATATTATGGAATTGTTACAAGAGAAATCTCATATGAAAGACAATGTCAGAGCTGAACCATGAAGAAAGCAAAAAGAAAGAGAAAAAAAAACTGTTTAATATTGGTAGATCCAGGATATACATCACTGAACTTCTATTCCTGAAGCCCTAAAGCTAAGTGTTCTTTTAACATATGGAAGCTGCATGGTGAGCTCAAAGTTTGATAAGACAAGCTTTTCTTATAATCAATGTTTATGATGTGGAAAAAGTAAAGTCTGCATTTAAGTACCTGGTATACATTCATAACTTACTGAGTGTGTTTAAGACCAGAACAAACCTTATGTCATCATGAATGCCCATTAAAACTCAGCCTTCTAAGGTGAGAAGTGAATTTTTTTGTGTGGTCGCTTCTGGAAATGAATGGAATCAATGGTCTTCAGGGTGTTTGGTGACCAGAGAGAAGGTTATGGAGGAAGTAAGTTTAACTTACATCATTCTGGAAATCTCAAGTGAAAGAATTTTAAAATGACCTATTCAGGAAATATTTTTCATTTGAAACAAAATTGACTTTCCATTACTTTTGCCTGGCAAAGAAGAGGAATTATTATTCTCAGAAGAGACATCATTTTATTTAGGAAGATATCCTGATGGGCCTCTTTTTCCTATAAATGGCACCTCTGCTGCTTTAAAAGATAGGATGAAAAAAAGAGAGAGCTAAATTGCCCAGCATAAAACAACGTACTAGAATTTGGTAATTGGTCACTGGTATCTTGCTGGTGTTTGCAGAGGACTGAACAACTTGTTAAAGAGCTGGCAAGAGGCCTGGGAAGAAAAGAGGCAAAGGTCCAGGGGGAATGGATGGCTAGGGACTTTTAAAGAAAAATGGTAATTAATATGCAGTTGTCAATCGTTTCCCCCTCTGTGCTATGTTGAAACTACCCTTTCCTGTCTTGAAAGCTGCAGTAAAGATCTGCCTGGAGATGCGTTGGGGGAGAATGGGGCAGCATTCAGCTTGGGTCACAGCAATGAAGAAAGAGGATGTTGGCTCTAGGAGTGACAAGAGCTTAGTTTGGAGGCAGGTTGCATGGAGCTGGCCCAGAACATAGCTTCTAACCGAGAATACTCAGAAGTCTCAGAGAGAGTATGGAGGACTCCCTACCTAACACAAGAAGGAGATTTGAGCCATTTTCATTTGAATAGTAAATAAACGGGAGATATCAGACCTCAGTTATTTAGGTTATTGGTGGCCATATTGAATCACTTGGCTAACCCAAACCATAACCATCCATTCATCCATCCATCCATTTAGCAAGTACCAAGAACTTGTGAAGTACTACATTATAGGAGACATAGCTTTTTTCATTCAGATTTTAATTTTAAGGATTAACATATCCATGAAACACAATAAAGAAATAAAAATCACATATTTGAGTACTAGAGTGAATAGTATGCAACAAATATAGCTGGAAATCAGAGGAGAAAACAAAAACTGATGTCTGGAAAGGTTAAGAAGCTTCCAGAAGAAGGTTGAGCCTTGGACAGTGACTTGCCAGGGAGAATAATATTTATAGTGATTATTTATATTTATATATCAGTGTATAATTCATCATGCAATTTCACATAAAAAATCTGATTTATCAGCAAAATTATTTTTTGAAATGAATATTATTCCCATCTCTCAGATGAAGAAGTTGAAGCCTATACTTTAAGTGATATTCTCAAAAACTTAAAATTAGGCCATATGGCTGAGTCAATAATCAAAGTAACTGTTATTATTCATTTCCTCTTGGATTCAGAAACATTCCTTGGTGTCCTTACCATTTTAACAGTTTGTTATGAGTCCCAAATTAAAGAACAGGATTGTTGTATTGTTAGGTGCCATTGAAATGGGGTCTGACTCATAGCTATCCTATGTACAACAGGTGAAACACTATTGTCACTGCCTCTCTGCTATTTATAGGGCTTTCAATGGCTGATTATTTTTTAGGAGTGGGCTACTGGGTCCTTTTCCCAAGCCTACAGCATGTGGTGTTCCCAGAAGTCTCCCATCAAAGTATTAACCAGGCCCGACCCTGCTTAGCTTCCAAGATCTGACAGGATTGGACACCACAGTGGTATAGTGGCAGGCAAAGAGTAGGAGATAGATAGATAGATAGATAGATAGATAGATAGATAGATAGATAGATAGATAAATAGATAGATAGACATACATATGTAGATATATCCACAGAAGATATAAGTTAGGAAAGATCACTTATGAAATTTTTCATTATACATCTGAATAGTCAATTACCCATTAGTGAGCTCTGTGGATGCTCAGAGCAGATTTAATTTCATAAAAACTAGAAAGTGTTACTCCTTCTCCCTAAGGATTGTGATGTAAAAGTTGCACCCGTTTACATACAGCTGATCCTTGTTGCTCATGGATTCCACATTTGTGAATTTTCCTACTCACTAAAGTTATTTCTAACCCCCAAGTCAATACTGAGGTCATGTTTCCAGTCACTCATGAACATAGGCAAAGTGGTAAAAACTTTGAGCTGCCTAATATGCACATTTCCACCTGAGATCAAATAAGGTGACACTCTACTTTCTTGTTTCAGGTTTCATAGTGTAAACAAATACCCTTGACAGTGTCCATTTAATGACATAATTTTCACATTTTCCTGTTTTTTGTTGATGATTTTGCTGCTTAAAATGGTCCCTGAGAGGCAGTGGTAGAACACTTGCCTAGTATGTGCAGAGCCCTGGCTACAATCTCCAGTACCAAAAAATAAAAATAAATAAAAATAAAATGACCTCTGAACATATTGCTAAACTGCTGGGTAGTGTCCCCAAGTGCAAGAATGTTGTGATATGCTTTCTGGAGAAAATGCATGTATTAGATAAGCCACATTTAGGGTGATATAATACTGTTACTCTTGACTTCAACAATATATGATAAATTGTTGTTAGGTGCTGTGGAGTCGGTGTCCAGCTCATAGCGACCCTATGTGCCACAGGCAAAACACTACAGTCAGTGCTTCTCTGCTATTCATAGGGTTTTCAGTGGCTAATTCTTTTTGGGGGGCAGTGGGTTGCTGGGTCCTTCTCCCAAGCCTGCAGCACCTGTTGCTCCTAACCAACTACTAACCAGGCCCAACCCTGCTTAGCTTCCAAGATCCGGCAAGATCAGACACAACAGTGGTACCACTGCAGGCCATATGATAAATAAGATGCTTTAATTCATAAAACAAGGTTATGCATTCATCAGTTGACAAAAGTGTTGTGACCAGAGGCTCATAGGAACATAAGTCTCTTTTTTCCCTTAGGAGCCATGGCTTAGTATTTGCTCATTTTGGGTTTGCGTGACTTTAAAATATTTGTTGTTGTTGTTAGGTGCCGTCAAGTCAGGTTCAACTCATAGCAACCCTTTGTACAACAGAACAAAATACTCTTCAGCATTGTGCCATGCACCAGACATTTTTAATGTTTAAGTCCATTGTTGCCAGACATTGTGTCAATCCATCTTGTTGAGGGCCTTCCTTTTTTTCATTGACCCACCACTCTCCCAAATATGATCTCCTCCAGGGATTGGTCCCTCCAAACTACATGTCCAAAATACATAAGATGCGGTCTTGCCATCCTAGCTTCCAAGGAGCACTCTGGTTGCATTTCTTCTAGGATGGATCTATTGGTTCTCTTGGTAATCCATGGTATATTCAATATTTGTCCCCAGCACCATAATTCAAAACCATAAATTGTTCTCCTGTCTCTTCATTCAATGTCTAGCTATCATGAATAATAAGAATCTACTATATTGTAGTCTTTGACTCAACTGATTATGTGCAAAGCATAACACTAGGCATCAAAATACAAATAGGTGGTTAAGTATATTTTCCACCAGATCCTCATATATGGCAACTAACCATACCACGTGGTAAAGAGCAAATCTCATAAATTCTCCCATCTTTGGCCTCATGTGAAATGAGATTATTTCTGGAAGTAAAGCAGGGAGTTATAAGGCAATCTCATCTAAAAGAAAGCTCCTAACAAGGACCCAGAGAGGATAGCTTCACAGACGTTAGTAGTACAGCTCTGATGTATTTGGGATCACTGCTCTTGTTATAAACACTGCTCTGGTTTTCTAAGGGCCTTCATGAGTATCTGAGCTTGCATGAGACTTGGCATGTTGCATCCCAGCTTGGGAGTTTATGTAAACAGGTTGTAGAATGATCAGTTTGACCCTCACCAAATGTAAGCAATGTTAACAAACAAAAGTGCACACAACCTGTGCCTATGAGAATGTTGGTTTTGCACCTGTATAAATGAAAATTGACAGGTTTATAAAATGGATCTGGCTGATGATTAGCAATCATTGATTTACAATGGAGGAGTCAGAAAATGTCATCAACTGCTCTTGGGCCACCTTTAAGTTCTGGAGCACGTTAATCCAAATCTAGTGTGTTGTCACAGTTATGTAATTTTATTATCAAAAGGAGCAATAGCAGTTCTTAGGTAAGTCTTGTGGGTGGTTTGGTTGAGCTCTAGCATATATCTGAGACTTGGTGGCAAAATAACAACTAAATGGTGATAAAGATGTCTGGAAGGTAAGAGCCAGAAGGATAAGAATTTGGGGCTGTTGATGCTGTATCCGTGGAGCCTAGACCAATGCTTACCATATGGAAGGCACTCTGCACATACTTGTTGAATTACATCCATTTTAATATGCTATGATGTGGCAAATGGTTATGTCTCTGGATACAGGGCATCCTGTGTCCATGTCCTCTTTCCTTACCTGTGTTCTTTTCCTGCCATCCCAGTGTGCTCCAGTCTCTACCCTGCTCCTTGAGCAGCCAGTGATTCTACCCCAGAAGAAACCAGTGGAAGAGGCACATGCTCCATTGCTGACCAGCAAGGCACGAAGTCCAGTTGAGCCCCATTACCTGGGCCTTATTCCCAGTGGTCCTAATCCTGACCATTTCCAGAGGACAGTCTGTATTCCTCAGCAATAGCACTCTGCTATACTGAAAAGTTCTAGTTTATTTATAGGCAACTGGACATTAAATAATGGAGACAGAAGAAAGATTGATGCTTTTGAATTTTACTGCTGAAAATAAGTATTAAATGTATCACAGACTGCCAAAAGAACCCAAAGATCCATCCTAGAAGAAGTGCAACCAGAGTGCTCCTTGGAAGCTAGGATGGCTAGACTGTTTCTTATGTATTTTGGACATGTTGTCAGGAGGGACCAGACCCTAGAGAAGGACATTATGTTTGGGAGAGTAGTGGGTCAATGAAAAAAAAGAAGGCCCTCAATAAGATGAATTGACACAGTGTCTGCAACAATGGGCTTAAACATAAAAAAGATCATGTGCATGGCACAGTGTCAGGGAGGGTTTTGTTCTGTTATGCATAGGGTCACTACGTGTCAGACCTGACTCAACAGATTCTAACAGCAACAACAACAGAAGTCCTCTCACACATAGATTCTCAGCTTGTTCTAATAAAAACTTCTTTGAGGCAGTGGAGTTGGTGATATTGTGGCTTTAATGATATTTTTACATTTAGGAACCTTTCTCTCTTATGTTTCATCACTCACCTAGAATGCAATCTCTCTCTAGGATGTCTGAGAGTTACAATGTAGTGTGTTTGGATTGAGAATGCATGGTCCTCCATGAGATCCCACCACCACCTCTTCCATTTCAAGGATATCTTCTCACGACTCAGTTTCTCTAAGTCTCTGTTTCTAGTTATCCTGCTTTGGCACAAACTCCCTTGTCATATGAGTGATACAGCTGAGGTATAAATAGGTAAAAATTTACCACTTGCACCTGTTATCCACTTACTGTATGCTGAGTTCTTAAAGAGTGCTATAGACTGCATTGAGCCCCACAAATTCATATATTAAAGCCCTAACACCCCAAATGTTACTACACTTGGAGATAGGACTTTTAGGAGGTAATTGAGAGTTAAGTAACATCATAAGAGCGAAGACCTTAATCTGACAGAGGTGGTGTCTTTTAAGAAGGGAAGGGGAGTCCAGAGTATGTGTTCTCTCTGTCTCTGTTTCTCTCTCTCTCCCTCTCTCCCTCTCTCTCTCTCTCTCTCTCTCTCACACACACACACACACACACACATACACACATGCACACACACACGTGTGCACGAGGACACAAGCCAGGAACAGAGCCCTCACCATGAACTGAATTGGCCAGTGTCTTGATCTTGGGCTTCTCACCCTCTAGACTTGTGGGAATAATTTTTCTGTTGTTTAAGACTCACAATCTGTGGCTTGTTATGGTAGCCTGAGCTGATTAAGACAAAGAGACTCCTTAATTTCTACTTTCTGTATAATTCAAGAAGTTTATATAGCAATTGTACATTAAAATTTATAATCTGTGTGTGACTAGAGAATGAAATCACACACAAGTCCTGTCATCTGCCATGAGGTCTTTATTGGTAGATCCCTTATCCTCACCTTCTATTGTAGAACCTCTGTCCCTGCAGAGTTCTCCCTTCAGGTGAGGTCTCACACATGCTCACAACAGGTCTTCTTAGATATGACATGGAATTCTTCTTCTTGATTTCTCTCTTTCCAATCTCACAGTGTTCACAGCACATCCTCCAGAGCTCACAGCCTGGATGCCTGGTCTCCCTTGACTTTCTTTACAGATCCTCCTGCTGTTTGTAAAAGGGTCCAAAATGGCCCCGTGTTTTCTGGAATTCTCAGTCCACCAATCGTTCCTACTTTGACCTCCACTCTCCCTAATCTTCTTCCACCCCATACAACTCAGATAGGGATCCACAGTGGGCTGAGTTTGAGACAAACCTGAGTCACAATGTCTCCCTAGAACACCATATCTAAGAGCTAAGCTCCTGATTCCATCTTCATCTGGGTCAATTTCTCTTTCAGGACTTGCCTTACTTCCCCTGCTAAATGTCTGGAAGTTGCAAAAGGATCATAATGTATTACCTTGGCTTAATTTACCTCTTTGTTTTAGATATACAGATGGATATATAAACCCACAAGCAACAATTATTGTGATCTTTTATTTCTGATAATGAAAGGCTAGCCAATTAGTGTGAAAATTTTATAAAAAATTGAAAGAGAAATACAAAAAACAATGTAAAAATTATAGTCTTCTCTGTATTGTTTTTTGGGGAAGGATGTGACAGTCCATTCCTGAAACAATCCTAAAACAATTAGCCATTGAAAACCATATAAAGGTCACTATAGTCAAACCCCACTCAATGACTCCTAACAACAACAACCATCCTATTGTTTACATTTTGATATTTTACTTCTAATATTTTCTTTTGTGTATGTTTTGCCTATGCCTCCACTCACTGTACCCAAATATTTTGATTTAAATCCCCAATACTCTATCATTTCATCATCGCACATTCCAGTATATGTCTCTCAAATATAATGACACTTTAAAAATATTACCACACCTAGAAAAGTTAATACCATTTTTAATATTATTCATATCCAATTAGTGCTCAAATTACCCCAATTATTTTGTGATTTTTATAGCTTGTTTTCTTGATTCAGAAGCCTACTAAGAGCCACAGATTACAATTGGTTATATTTCTCCAAGTCTTATTTAATCTACAGGTTTTTGCCTCCATTCATTGTTTTCGCTTATAATGTATTCATTGAAAAAACCAGATCACTTGTCTTTGTATCTTCCCACAGTTTAGATTTTTATAAATTAAGTTCTCAGAGTGTCATTTAACATGCTCCACTGTCCCCTGTGCTTCCTGAGAATTTACACTTAGGTCTAAATAAGAGTTTTTAATCTATGGTCTGCAGTCCCAGAAAAGATTCATGAATAAAATTAACATGAACTTGGATAGAAAAAAATTACAACTTTATTTTTACTTACTTCCAACTAAAATTTCCCATACTCTTCAATAAGACATTAGGCAACAAACCACCATCATATTCATAGTATATGTGACTTTGTCAGCAAGAGAAATCACAGATATTTTCATATCACAGTATAATAGTTATATATGTATCTAAATATTATTTAAGCTTACCATTACTATGAAATTATTGCAGCTGGTAGACCTGCCTCTAGATCTTTTTATTGACTGTGTTAATAAAGAAGCACTCATGTATCATTCATGTGTATATATTAAGTATATTTGATCTATTGTTTAACTATTTTAATATACTTGAGTTTAATTATCAACATATGTATTTTATTTTATGCCTTTAAAACATTATTATTAAAAGGAGTCTAAGCCAGGCAACATGGCACATGTTTGTAATCCCAGCAATTCAATAACCTGAGGCAGGAGGATCATGAGTTTGAGGCCAGAGGCAGCCTGTACATGTTAGCAAGACCCTGTCTCAAAAAATTTTTTTTCAAATTTTAAAATGGGGCTGGGGGTGCAGGTCCGTGGTTGAGCTCTTGCTTAGCATGCACAAGGCCCTGAGTTCAACCCCCCAATACTGCCAAAAATTAAAAATAAATTTAAGAAAATATATGTATGTATGTATGTATGTATTGTTGTTGTTGTTAGGTGCTGTTGAGTTGAGTCCAACTCATAGCAACCCTATGTACAGCAGATTGAAACACTTCCTGATTCTGTACCAGGCACATGATCTTATTTATGTTTAAGCCCATTGTTGTAGACACTGTGTCAATCCATCTGGTAGAGGGTTTTCCTCTTTTGTGCTGACCTGCCACTCTCCCAAACATGATGTCTTTTTCCAGGGACTGATCTCTCCTGACCACATGTCCAAAATATGTAAGATGCAGTCAGGCCATTCTTGCTTCCAAGGAGCATTCTGGTTGTACTTCTTCTAGGACAGATCTGTTGGTTCTTAGGGACATGTATGTATATGTATGTATATATGTGTATGTGTATGTATAAGTGTGTGTGTGATTGTGTGTGTGTGTGTGTGTGTGTGTGTGTGTGTGCACATGGAGAGAGAGAGAGAGGTGGGCTGACCAGCTAGATTCATTTGTAGCACAAAACAGTAAAGAATCCCTGAGGCTTGATCAAGTGTGGGTTCTGATTTTTATCCAGAACACTTCATAGGTAATACTATGTACTTTCATGGAGAGAAGTATAATGTCTCTCTTTTATTTATATTGCTCATCACTAATAATCATTGTCCAGATCATTAATGGTTTCAAATCATGATATTCTAATTTTGCAATTTCTTTTTTATATATTAGCTTAAATGCGTATTTCAAGAGAAACTTCCCCAATTAACTATTTAGTTATGCTGAGGTGAAGTTCACGTAGGAAAGTGTAGTAAAGGCTTGATTCCTTCCCATTATTTTTCAGTTCTCAAAATAACAAATTAAATCCCTAGTATCCTCCAAAAGCAACCATTGAATTTTTGTTTGCTTCTATTTTGTTTTAAAAATCAATACGAACTTATGGATTTAAACTAGTTTTAGCCAAGCGGTGGTGGCACACCCCTGTAATCCCAGTGACTCAGAAGATGGAGACAGGAGAATCATGAGTTCAAGGCCAGAGGCAGCCTTGAACATACCAAGACTGGTCTCAAAATTAAAAAAGTAAAAAATGGGCGAGGGGTGCAGCCCAGTGGTGGAGCACTTTTGCAAAGTATGTGTGAGGCCCTGGGTTCAACCTTCAAGTACCACAGAAAAATAATAGTTTTCTGTGTTTTAACTGATTATACCATTATTCTTGGTGATGATTAAATCATTTGTGTTTGGCAAATGAATGCTTAAAGTTGACTGTTACCATGACTGCTGTTCTTGATAGTGTCCTTTCTTTCAGAATAAGAAATTCCAGGACCATGTTGTTTATGTTCCACCTCGACCAAAATCATATTCTATTGAGTTCAATATGATATTTAGAAACTATAATCTGTGTGTTTAGAATTCCCACTGCTCTTGTGTTAACATGACTTCTACTGTTTTCACTACACATACCTAGAAGATATTTCTAAAAGAAAATACATTATGAGTTCATAAATTGCATAAAAATTACCTCCACTAATATGATTACACTAAGTGATTTAACATTCTTTTGCCATTCTTTCTGTTCTTTACCAATATCACTCTTGGGTTGAAAAAAATATATGAGTTTTAACGTCATTTGAAATAATCTTTTTGTTTCTTTTTGTTTGTTTCTTTGTCTGTTTTAGTTTTTGTATTTGTTGTTGTTTTGAGATAGAATCTCACTTGTTAGCCCAGGCTGGCCTTGAACTCTTGATCCTCCTGCTTCAGTCTTCTGAGCACTGAGATTACAGCCATGCACCATGACACCTAGCTTGCTCTAGGCTTTTAGTGATTGCTTTTTAGAAACATTTCACTATGTAATTACCTAAAATATTTATGATTTTCCAAAGTCTAAGGAGCAGAGCAAGGTATCATCAGAGAAGTCAAGCGTATTCCAAGTCTCTTCTGCCTGGATTGCTTACTCTCCTTACAAATAAATATTTTAAAAACTTTTATGGCTTATTTTCCTATTGCTTTTTTTGAATATAATTATTCAGATATGTGTATACATTAGCATTTCCCCTTTCTTTGGTAAACGACTACATAGCAGAAGTGTTTTTCTCCTCCTTGATTTTTTTCCCTTTGATTATTCCAAAGCATTTTATAGAGATTTCTGGGCTCTTTTCCCAGCTGCGTTTTACTTTCCTGGGTGGCTTTGTCAATTGTTTATTTAACCTGTTCCCTATTGATGGATATTTGGTTGTTTCTGGTCATTTACTATTATAATTGGGCTGCAGTAAATGTAAAATGCATCTGGACGACCTTTATCTTTTCATGTTTCCCAGTGTCCTCTCATAACAGTCTTAGAAGTGAGTAAATGTAAGTTTGCTAGAGATGGCCCCAAATCCCCTTTTCCAGATGTGGCACCATTCTTCTATTCACCAGCAATGTATTAGAGGGCCTGCTCTCCCACAGCTTTGCTGACTATGGTTCCCAACTTTGGATTTTTGCCAATCTGATATGTGAAAAATAGTATCTCAGGATATTATCCTTTGCTTTCCTCTTACTAGGAACAAAGCTAAACATATACAGTTAAAAACCACTTGCTTTTCTGTTTTAGAAGTAGTCTGTTGCTGGGCACAGTGGCAACAGTAACCTGGAAGGTTGAGGCAGGAGGATCACAAGTTTGTTGCCAGAGGCAGCTTGTGTAACTTAGCAAGACCTTGTCTCAAAAATAAAAAATGATAAAGGGGTTGGAGGTGCAGCTCAAAGGCAAGTTGCAGAGTTCAATCCCCTGTACTGGAAGAAACAAACAAACAAACAAACAAACACCAGTCTGTTTACCCCTTGCCCCATTTATCAATCAAGCTGAAGTCTTTTTTTTTTTTTCTTTTTCTCTATTTTTAGAATCTTTTTGTATATTAGATACAGTAACCCTTTGGAATAAAAGTGGCAATTTTTCCCATTTGTCATTTTCTTTGCATTGCTTAGAGACCATTTCTTTTCCTTTGAAAACATTCTTAAAATGTCATCAAACTTAACTTTTTCTGGAATGCTTCTGGATTTCAGTAAGTAGTTGAGATGCTTTTTGTCAGCCCTGCTTCTGGAGGAAAAAGTCTATGTCTTCTCTTCAAACATGCATGGCTTCATTTATTTCACATTTAGATAGAGTCTTTTGGAATTTATCCTGGCTTACCATGTGAGAAATGGATCTAATTTTATCTTTTTCCATATGGCTATCTACTTATCCCAACACCACTTATTTAAAAGTCCATCTCTTATAACCACCAATTTAAAATGTCACCTTTATTGTATAGTAGATTTCCATATGCAATTGGATCTATTTCTGGAGTTTCTGTTCATTGACATATCAATTCATGTGGCCACACCACTCCATATTGACTATAGAGGCTTTGAACTATGTTTACTATCTGATAAAGCCTGCCACTCTATCTCATTGTCATTGCTCTTGTTTTGCAAGGATTTCCTGACTATACTAGCTTATTTCTTCCAAATAATATTTTTGAATGATGTTGTTGTTGTTGTTGTTGTTAGATGCCATCGAGTCCTGTCCAACTCATAGCTACCCTCACAGGGTTTTCAATGGCTGATTGTTTTGGGATTGCCTCAGGAGTGGATGGCCACATCCTTCTCTCATTTTTGCATTGCTGGGGATGGAACTTGGGACCTCAGATACTGTAGAGCGGTGCTGTACCAACTGAGCTAAACCCCAGCCTTTGAATGATGTTAAATTTATCAATTAACTGAGGGAAAGCCAACTCCTCTCCAGCCAAGACACAGGAGGACTTTCCATTTCTTCACACCTTCATTTACATCCTTTAGTGGTGTTGTTAGTGTTCTTCAATTAGGTTTTGCACAATTTTTGTTTATTTCTATGCTTACTCTTTATCATTATTTTAATCTTAACTACATCTTCCTTCCCTGCAGCTGTTCCACTGTGGTGTCCAATCCTGTCAGCTCTTAGAAGCTAAGCAAGGTCAGGCCTGGTTAGTACTTGGATGGGAGACCACGTGGGAACACCTGGTGCTGTAGGCTTGGGAGAAGAACCCGGTAACCCCCTCCCAAAAATCAATCTGCCATTGAAAAACCTATGAATAGCAGAACCACTGACAATAGTGTTTCGCCTGTTGTATGTAGAGCCACTAAGAGTTGGACACTGACTCTATGGCACCTAACAACAACAACAACAACAAAATCTCCTTTATGTCTTCTAATGACTTTTAATTTAATTTGAATATATGAAGTTTATATTGTTTTCTTTTCCTGTCTACTACTTTACCAAATTCTTCTGCCACTTGTAATACTTTTTCCATTGGATCTTCTGGGATTTCCAGGGATATATGCATGCTTTCTACAGTTGCATGTTTTTGGTCCTCTTTTCCATTTCACATGTGTGGCAGATTTTATCCCATGGTATTTCTACTCTCCATTATTTTCCACTTTTTTATGAGCATTGTGCAACATACTTACATGGGCTTTAAGGCACAATTTTAATAGTTGAATGCATTTTATTTTATTTTAGATAGGCCTAAGTTATTTATCCATTTTCAATTTGAAATTTGGGTTTCCTTCTTTTTACTTTTGTAAGTAATGTTGCAATGAACATTTTCTATTAATGCATACTTGGGTGTGTTTCTTTTTTTTTATTTTTTTTTCTTTTGCGGTACTGGGGGTTGGACCCAGGGCCTCACGCTTGCATGCTCTGTAAGTGCTGGACCACTGAGCTGCACCCCCAGCCCAATTTTTTTTACTTTTTTGAGACAGGGTCTCCCTAAGTTATGCAGACTGCCTCTGGTCTTGAACTTGCGATCCTCCTGCCTCCACCTCCCAAGCCGCTGGGATTATAGGTATGTGCCCCCACACCCAGCTACTTATATATATTTCTAATTAGGTCATTAGAGTATATTTGTAGATGTGGAATCTTTAGATCAAATAGCATGCCAATCTTTAAAGGCTTTTAAAATACACAGTTCACCAAATACCCACCAGAAAACATGAACCAATGCACAAGTTGGTCTTCCTTCATGCTCCCCTTTGGCAATTGAATAGGTAAGCAATAACTCACTCTTAGGCAACAAGTTCATTGCACAATCTCTTCTCAGGGTGAGTACCTCAGAAAGTAAATTTCTTAGAGAAGGTGAGCATGAGGGAAAGGACCAGGACCTTCTTACCTACATGGACAGAGTAGCACAATTCCTCCTAAGGGACATCACTACTTTCCTGACTTCCACTAAGCAGATATCAACCTCTGTGTTTGACAAGGTTCTAGGCACTGCCTCTTTCAAGGAGTTGGTGTAAAGTCTTTCAATCTTTTGGGGTCCCTTCTACATGCTCCCCTGCTCTGAAAGATCAGGCTCAATCTCAATCTGAATCTCCACATCTCCTGTTAGTTGCAATCTCTGGAACTACCTCATCCATTGACAGACTTTCAGAGCATCTCAATAAGGTACAGTCTCTGGGGTCCATTTGACTTCTTGGGGTTGCCAGTTGTGAGTGCAGACAGCTGCTCGGCCACTGCAACTTGTGATTCTCTTGCTGTTCTCTTCCCTGATTCAGTGGGCACAGGGGCAGACCAGAAAGCCCATCTGCTCTGGAAGCAGAGGTGCAGCCATGAAAGGGAAGATTGGTCTGCCTTTTATTGTGCCTTCAGCCTTAGTGGGTGATCCTCTGTGAAGCTCCTCTGGTATTGAGGGCAAGAAGAACAGGTAAGAGAGGGCAGGCCCTCCCTGGCCCACTGGGATAGAAGGGAGGAACCTCTGATGGGCTAACCTGCCACAGAGCCTGGCCTCTCCCAATTGTGATTTGAGTCCCCTTCTTCCCCCTCTCAGCCCTCTGCTTACATAATAGTGATGTGGGGTTGGGGTCGGCTGCTCTTTGACATATCTACCACTTAACACCTGTTGTTTTTGGCTCTGGGCCTCATACTAACTCTAGCACAACAGTTGAAGCCCCACTCCACATCCTGGTACACTTGTTTTCACTAGCTTTATTTATTTATTTTGCTTAGTGGTGAAGTTGGACATTTCTCATATATTTATTAGCAGTCATATTTCTTCTCTTATGAATTACTTGTTTATGACTTGTACTTTATTCTTCCAGCCACTTCCTTTTCATATAGTGAAGTTTTCTGCTTATGAAATTGGCCAGCCTGACTTCTATTGGCTGCATAACTTTATAGCCCCACTGGTTTTGAATTTAACACCACCGCTTTCCAATTGTCGTCTCTGCCTTTAGGGTGTCAGTATTAATATTCAAGATACAATGAGCTAAGAAACAGGATACAGAGATCTGCTACTTGATATTCAGCATCTGGTTTATAAATTTATGCTAAATATGCACAAACAGTGACATACATATTTACATGTATGCATGAATACCTATTATATAAAGATATGACATGATGTTCAGAATCAGCTTTTGCCTCCCATTTAATTTTTCTGCAGCCTCTGAGTCATTCATTCAACCTAATAACAGCAATCTTAATCAGAGAATCGATTTATAACCCTACCAGGTGGTAATAGGCTTCTCCAAGTGACCCCTTGGGGATCCCTTCTGGCTAGCTTCTGGAAAATAGGAGATTAAAAACATGTGTGTTCCCACAATACTGCATTCTGGAGATGTTTCATCTCCTGGTCTTGCCCCCATGTAAGTTATGTAAGACTATGGAACTCAACAAAGAGCAATTCATTCCTTGACTGGGGTGATTGTTGTTGTTGTTGAGAACAGACCTAAAACTGCAAGAACAACTTAAATGCAAGGAGCTCGAACATACTGTCAAGCTCAGAGAAAATTCCCTTCTGGCTTTTCCGCAAAGGATGTGAATGGACAAGAATTCTTGGGGTTTTGTGAATCCATTAACTCTTCAGGATAGAAACAGCACTGGTCTCATTTAATATCCTAAAATCTGAGCTATCAGAGCTTAACCTGGGAAACTAGACCTAAAACGTAGGGAGAACTGAGAAGAAGCTCCCAGAGTCCATGTGTGCAGGGTGAGCGCGTGTGGCGTTTTAATGTTACTCTGGGGATTGCTATAGTAACAGTTCAACTCACCCTCCATTGATTAAGTTATTTTCTTGTGGAACCAAAAGGTAAATCAAACTTCCAAAGAAACAATAGCCTTAAAGAGATTTTGCTGTTTCTGCAACCCTGGCTGAATGTTTCAACGAAAGTCCTGTGAGTGGAAAGGACAATATTGGCAGATAATTTAATACAATTGCTGGAATGAGATTCCTCAAGGTTTCCTCTGAGACAGGAAAAATAACAGCTGATCTATGTCATAATACAGTGTGGGATCTGAGAATTTACCAGTCCTCACACTCGGCCTTCTTTGGCAACTGGGGAATTAGCCCCACTCTCTACACCCGCCCTCCTTTTAATTCTTCCCTCTTTCAGAACACAGCCTTTCCCCCATACACAGACTGAGAAAAAGGTGAGCAGAAAAATGACCTTAACCTTGCTAGGTTTAAAGACATTAAGCACAGAATCCCACCCATGGGAACTCAGCAGGCCTGTGGCTTGCATTGGGAACAAGAGACAGAGTTATAAGGGAGAAAAAGAGAAGAAGAGAGCCTTGGGTCTGGTGTGGAGGGGGTGTTTTCCTGTCCTCTCCTTGGACCCTTTCTTCTTGGTTCCTTGAGGATCTCTAGTGAGTGAGTGAATTACCCTGAAAAACTGTTCATAGATTCTCTAAAAGCCAAAAGAAGGGGCTGAGAGGAAGATATGTTTTCGGGTCTACCGAACTATAATAGTAGGAAGTCCATTGGAAACTATGGTCTTATCAAGGAGAAAAAAGAATATGGAAAGAGTAGCTAAGAAAGGCAACTTTGAAAAACTAACTAGAGTGATGTAAGATAATAATGTGAAAAATTTAAGCAAGTAACCACTTGCCTTAATACCTGTTGGGGTTTTAGCTCTAGCCAGGCTAAAGTTAGGGCCAAACCCTCAACATAATAACGTGGCCGATGTCGGGAAAGAAGGACCTCGGGAGACCTTCAGATGGTTGGAGAAGGACAGGGAAGGTTTATTGGGATGCTCCCCTTATGGAGGGCAAGGAGCAAGCAGCCCCTATAGAGCAAGGCTCTATCCCTTTAAGTGCTGGCTCTAGGCCTGCAGCATGGAATGCTGCAGGCTAAGTGCTGGTACAGCTCAGCCTTAGAGGCACAGCCACAGCTGCAGATGTTCAGTTGAGGTCCGGTGATCTTGACTCTCGCAGCAGGCCTTCTTTACCCCCCTCCTTCCCAAGGATGGGAGGAGTTGGGAGGCTCTTCGTGGCTTGCTAGATGCCTTTGGCTCTTCAGGGCCCCTGGGCTTGATCTCGCCCGCTTGCTGGATGGTCTTGCTGGAGTAGGGAGCGCTGGTCTAGGTGACGAGGATCAGGAGACGGTCAGAGAGGTCAGGATCGATGGTGCTACAGGGATGAATAGGGGTCCAGGAGCCCTGCTTTTATAGGGTCCTGGAGGGGTCACATGGTGGGGTTCAGCCAATCGGGGCACACAGCTGGCAGGTACAGTGGGCAAACGGACATAACTGCCAAGTGGAGACAGTTATTACCTGCAAGGTGGTGAGGGGAGCCAATCAAAATTAAGGTGGTTAAGGCTGGTCAAGCTGGCCGGGGGCCATCTTTGCTCACTCGATGGGAGGGGCTGTTTTGAGTGAGTGAGATGAGCCCTGGGGTCACCTAGGGGTCAGCCCCTCAAGCTGTTATGAGGGACCCTAGTTAGGAAATATTATTTTAAAAATCCCCAACAGATACCTCTGCACTGCAACTCTAAGTAACGGCTTAGCATCATTATGATTCAATCAATCAGATGACTGTCTTGCTGTGGTGAAGAGGAAGCCTGTGAACAGAGACAGTCCCCAAGATGGAAAGGAATAGACAGGTGGAAATAAGATGCATAAAGAAAAGCCAAAGCTGGTCTAAAAATGATTTCAGGAAACAGCAGGAGAAAGTCCTATCCTGAGTCTTTCACACATGTTTACTCAGCAAACTCATGCAATAAACAGTCCTTGGAGATAGTTCCTATGGGATCCCCAATTGTCCGATGGGAAAACTAAGACACAGAGGGCATAAGGGACTTGTTGACAATAAACTCTTCAGTGAGGAGAAGAGTCAGGTTGTGAACCTAAGCAGCCGCTTCCAGGGTCTGTCTTCTTATCTGTGACCCTGCCCCGCTCCAAGCCAGCGTGTGAGGAGTAGATGAGGCATAAGCCCAAGCTGTTTGCTACTAAGTTGGAGGAGGAGAAGCACGAAGGAGAAGGAAGATTTGGCTCAGGAGGGCAAGTGTGCTCTGCAGACAGCCATCCAGGGGCAGGACCACCAGCCACGCAGAATGCGTCAAATCTCCGATGAGGAGAAACAGTACAGGACAGCACCCCTTTGAAGCTCAAAAATGCACTGAGATCTAAACCAGCTTGCTCTTGAACAAAACAGAACCTCCTGGGTTCCCCTCACGCACCTCTTTTATGGGAATAGAACATGACATTATTCCCTTTCTTTTCTCCCTCACAGGTTGAAAAAGTCACATCCTATGCTAAGACAGACTCAAGCATTTGGATTGGCCATCACCACCAGTAGTAGCATGAGTAGCTTAGAAACCTCACCCAGTGAGTCAACGATAGAAGCACATGTAGCCAGGTGCAGTGGTTGTTGTTATTAGGTGCTGTCATATCATGTCTGACTCATAGTAACCCTCATAGGGTTTTTTGTTTTTTGTTTGTTTTTTTTTTTTCCCCCAGTACTAGGGAGTTGAACCCAGGGCCTCGAAAGTGCCAGACCACTAAGCTGCATCCCCAGCCCATTTTTTTACTTTTTTATTTATTTATTTATTTTGAGACAAGGTCTCACTAAGTTACACAGATTGCCTCTGGTCTCGAACTTGCAATCCTCCTGCCTCCACCTCTGGAGCAGCTGGGATTACAGGCGTGCGCCACCACGCCCGGCTTCCTCATAGGGTTTGCAATGGCTGATTGTTTCCGGATTGCCTTGGGTATGGATTGCCATGTCCTTCTCCTATTTTTGCAGTGCTGGGAATCAAACCTGGGACCTCAGAGACTGCAGAGCAGTGCTGTACCAACTGAGCTAAATCCCAGCCCAGGTGCAGTTGTGCATACCTGTAATCCCAAGGGACTCGGGAGACAGAGGCAGCCTGGGTAACGTAGGGAGACCCTGTCTCAAGATTAAAAATAAAAGAAATGATAAACATGCTGGGAGTGCAGCTCAGTGCTGGAGCACTTGCAAAGTCTGTGCGGGGCCCTGGGTTCAACATGCAAGTAGTGCACATAAAATAAATCAACAAATAATAAATAAAATAATAGCCCATGTAAAACCTCACGTGGAAATTGCTGGCACCTACGTAGACAAACAGAAAAACACTTAAAGTTCCCAGCCTCTATAATACTTTTCAGTAAAAAGCTAAAAGAGTTCCTGGCCTCCTTTTTAGCAAGTTTCCAGTCATTTTATTTGAATTGGTTATATTCCATCTTTAAAATTTCAAGGTTTTCCCCACTCGTGGCTTAAAAACTGAAGGCAAGATCAGCACAGGCTTGCGTGGGGAAGCAAAGACGGAAAGGATGGAGTTGACAGGCCCCGGCATGGGGGCCCACAGAGGGGAGGAAGGAAGAGGAAGTAAAGGAACTTCCAAAGAGAATTCACATATGGCCAGTGTGTGAGGGCTGGCGTGTGCTTGCGTGTGCACACACACGTGTGCACACACGTGGGCAGAGGCAGCTGCCACTGCGGAAGGAAGAGTCCCCCTAGACTGTAATTAAGCTTCCTTGAGGCAGGAGCGCTGGCTCACCAGGCACGTCTCCCCGCCTCTCCGAGCTGTACTAATCATGCAAAGTGTTCTGTGCCTCAGAGACCTCCACTCTCCTTCCCCCACGGCCAGAGCCTGGGAAGCTCCACATCATGCTAAGTAGGAAGTTACTGATCTCCAAGGATGAGTTAATATGGAAAAAAAAAATTTACAGCACTTGGGATGTCTCTAGAATCCACATACTCAAATGCCTGGGGATGGCGCATCGGGGAAATCGAAGCGCTGGAAGAACAGGAAGACAACAGAGAATTAAACATGCTAAATGTCCTTACATTTTATAAGGTGCCAGCATGAAGCTAGCTACACTTTGCCCACACAGTAAATACAAGATTACTAGGCAATTATATTTAAACATTACAGAACCTCCAAAAATAATTGCCGTGTTCAGGGCAGTTATTCAATCCCTTGATAACAGTATAGTTTAATGGATAGAAACAACTATATCATTTATTCCTCTTACATAAAATGCTGCCAACCATGTAAGTACATGATCAATAATAGAGGTTTACAGTGGATATGCAGTCGTCCCCAGAGCTGCAGCTTCATGTAAAGTAATAAGAGGTAAAATGAAAAGAAAAAAAAAAAAAATATATATATATATATATATATATATGGTAGGAAATGCTTCAACAGAGCAAGGACTCCAAAGGCTTCTCGGTGCCTTTATTTTTACAGTGCACATGGAACAATGTCAAGACGAAATGTGGCACTTATAAGGGATATATAAATCAGCTGTAACGTGTTACTCCTGGATTGGAGTTTTTCCATCTTAGGTTTTGGACGCGATTGAAATGAGGCTTGGGATTAGAGGAGGGACTTGGGGGTTGATGGAAAGAGGAAACACGAAGAGATGAGAATGTTTGTCTTTTGACTTCTGACCATTTTCATTTTTCACATACCTGGAAATTAGAAAGCAAACGGAAGTGTGGGTTTGGAGACCAGTCTGGACCCTTAGCAAGTGTTAATTTTACTGAAAGCGATATTCCCAGGTCAACTATTATGTACTCCGAGCAGAATTTCTCAAATGGATTCTGTAATTGACTACTGTTCTAGGAAAAAGGGACTGCAGATTAACTAAGGAGAGGTCTCAGGGCTGGATTTCTTAAAGAGTGTGACAAAGTAGAAACTCAGAAGTTGACTTGCTCCCTGACATCCATCATGCAACTTTCTTCACACAGAGGCACAAAACTCCTTCCAAAATCTTTAGGTTGCATCGGCACCATGTCCTGTGAGCAGATTGCCTTTGCCTCCTTAATAATTGCTAACAGTTACTAAGGGCTTACCATGCTCCAGGCAGTGTGCTAGACTCTTCACCTGCCCTGCCTCATCAAATACGAAGGATAATCTCATGGAGTGTGTTAGATCATTATTCCAGATTATGAAAAAGAGGGAAGTTCTGTGAAGTTATACAATGCGTTAGTTGGAAGGCTCAGATGTAGCGTGTCTTCTGATTTCACAGCTTTCCTTCTTAATTAGTATTGTTGCTTCCGTGTGCGTGTGTGTGTGTGTGTGTGTGTGTGTGTGTGTGTGTGTTGTGTGTATGCTGGATATTGAACCCAGGATCTTGCTCATTCTAAATACATGCTCTACCAGTAACCTACAGCCTCACTCCCTGTTTTCTTCATCCAATCCAATAATTGATTGCTTTTAGGTCAAAGGATAGCAAGATAGACCATAAGATACATTGATTTACCTGGGCTATTCTATCATACAGTTGTTTTGTTTGTTTGATATTTGTGAGCTTGTTAGAAATAACCTAGGGGAAATCTAATAACTCTGATGTATAGAAGGGGTAAGTAAAGCCCTGAGAGGTAAAGCCTCACGTCTAGCAGGTGGGAAAGCCCCTGTTCTAAGCCAGCTCAGCCTGATGCCTATTGCCCGTGTAACAGGCTGCCTCTGACAAAGCTAAAGTGGCCAGATCAGCTAGTCATCAAGAGTCAGTTTGCTCAAATTCAGATATGCAGTTGTTTCTCTTGTATTTTGGAGTGTTAACAAGATACCAAATATCTCAGAATGCTCAGTTGTGAAGGCTGATACGCTTCTAAGCACCGCATCCTCCTTTTTGGCCAGACTAGTGTCTTCATTGGTACCTATAAAGAGCTTCTTTGCTCTTAATATTCCTCTCTGCACTCCCACTAACTTAAAGTATACCTCAGCTTGGATTCCCTTTGTTCCATAAAGTTTTCCAGTATTGTTCTTCCCATATTTCCCATATGACTCCTGTGATTTCTTTGATCTCCTGAAGTATGCAATGCATGTATTTTGTTAGGTGCCATCAAGTTGAGTGTGACTCATTGCAGCCCTATGTAGAACAGATCAAAACACTCCTTGACACTGTGCCATGCCCGGCACTTTGTCAGGGCTTCTCAGCTATTCATAGAGTTTTCAATGGCTGATTGTTTTGGATTGTTTCAGAAGTGAGCTGCCAGGTCCTTCTCCCATTTTTCCCGTGCTGGGGATTGAACCCATGGACTCAGAATACACACAGCAAGCACTCTATCAACTGAGCTAAACCCCAACCCATGCCTATAGTATCAGCATATTTTTTGGTATATTGCTCTTGATTCTGGCTTCTGACTCCCCGAAGGCTCCTGGAACTTTGCCATGTACTAAAAATATATATATATATATATATATATATATATATATATCTGTATAAGGCTTAGGACAAGGTTAGGTTCACATAAGAATACTTATCAAACTGCGACTGTACGAAGTAGGCAGTCTCAAGGGCTTGAATATATATGGTATAGAAAAAAATAAGAGGAAGAAAAGCAGGAAATTACATTCAAAAGGGATCATTTGACTCATAAGAAACAAGCTTGGGGTTTGATGAAGGGAAGGGGATTATAGGGGTTACCTAGGAGTTTTCCCCAATATCTTGATACAGAACCAATTTCTCTTGCTCATAGTTCTCAAATCAGAGTGTGCTTTAGAATCACCTTCTGAAAACACCACTTCCTTCCCTCCCCTCCTACCCCATGAGAGTTTCTGATTCAGTCGGTTTGCCATTAGCACCTGAGGATTACCAAGAGATGTTGATGTTTCTGATCCAAAGGCCATGCTTTCAGAACCACAGTGATTCTCCACCCTACTGCTTGTTAGAGTCACCTGGAGTGGAGGTTAAATAGCAGGTAGGGAGCCACCTTGGAGACTGAGACCCCAGGTTACCTAAAAGGCAGGGTGTCTCCCTCATGTGTTTATATTGATTTCTTTGAAAATGTCATTTGCTACTAATATCTAGGCTTATGGTCATCCAAGTCACCTTAGAAAGCATTCTACCCACTCTGCTCAGACCAAGGACCATACAATCCCAGGCACACAGAGTCAGCCAGGTAACGTGACTGAGCAGAGTTGGACTGGTGTGAGGTTCCTGGAGGGCTACAATCAAAAGGGCTCCAGGGTTGCACCTAATCAGCGCTTGGCATTGTCAGATTTCCTTAGTGAATTATTTATACAGCCTCCTGGCATGTGGGAAATGGGAAAGTCAAAGTCATTGATTCTCAAATATTTATCGCACACCTACAAATACTTTTTTTGAGCACCTACTATTATTGAGCCTGCAGCTGTAGCCCTGTGGCATCCCATCCTGTCAGATCTCAGAAGCTAAGCAGGGTCGGGCCTGGTTAGTAGCTGGATGGGAAACCGCCTGGGAACACCAGGTGCTGTAGGCTTGGGAGACAGACCAGGCAACCCACTCCCAAAAATCAATCTGCCATTGAAAACCCTATGAACAGCAGAGAAGCACTGACAATAGTGTTTTACCTATTGTACTTAGGGTCGATATGACTCAGATACTGACTCGATGGCACCTAACAACAACAATAGCTATTATTGAGTACCTATAAACACTTATTGACCATGTGCCAAGCATAGCACCAGGCAAGTTCTTCTGTCTTGAAAAATAAATGTTCTAGTCATCCCTACTCAAATGTCAGATGACAAGCCTGTACCTTAACTTGTGTCCGTGTGTCAGTTCTCTTACTGAAAGACCATCGCCTAAACTTTTATTTTGGGGAGTACTGGGGGCTGAACCCAGGGCTTCATGCATACTTTGCAAGTGCTTTACCACTGAGCTGCACCCTCAGCCCCTTTTTAAATTTTTTATCTTGAGACAGGGTCTCACTAAGTTACACAGGCTTCTTCTGGCCTTGAATTTGCGATCATCCTGCCTCTGTCTCCTGAGTTGCTGGGATTGCAGGCATGTGCCACCATGCCTGGTTTGCCATTGCCTGACCTTTCTAATTATCAGGCACAGGTATCAAATGAGTCTTCTCTGGGAATTTTCTTTTCCTAACTATACTACCTTATCACTTTTCTTCAGCACCTCCCTTAACAAATATTGTTAAACCCATAATTATTGCTTTCATACATTGACACATTGCTTTGGAATTGTCTCCAAGATCCTCTCCTACATATGTGTATCTAGTTTACTGTTGTTGCTAGGTGCTGTCAAGTTATGTCTAACTCATAGAGACCCTCATAGGATTTTTAATGGCGGATTGTTTGGGGATTGCCTGGGAAGCGAATTGCCATGTCCTTCTCCCATTTTTGCGGTGCTAGAATCGAACTCAGGTCCTCAGAAACTGCAGAGCAGCGCTCTAACAATCAGCTAAATCCGAGCCCATCTAGTTTCCTAGATCCTGCGTATTTCTCTAGCACCACCAAGTGCAGTGTGCCATGCTCACTCAGCATATGCTTATTAAGGATGGGAGCTGCAAGCTTGCTGGGTTTTCAGTCATTTTCCTCCATAAGCCATCAGAAAGGACTAGGTCAGAACCTGACTACTTCTGGAAAGTGGTTCTAGTAGCGTCCTCTGGACACTCAAAGGAGACAGGTCTATGAATATTTATATTCTCTCTGCTCCCTTGGGATATGTTCTTTAGCCATGACTGCTACTTTTATCAGGATTACTTCCCAAGTACATTCCATTCATCTGTATATTAGTTTTTTATTCACTCATTAGGTCATTATTTGTAAAGAACTGCATCTTCAAAAATGAAAATTTTCTTTGACTCAGGACAATAAATAATTTCCACCTAAAAGCTATCCCTGCTTGGATATTTAACTTGAAATTCCTTCCATAAAACTTGCATCTTTTTTTTTTTTAAATCAAGTTCTATACTAACTGCTTTTGGCTAGATTCACACCCTAAAATTTCAATGGGTGTGAGCCAAAGCTGCATAGTTTTGTAGCTAATAATAACAATAATAATGAGCACATTTCAAAAGCGCTAATTACAAATTCAATTGGATTATGTTCTCATTATAAATGCTACAGGTTTTCTGCCAGGTTGGGACTTCACAACAGTATGTTTTCAAACACCTGTTTACCTTTATCATTACTAGATATATTCAAAGAGAGAAATTTTTAAAAGTTGAGATGCATATTAAATTTTATGTTTTTTTAAATGTGGAATCTTTTACCCAGAGTCCTTTGCTGTAAAAATTGAAACAAAATGCGTGATTACATGTATCTTATGTACATAGGACTAAGGAGAGAAAACAGAATTATCCTGCTAATTTTCTTTAAACAAAAAAACTTTACTAAATGCCAGTTATGTTTAGATCTCTATTACATGTAGTGTGGGAAAGTAGGACTAACTACAGTGGTAACTAAGACATACCCCCTGCATAGCATCTGTTGAGGTTTTCCCCATGGACAAATATCATATGGTGATAAATAGGACCTGAGAAGAAAGGCAAAGCCTAGAGGGAGAGGCTGGAGGTGGACCTAGGATATCAAATAGAAGCATTAGGGTTAGGGTAGTAAGGTAGTTTTATTTTTAATTCTGTTCTAGTAATGTGGTTAATGACAGAATCTTCCTTAAATGTGGAGGCAAGAAAATACATTTGTGATGAGCCAGTCTTGCCATATTGCTCCATGTGAGCTTAATGCTAGAGATTCCTATTCACAGAAGGCAGAAGATCAGGGATTTTTTTTAACTTCATCTTAGAAGGATGAGAAAGGCATTAGACCATGGCTCTCCCTCTGACCTACACATTAGAGTCACCTGGGGAAGCTGTGAAAGTCCATCAATGCTCAACTCCAAAGGAGGGAATCAGAATCTTCAGAGGTGGGGGCCAGGTAGTAATTTTTAAAAGCTCCAAGGTAGGGCTGGCTGGCAATGTAGCTCAATGGTAGAGTGCTTGGCTAGCATGTATGAGCCCTGTGTTTGATCCCCAGCATTATAAAATAAGAAAAAAAGAAAGAAGAAACAAAAGAAAGAAGGAAAGAAAGAAAGAAAGAAAGAAAGAAAGAAAGAAAGAAAGAAAGAAAGGAAGGAAGAAGAAAGGAAGGAAGGAAGGAAGAATTTGACAACACTGGGTGTTGTAGAACATGCCTGCTGTTCTAAAACTCGGGAGGCTAAGGGAGAAGGATTAATGTGAGTTGGAAGTGAATCTGGTTTACATAGAGAGTTCCAGGCCAGCCTGGCCTACACGGTAAGACTCTGTCTCAAAAACAAATAAACCAAACAAACAAGAAACAAAACCTCCTAGATGGTTCTACTGTAAAGTTAGGATTGAGAATTCCTATATTAAGAGATGGAGAGATGTTAGATTTACAGTGTCCTTATAGTCCTTTATTCTTACCAATGCTATGAAAATTTGTTTTTCTGCAGAGTGTATGTGACTCACACAAAAGAAATCAGAATGATGATCAACATCTCATCATTGGATGTTGATTGTCAAATCTGAGTCCCCCGTCTTTTACTCAGCTGTCAGAGTTATTTGGCTTTGAGAAAGCAGATCAAGCTTGGAGGGGCTCTCATGGCCTAAAGATAGAAGAGTTTGAGCATCAAAAATCATAACTAATGAATTAAAACTTATCAAACGTACGAAAACAGATGCATTCTTAATAATGCTTCCAAAATGAATAAAAATCTGATCATAATGGAGATTGCTAAAGAAACAATTCATTATTCAGAAAATGTATAAACTGAAGTAAGAATCTCAAGCATTTATCTTTCCTTACTTGGACTAGAACTCAGGCCAGTCAATTATTTGATGAGAAAAACCATTATTCTTTATACAAAAAAATCATACATAATAAATGCAGAAAAAAATAAAAGCATTAGAAAACTACTCTTTGCCATTCCTTAATGAAATACTGCATCTGGACAACAGTAGTTGAGGGCAGCTAAAATTATTGGAGAAGTGGTGGAGAACATCATAATGGATGCATCAGACAGATTGCGCTTGTATTAGTTGCCTGTGGTTGCTGTAACAACCATAGAGTTGGTGGTTTTCAATAGGAGTTCATTCTCTTATTGTTCAAGTTTCACTGGGTGGAAATCAAGGTATTGAAAGGATGGCACCCCTTCTGGATGCCCTATGGGATAATCCATACCTTCTTCCATTTTCTGGTAGCTGCTGGCATCCTTGACTTATGGTTGCTTTATTCTGATCTCTGCCACCATAGTTTCATTGTCTCCTCTTTTTTGTGTGTATCTGTCATCTCCCTCTGCCTTCTCTGTCTGTCTGTCTGTCTCTCTCTCTCTCTCTCTCTCTCTCTCTCTCTGGCTAATTTTGTTGTTGTTACTGTTTTGTTGTTGTTGTTGTTGTTTTGAGGTAAGGTCCTACTATAGCCCAAGATGGACTCTGGCTCCTACTCCTGTCTCAGCCTCCAGAGTGTTGGAATTAAAGGTGGCATGCACCAACAGCTGTCTTTTCTTTCAAGGACATTCATGATGGCATCTGGGTCTCAGCCATATGATTCAGGATAATCTCTCAATTCATAACTTTGTCACATCTACAAAGAACTAAGCCTCTAGCCATACCACTGTGGCATCCAAACCCATCAGATCTCAGAAGCTAAGCAGGGTTGGGCCTGCTTAGTATTTGGATGGGAGATCATCTGAGAACACCAGGTGCTGTAGGCTTGGGAGGAGGACCTTGTAACCCACTCCCAAAAAAACAATAGCCTTTGAAAACCCTATGAATAGCAGAGAAGCACTAACAATACTGTTTTGCCCGTTGTACATAGGGTTGCTATGAGTCAGATACCAACTCAACAGTACACAACAACAACAACAAAAAAAAAAAAAAAAAAAGAACTGTCCTCCTCTCTTCCACGTAAAGCAACTTTCATAGGTTCCAAAGATTAAGATATGGATATATTTGGGGTTTGTTGTTGTTAGATACCATCAGATTGGATCCAACTCATAGTGATTCTGTGTACAACAGACAACACACTCCCTGACACTGTGTGATTCCCAGCACTATGTCACTGCTTCTCTGCTGTTCTACAGAGTTTTTGAAGGCCAATTGTTTCTGGAGTGGGCTGCCAGGTCCTTCTCCCATTTTTGTGATGCTAAGAATCAACCCAGGGCCTCAGAGAGCACAGAGAGACACTCTACCAAATGAGCAAAACCCCAGCCCATTTGGGGTTTACAGGACCATTTTCAGCCTAATACTATACTGAGACATTGATAAATTTAAACATGATGTGCTTGATAAGGGATGGTTAGAAGGAGCCCATACTACCTGTATCTCAGCCCCTTCCCCACCAAATAGACTCCACACCTTATCAATTCTCTAGCTCTAACCTCTGGTTTGCTGAGGAGGAGGGAACATATTAAATGACACCATAAAAAATCAGTCAGGAAAACCCAGCAGTTCTTAAAGACAATATACTCTCTTCTCAATTTCTTTAACAAATACACCAAAGAAAGGAAAACAGGTATATATCAAAAGAGTTATGAGAGCCTATTAACCATATGCAATATTCACGGAAACTTATTTAGATTTCAAATTGAAAAAAGAACAACTATAAAAATATATTTTTAAGACAATCAGGAAAAATTAAACACAAATTGATATTAGGGAAAAATTTGGTTGTGGGGAGTCTGATAATGATATTGTAGTTAGGTTAAAAATAAATAAGATATGCATGCAGAAATATATATGAGTAAAATGATATTATGTATAGAATTAGCTTCAAACTACCCAAGTAACAAATAAATGAGACCAAATTTAAAACAAAAATAAAACATTTTAAGGTGATGGTAGAGGATTAGATAAAATAAGAACAGCAGATGTCAATTGTTGAAGCTAGGTGATAGATGTGTAGGAGTCATTAAACTAGTCTTTCAATTTTTCTGCATGTTTGGAAATTTCCAGAATTAAAAGTTTGTACTGAAGACAACACAGCATGCCCCTAGCAGTCAATGTTTACCTGAATGCCCTCATGCCTAATTTCATTCCCTGCAGGACAGGTCTGTAGAATGGTAATGCCCACTTTACCTCTTAGGACCTTTGTAGGAGCAGCATAGGAATAGATAAGAAGACAGGGCAAACAGAAGTCATTTCTGAACTCGGTATTCAGTTTGAACTTTGCAATAGGCAACAGGCTGGACACACAGTAAAAAGCACTCACATTTCAGTAAGCACTTAGGGTCTCTTCACAGCATTCCTGGCCTGCCTGCAAATCCTGCTAGGATTTTGCTCACTGAGGTAAACCCAGTTTGAATGCAAGAGTGGAGTGCATGAAGACAGAAAACATAAAATAGCCAAAATGTTTAAGCAACCCAAATTTCTATCAACAGATAAATGGGTAAACAAAATGTCAAAGATTCATACAATGGAATATTATTCAGCCATAGCAAGGAATGAAGTATTTATACCTGCCATAATGCAGATGAACCGTGAAGACCTTATGCTAAGTGAATGAAACCAGACAGAAAAGGACACATATTGTATGACTTCATTTATAAGAAATATCCAGCATAGGTGAGAAAGCAGATGAGTTATCAGTAGGGCTGAGAGGAATGACTAGTCAATGGATAAGACATTTCTTTTAGGGATAATGAACATGTTTTAGAAGTAGAAGGCAATAATGATTATACAATATTGCACATGTGATGAAATCACGGTATTGCTCTCTAAAATGGTAAACTTTACATTCTGTGAATTTCAGCCCTCCTTCCCCACAAGGGGCAGAGAGTAGTATTCCATTAGGCTTCCGTGTCAAGCCTCAAGCTCTGGGAGGAAAAGGAGAATTAATCCATCAACACTTATTTGTGAAGACCCTTCTGTGCACCAGGTCCTTGGCTGGATACTGTAGGGAATTCTGAGGGCAGAAAGAACAGCTAACTGTGATGTTTTCCTTCAACAGGATTACAGCGAAGTTGGGTATGTAACACATGTAGACAAAATGTGAACAGAACAGGACAAAAGTCTCAAAAAGATGTAAAGCATAAAGTGATGGACTGTCAGGTAAGGGACCTGGGCCAGTGAGTCTCAAAATTCTTCAGATGGAAGGACACAAGCTGTCTTTGTGGCATGCCATGAAATATCATTTTTAAAAATCTTTTCACTTATTACTCTTAAACACTAAATTTATATCAAGTATAGTACCACCTGACAATAGATAAGCATTAAAACACAGCAATATTTTACAAAAATTAGATGCAACTTAAAATAGAAAGCAATTTGCTTTTTAACATTTGCATATTTGTGAAAACTTGCAAGGCTGGCACGTATTTGATTCTCATTTTGTAGCACCTTGGTCCAATTGTGAACACAAATGTTCTTCAACATAGCTCATTAATTTATATAATTAACAATTTTTTATTGACTATTCACTATTGGTTGAGCACAGTGCAGCCACTGGTTAAATGTGGTCTTTGTCCTTGTGTAGCTCACAATCTATGGAGGAAAAAGAAAATAAATAAGCAAGCAAACAATTATATATTGGGCATCTCAGCACTGTGTGATATTCTCCTATAAAGCAGATTGAATGAAGATTACATGGAATGACAAATGTGAGATGGCTGTTTTGATAATAATAATAATGATAATAATGATAATAGCAGTAGCAGTAGTAGTAGTAGTAGTAGTAGTAGTAGTAGTAGTAGTAAGGGCTGGGATTTAGCTCAGTTGGTAGAGTGCTGCTCTGCAGTCTCTGAGGTCCTGAGTTCAATTCCCAGCATGGCAAAATGGGAGAAGGACGTGGCAATCCACTCCCAAGGCAATTCTGAAACAGTCAGCCATTGAAAACCCTATTAGGGTCGCTATGAGTCGGACTCAACTCGGCGGCACCTAACAACAACAACAAGTAGTAGTAAAGCAAACAAGCAATCGTATTGTAGTTATGTGCCCAGGCTAGGGATGATTTTCAATATGTTTATCACCCCAGCCAGAACGGAGCAAATGCCAGCCAGGAATAGCTATAAACTGTGACAAGTTCAATGTCATTCCTACACCATGAAAAGTGGAGAAAAGCCGCCCCTCCACCTAACTAAAAATCTCAGGTATCCTTGGTGAAGCTGATGCTCGCTTCAGTGTGATGCCATTTATAGCCATGAAGGGAGACAACTTTGCATTTCTATTGGTTGGCTCTACACCATGATTAATTGCTTATTGGAACCCTTCTTAGAGGAAGTTGGGAGAGGCCATTCTGAAAGAGCCATCCTACAAACTAACTCATGTAATTTTCTCCAACTGGATTGAAACTGCCAAAGAATGTTCTCCATTCCATGAAACACTAAAAGATTAAATCCAAGCATGAAATAGCTGCATTCTCAGAAGATATAATTAATTAAGCTACTTAACTCTGCAATGGTCAAGCTGCTTTTAAAGAGAAATCCAGAAGCAAATACCAAATGAAAGAGTCAATTGTTTGTTTTCACTTACAGTTTTCAATCAGAATGCTGGATACGGTCACCCACCCAGCAACCAGGCAGTTCTGGGGGAAGGCCAACAAAATACCTTCCACTCCAGGTGTGATCTCTTTCCAGATCCTGAGCCACTGGTTGGGGCTGGCAGGAACTTAAGCTCCAAAGCACTGGAATCAAAAAGAGCTCCTTTCCATCTGTCATCAGGAAGCAAGCTCTCCAAGGTGTATTTTTCTCTCAGCCTCACCTAAGTTATGACAAGGAACCTGGTTGGTTTCTGCCAGTTGAGTCGAAAGACACATTGAAGTGACAGGACATCACTATCTGCGTCCCTCATGGGGTGTGACAGAGAGGAAAAGCAAACCTCCAGGAGTAGGTTTCAAGATGCTTCCAAGATTTCTCTAGATTTGAAGGAGAGATTCAGGTCAGTGTTTACACACTGTCCTACTCAGGGCTTGTCTGAAGCTGAAACTCCTGCCTCTTCTATTTATATAGGCACTTACTTTGTTTGCTAATTTATTTGCTTTACTGTTTTGATCTTCACTCTTTTCTTTACACTTCTGTTTCATAAAACTTACAACTCTAACATGCTGTACTTATGGTCATGCTCTCCAGTCCTGGATATTTACATTGGACACTCTCTTGCCATGGCTGGGCCACGCTGCTCCTGGGCTAGTTTGTCTTTCTGTAGACCCTTATCCTTAAGACACATACTTTGAAAAATGTAGAATCTAGTGTCTTCTTAATTCACATGAAATATATGTAAATAAATATATAATCACAAATGTTACAGCTTTTAGGGATTTTCTAATTTACACATTGTTGTTGTTAGGTGCCCTTGACTAGGGTCCGACTCATAGCAACCCTATGTAGAGCAGAACAAAACCCTCCCCAATTCTGCGTCAGGCACACGATCTTTTTTATGTTTAAGCCCATTGTTGCAGACACTGTATCATCCATCTAGTGGAACATTTTCCTTTTTTCATTGTCCTGCCATTCTCCCAAACATGATGTCCTCCTCCAAGGATTGGTACCTCCTGACTACATGTCCAAAATACATAAGACACAGTCTAGCCATCCTTGCTTCCAAGGAGCACTCTGGTTGCACTTCCTCTAGGACAGATCTGTTAGTTCTTTTGGCAGTCCATGGTATATTCAATATTTGTCTCCAGCACCATAATTTAAAAGCATCATTATTCTTCTGTCTCCCTTGTTCAATGTCCAGCTTTCACAACCATATGTGACTGAAAATATCTTGGCATGAGTCAGGTACACCTTCATCTTCAATGTGACATCTTTATATTTCAATACTTTAAAGAGATCTTTTGCTACAGCTTTTCCCAAAGCAATATGTCTTTTCCTTTCTTGACTGCTGCTTCCACGGGTGTTGATTGTAGAACCAAGTAAAGCAAAATCGTGGACAACCTCAATCTTTTCTCCATTTATTATGAAGTTGCATACTGATCCAGTTATAAGGATTTTTGTTTTGTTGATGTTGAGTCACAATCCATACTGAAGGCTATGTTCTTCATCAGTAAATGTTTCAAATCTTCATGTTCAGCAAACAGAGTTGCGTCATCTCCATAACACAGGTTGTTAATAAGTCTTCCTCCAATCCTGATGCCACATTTTTCTTCATAAAGTCCAGCTTCTCTGGTTATTTTCTCAGCATAGAAATTGAAGAGATATGGTGAAAGGATACAACCTTGATGCACACCTTTCTTGACTTTAAACCAAGCAGTGTTCCCTTGTTCTGTTCGAGTGACTGCCTCCTGGTCCATGTACAGTTTCCTCAAGATTACAATTAGGTGCTCTGGTATTCCCATTTGTTGTAATGTTATCCATAATTTGTTATGATCCACACAGTCAAATGCTTTTGCATAGTCAATAAAACATAGATAGACATCTTTCTGATGTTCTCTACTTTTGGCTAATATCCATTTGACATCAGCAATGATGTCCCTGGTTCCCTGCCTTCTTCTGAATCTGGCTTCATTCTCCTTCCAGCAGTTCCCTGTCTATATACTGCTGCAGTCTCTTTTGAGTGATCTTTAGTGAAATTTTGCTTGCATGTGATATTAATGATATTATTCAATTGTTTCCACATCCAGTTGGATCCCCTTTCTTTGGAGTAGGCACAGATATGGATCTCTTCCAGTCAATTGGCCAGGTAGCTGTTTTCCAAATTTACATAATCTAGCTATTCCCCTAATTTTCCAGATGAAGTATATTTTTGCTGACTCTGCTGATATTACTTTACTACATTCAGATTTATTACTATAAGTGCACAAGTATTTCAGCTTTTTTCCATCTAACTTTGTGCTTTTTTGCCATATGTTTTTATGATTTTTGTTTATTCTCTTTTAAGTTACTTTGAAATGATTGAGTTTCCTTGATTCTCATGTCTTTCTTTACTGGTTTGGATGATATACATTCTCTTTCTGCTAATTTAATTTATTATCCTTAAATTTTTAACATGCCTCCTGACCTAATAGGGTCTAAAGTTAACTAAACTTTCTATTTCACACTAATATGGGAAGTGTCTTCAAGCACTATTACTATGACCACTCCCTCCCACCTTGAATAATATTTTGCCCAATATTTTTGTTTTACCTTCTTTAACCTCAGTATTGGGGGTTGAAGACAGGGCCTCACATATGCTAGGCAAGTATTCTACCACCAACCTACATCCTCAGCCCCTTTTATTATTTTGTCTTTTGAAACAAGTTCTTACTAAATTATGTAGGCTTCCTTTACCATTGAACTCTCAATCCTCCTGCTTCAGCCTCACAAATTGCTTGGGTTGACAAACATGTGCCATAGATCTCAGTTCTATCTTATTTTTATATCCTATCTAATTCTTCATCCCAGTCATTACCACTGTCATTTCATATAATTATTGATTGTTTATACAAACCCACATATTTACCAATTTCTTTGTTCATGATCTTGCATCTCATTCCTTCCTTTGGAGTTTAAATAATTTGTTACTGAGGTACATCCTTATCTTGTGCCATGGCTCCAGTAGAGATAAGCACTCAGTTTTTATATCAGAGTTTCTTTATTTCACTTTTATGAATGATAGTAAAGCATAAAAATTAAGGTTGACAGTCAGTTATTTTAGCCCTTTGAAGATGCCATTCTGTATTCTCCTGATTTCCCCTATTGCTACTGAGAAGATTGTAATTAGTGTGGTTGTTCTGTAATGCATTGTCTTTTCTTTCTTGTTACTCTTAGATCCTTCTGTTGGTCTTGGTATTTCTATAAGATGTATCCATATATTGCCTAATTCTGCTTGAGTGTCCGAAACCTGAAGTTTCATGTCTTTCATTAAATCTGGGTTTCTGGGTATAATTCCTTTAAATGTTCCCTCTTCCCCACTTTATACTCTCTTTCAGTCACTCTCACTAGAACCTTCTTCCAATGTGTCTTAACCAATCTTAAATATTTTCCTTGATTTAATATTTCTCTACCACAGTTTAGGGAAATCTTTATCCAAGTGCTCAAGTCTCCTGTTTCTGCTATCTATGTGCATTTCATTTCAATATATTTTTCAATTTTAGAAGTTCAAGTTAGTTGTTTTCAAATCTCCCCATCCCTTATTTATATATCTTATGTTTTTCTGACATTTTATTTTCTTTCTTTAATCATTTTAACATATTATTTTAATATTTCTCTAATAATCTATTACTTGAATTTACTTAGGTTCTATCTTTTTGTTTTCGGGTCTGTTAAGTGTAATTTATTATGGATTATATTCTTCTGTATTTTAAAATCCTAGATCACACATTCATTCTCAGTTACCTCCTCCCCCAGAATGTCAAGTTCACTATTGTAGTATTTGTTTTTTGAGTTGAGGATTCTTTTACAATCTTTATTTCCTTAAGGTTTTGGCTATGTATAGTCACAAGTCACATAACAACATTTAAGTTAGCAATGGAGGCTGGTGTCTAGCTCAGTTGGTAAAGTGCTGTTCCATACTCTCTGAGGCCCTGGGTTCAATCCCGAGCATCATAAAATGGGAGAAGGGCCTGGAAGCCCACTCCCAAAACAATCAGCCATTGAAAACCCTATGCATAGTAGAGAAGCATTGACATAGTGCCAGGCATGGCACAGTGTTGGGTAGTATTTCATCACTATTAGTTGGACCCTACTCGATGGCACCTAACAACAATAAGAAGTCAATAATGTACCACATATATTATGATAGTCCCATAAGATTGTAATCAATTGGAAAAATTCTTATTGCCTAGTACTTTTGCTGTGCCTTTTATATGTTTAGATACACAAATATTTACTTTTGTGTTACGATTTTCTACAGTATTTAGCACAATAATATGCTACACATCTGTATAGCCTAAGAGCAATAAGCTATATCAAATAATGTATATATGTAGTAGGCTATACCATCTGGGTTTATTTAAGTATTTTCTATAATGTCTGTGCAATGATGAAATTGCCTAATACTGCGTTTCTCAGAATGTATCCCATGGTTAAGTGACGCATGACTGTATTTGGAAACATGCATAGGCAATATAAACACCTGTCTACCTCTCCCAGGTGTTTCATAGCAAGAATTTCTTTAGATGATCTAATGGAAATTATTCTCAGAAACAGACTGCACATTCCCAAGAATTAAAATGACAAAGACAAGAAGACATGACTAGAGCTTAATTAAATAAGTAAATAAATAGAATAATGATATTGTTGCCCCTTCCTGGAACTCTTCACTCTTTCTTTTATTGACTCTTCAGGCCTCCACCTAAATAATATACCTCAAGAGAACCAATTGTTCTTCTTCCTATACCTATACCTTTCCCCATTTTCTCCATCAGAACTCTTACCATTGAAATTACTAGTTGTCTATCTTTTTTTTTCCAGATAATTTAGAAGGATGAAAACAAGATGATTCTTTCATTTATTTAACATCTATTTATCAATCCCTGCAGATGCAGTAATACCTAAAACAGAAACAGCTGCTGCTGTCATGGAGCTTAATTCTAGTGAAGGAAGACAGAGTAAACAAATACACATTGTGGATAATACATACAATGTGATAAATGCTACAGAGGAAAATAAAGCATACTGATGGGGTGGAGAGAGGAGGAAGACCCAGTGCCTGAGAGAAGGGAGGCAGAGAAAGTCTGTCTGCACTTAGGATTTGATTGGAGCCTAAGCAAGCTGAGGGACCAGCCGTGGCTGTATGTAGGTAAAGGTACTATGTTTGGAGAGGGGTGAATGAGAGGTAAGAAGGGGGCAGTGGGCTCAAAGTGGCAGCCAGGCAGGATAACAAAAGGCCTCTGGCCACTGAAAGGACTCGGGAGATTGCTATATGTGAGGTTTGATGTCTCTGGAAGGTGTTGAATGATCCTGCTTCTATTTCAGAAGACTACCTCTGTTATACCAGAGGTGGAAGCAGGGTGACAAATGAGGAAGCTAATGAAATTGATTGTTGTTGTTGTTGTTAGGTGCCACTGAGTTGGTGTTTGGCTCATAGCAACCCTACTTACAACTGGCAAAACACTATTGTCAGTGCTTCTCTGCTATTCATAGGGTTTTCAATGGCTGATTGGTTTTTAGGAGTGGGCTGCCGGGTCCTTCTCCTAAGCCTACAGTGGCTGTTGTTCCTAGGTGGTCTCCCATCCAAGTACTAACTAGGCCCAAACCTGCTTAGCCTCTGAGATCTGACAGGATGGAATGCCATAGTGGTATGACTACAGGCTCATGCAATTGATTAGGCAGATAAAATACAGTTGACTAGAATAGTCACTGCAGAGGTGATAAGAAGTGATCAGAGCCTGGCATGGTGGTGCACACCTGTAATCCCAGCGGCTTGGGAGGTGGAGGCAGGAGGATCACAAGTTCGAGACCAGAGGCAGTCTGCGTAATTTAGCGGGACCCTGTCTCAAAAAGTAAAAAAATGGGCTGAGGGTGTGGCTCAACCCCTCCATTCGGCTCAGTGCTGGGTGGTCCAGCACTTGCAGAGCATGCAAGTGTGTGGCCCTGGGTTCAAAGCCCAGTACCAAAAAAAAAAAAAAGTGATCAGAGTCTGTATTTACTTTGCACAGAGAGTTGAGTATTTGCTGATTGTATCACTCTGTTGCATGCTTTTACAACAATCTCTTGAACAGAGGGTCTAACTTTGTATTTGTAAGTCAAATAAAAGAATAAGTGAATGAATTTCATGCCCTCCTTGCTTGATACTATTTCCATCAATGAAAAGAAAATCATCCGACACTATGAAAACTGTGCATGCTTTTCCGCTACAGTTAAAACAGGTCTCACATCAGTAGTATTACTTGTATTTAGTAAGCAGCATATTCAACATATGAACGAGGGCTTTTCCTCCCTAGCCCAATATTTTTGTTTTTGAAAAACTTGAGACTTATTTTTTACCTTCCACTAGAATTTGGAGCTGGTCTATGTTGGCTGTCTGACTGCCATTCAAACAGGCCATAGTAGATTTATTTCAGTGCCAAGTTATTAGGAAATCTTTATTTATGTTTTGAAAAATGTGTTTCTCAAATAAACAAGATTTTGATTTCAGAATCAACACTGGACAGTTCATCTTTTTCTATCAATTTGTTTCGTGACGGTGTTCAACAGGGTCAACTGAAAAAATTCACTACTCAAGGAAAGATATCAAGGTGCTGCTTAAATACCATTTGTCTCTTGAAACAACATACTGACTATATGGAATTAATGGACATTCCTACCACCACTTTTAACAGATTTCAATGGAATTTAAAAGTGACAGAGATAAATGTCTTAAATGAATCTGTAAATTCATTGATAATTTTCCAATCAATCCTACTTTTATTAAATTATCTTTTGAAAATTTAATTAAATTTTTAATTAATTCCATTTATAAACTGCAATAATGTCTCCTAATTATGTGATTACACCAAGTGAAGTCTGCTGCTCAAAGAACTACTGGTTAAAATGTCTAAAATCACCAAGGATACATTATCTTTTCTCTAGTATGTACATAACCCAGAAAATTGCCCTTCTGATTAGTACTCTTTATGCTTCAGATGGTACATTAGCAGAATCTAAAGCACTGGTACATAACAAGTGTACAAGTGTATACACTGTGCCAAGGGAAATAGGTGCCAAACATATCAGCTTTCATGGTGGCGTCTTCACAGAAGATAACAAGGTAGTTAAACAATGTCTATTGCAAGGTAAACTTCAAAGACCAGAACATGTTAGGTTGGAAGAAACTTGAAAGATGGCCTCCCTCCAGCGCTCCATCCATCTCAGACTTTACTTGATTTGGAATTGCAGCCCTTTCCCAGAGCTCGTCTTAATAACACGTTTTGATTCCAGCAGTCTGCCCAGCTCTGCGTTGGAGTGGTTCTGGAAGAGGATAAGCAAGCCTCAAATGGGAGCTAAAGGATTTCATCCCACTGAAAAAAGAAAAGGAAAGAAAAGAGAAGAGAGGAAAAGTAAAGTAAAAGAAAAGAAAAAAGAAAAGATAGACAACATTAAAGGTGAGGGTTTCTTTGTGCTGCTCACTTGAGTTTGAAGAGGGGCTAAAGAAGGTGACGAGACCACCTCTAGCATACATTTACAGCACCATCTCCCAGGATAACATGGTCTGAAAGCTGATCAGCCCTCTGTGGGATCCTTGAGGGAAAGGGAGGGGCTTCTGCCAGTGGACACCTTCTTCCCTGTGGAAAACATGGTCTGCCTCAGCTGCCATGAATGCAGTTCACTCTGAAGCTCTCCTTCCCCCATCCATCTGTCACTACAGTGATGTTGCCCATGATTTCACAGTGGTTGACTTTCTACCCAGAGACAGGATGCCCTAAACCAGTCTTTTATTAGTGACAATAATCACTACATCAGTCTTTCATTAATGACAATAATAGCGAACACTTATTCCCTGTTAATCATAGCATAATACTATGTCATTGAATTTCACGGTACCCCATGAGGTGGGTGGCACTGCTGTGCCTTCTCTACAGAGGCAGGGATGGAAATTCGGGGACATTAAGAGACTTGCTCAAGGTCCTACTGCCAGTCAGCTCTGGAGCCAGAATATTAAGTCAGGCATCTGATTCCTAAACCAGGCATTCAGCCCCTAGATGAAGCTGCATTTGCTTGTGGCAAGAGATTAGGGATGGCTGGAATGGGCCCACAACCACCTGCCCTCACACCTGGCCCAAGTTCTTGGAATTCCAAGACACCCCTCAAAGCACAGGCTTATGTCAACAAGAATTTTCTAGAGGAGCTGAGATTATCTGGGAATCTGGCGGGCAGCGTTCACGCTCTGATCTGCCTGCTCCATCCAACAACATAGAATCAACTTTCTTGCCAGCAGCCAGCAGCGCAGGGCAGCCACGATTAACAAGTGTAGGCACTGTGCAGGGTGCAGGGTGCATGAATAGCACTATTCTTTGCTGGCCAACACTGGCCCCATTGTTTTAGGCAATGAATAGAGCTGTGTGGAAAAAAAAATTCACACACAAAACAAAGGCAGCAAAATTTGTCTCTTTGTGATGGTTTCAAGACTGGGTGAAAAAGTCGTTCTTCACCTGGTGCTATTTTACATATTCTTTCACAAACAGAAAAGCACTGTCTGGCAAGGGACAGATCTTTCCCTCAAAATTATAAAAGTTACAGGTCACAGTGCAGGTGGGAGAAGTGGGAGTCAACGGCGAAGTTCAACGGTGCTCATTCATCATGACGCTGGTGCGATGGAAATCATGATGCACCATTTTGATTTAGTGGCGTTGAACTCTGTTCCCATAATCGTCTTCATCTATTCGGGATGCACAAGTTTTGCCTGCATTTTCCCAGATAATAGATGGAATGTTAAGCACCTGGCATTAACTACTGTATGTGATTGGGCTCTGTCTCAAGGAAGATAATTGCAAACTTCTATTCTCCTTCTATAGGGCTAAGCTCAATCAGTTCCAGAGGCATTTCTGAGGTTGCATTGTTGGGCTCCTGTAAATCATCACCAGGAAGTCTTTGTCCTATGTACGTCTTTAAACGAAGTCAGTCCCGTGAAACCTGTACATGAATTTAACATAGATGTGTGGAAAACAAATCTGCCCCCTTTTCTTCTTTTTTTTTTTTTTCCTGGAATTTGCTATGTGCTACAGCCTGGCCTCTGATTCCCAGGCCTCCTGCCTCAGCCTCCCAAATGCAGCATCATATTCCCATCTTAAGAGAAGACTCTAACACATTGTCCTGATAGAGAGCCATATCCTCTACATGTAATGTCTTCGTTCCCACACCACTTGTAAGATCCCCTTTGAGGGGGGCAATAGGTGTCCTGTGATACTAATAATCCTCAGTAGTGTGGGTTGAATTTTTATTTTGCATATTCTGCTGTCATACAGTTCTGTGAATCCAATTCCTCCAAAACAGATATCCTTATTTTTGTACTAAAATAGAGAAACTTCCAGAGGCAACCAAATGCAATGATAAGACTGCATGGGCTTTAGGTGCAAGCTGATTGAAATCCTAGCCTACAAAATCACTCTGCAGGATGACTCTATTTATGGACAAGGTTGCCCTGGAAAGACGTGATATGTCCGTTATCCTGATGTAATTGTTAATATTACCTTTTTTTACTTAAAGAATCTCTTGTTTAAATTATAACTAGTAAAGTCATCCTCTAGTTATGGCACCTTGGACAAGCAACTCAACTTCTGTCAGCCTTGCTATCTTCATGAGTTAAGTAGGGACAATATGGCCTGCCTCTTAGAATTGGGGTTAATGTCAGAGAGAATATATGTGGATCCCTGCAAATTGTCAGAAGCATAGCAGGGACTCCATAATGCATAGTTGTTGTCAATATTTTCTCGGGAGCCAGTGTCTTAGAGCACTATTTCCAAGTCTTGGAGGAGTCCGGACCACTGAAATAAAAAATAAAATAAAACGACTTTTAAAAATGACAGAGTCACCAAAATTTAATTTTGGCAAGTAAAGATATTAGAAAGAAAAATATGCCACCAATTGTAAACCTCTTTTCATGAGAGGAAAGATATTTTAAAAGCTGAAAATGTAGAAAAGAAACACTGAGAATAAAAGATAGTCCATTTAGCTGAAAGTATCATTATATTTTTAAAAAGCACAATATTACCTTGTGAAGGAGATCAGCATATGCCACCCCAAAATATGCCATTTTGGCATAAGGATTCTATTAAGCTGCAAGCAATTAAATTGAGAAACAACAGATTCAAGAAAAATCATCTGCTTTCATCTTGTCTGTCTAAAAGCAGGACATAAAATTCTCTTTGAGAAAGACACCTTAAATTTCCATTTAAGGAAGTTTCTCTCCCATCATGGAAAGAAGAGAAGCTCATCATCAAAAAAGAAAATTGAGGTAGTGTTCAAGATGGATTTATATAAAAGATCTTACCAAAATAGCCCTTATATTCCATTGATTTCCCTATATATTTTGCAGTTACTTCTCTACAATTTATGCTCTCTTGAAGCCCAAAACACTTTCTTGTTAAAATGGTGTATAAGTCCTCAGCCTAACCACTTCTTTGAGCTTCACTTCTATGAAATATGCATGTAATTATTCATAAAGTTGTGTGTCTTTTATCCTGTTAATTTAACTTTTATAGGTTTAATTTTTAGGTGTCCAGGTCCTAAACTTAAGAGGGTAGAAGAAACATTTTTCATCCTCCACACTTCCTTTTATTTCTTTTAGCAGCAGGCCAGTGAATGCACATACACTTATTAGGTGTAGGTCATAGTGACCCTATGTACAACAGATCGAAATGCTCCCCGACACTGTGCCATGCCCAGCACTATGTCAGTGCTTCTCTGCTACTCATAGGGTTTTAGATGGTTCGTTGTTTTGGGAATGGGCTGCCAGGTCCTTCACGCATTTTTACCATGTGAGGGATTGAACCCAGGGCCTCAGAGAGTGCAGAGCAGCACTCTACCAACTCAGCTAAACCCTAGCCCACTCATACACCAGCAGTAACCATAGTCAGAAAGCTGGAGATATTCTGCCCAGAATCACATAATCCAATTTGCCCTCTTCTTTCTGCTCCCTTCCTGATCAGTGCCTTCCTCTTCTTCCTGCCATTTCAATCCCATACATCTCAATTACCATTATATTCTTATTTTCAGTCCTTTCGCAGATTCATGATATTTAAAATTCCTCAAGTGCAGTACTCAGTAGGCTATGGGAACTTTAAAAATATGAGGCTGATTTTCAACCTCATGTCTTCCGAGGTAAAAATTTTTAATTTTACCAGTTTAAATATAATTATTACTCAAATTCATGTTTATGTTTTTCTGCAGATTTTATACACTATTGGAGATTCCAGGCAGTATAGGGGAAATGTTGGTGATTCAAAGAAGGAGTAGAAAGAGGTTTGCATTATGCCCTGTAGAGTAGCTGCATGCTTCATGCATCCATTTTTAGCAGTTTGGGGATCATGTGGATTTAGGTTGACTTTTGATCTGTACATAATCAGACACAAGAATTCTTACCTGTTTCTGAAACATTCATGTTTGATTAAAAAGTTGGGAAAAATTGATCCAAGTAAATGGCTTTTAGTAAAGATGAGAACACTATCCAAGAGACCTTCTTACCTCATTTCCATTTTTCTCTGAATGTCATTTAATACCTACAATGACTTTCCTAGCATTTAACCTAACAACGCTTTTAAAGATTTAATATTACCCTCTTTTCCCTCAAATGATATTTGCATAAGCCATAATTAAGTTTTTGGAGTCTTATTTTAAAAAAAAAAAACCTATTGAAAGAAATAAAGCAGTGAGGCAAACATTATAAATTGGAGTAACTAATCACATGAAAAATGATAATAGCTTCCAAACTATAAAGTCAAAATTTACTTATATTTCCTGAATATTATGACTATTAATATTTTAAGATCTATTTATATGAAGATATATCATCATTGCTTTCTAATTTGCTCTTCTATTCAAAGTGATCTTTAACAACTAAAGTCTTGTAACCCAATATCATAATCAAGCCATTGAACTTTTAAATTGAAGCCGGGTTCCCTTTAAACACCTCATTTTGAAACATCAAGAGATGAAAAAGTATTTTTTTAAGATAGAAGATTTTAATTGTTTAAGAAAGTAGAAACTCTTTTGACCTCAAATACCAATATGAAATGTCCTTTAACAATATGAATCTTTTGAAAAGATTCAAAATTCAGCATTATTACTTTAACTCTACCATTAATTTTCTATTTAATCCAAAATAATACATTTCATGTGTTACCATTTTGTATTTTGCTTTATTAAAGTCCTCAGCAACTTGACAAATGCTTTAAGGAGTGAAAATGTGTAATTCAAGCTGTGCCAGAAACAGACCTCATAGTTTGTAATCACATAATTCATATCACATGAGGTTGATAAGCAAATGGCAAGAAGCACTGAGCATTTCAGCAACATTTACTTCCATCAGTCCTCTGTGATTGGAATGCATTTTGCAGGGCTTTCCAAAGTTCACTAAAATAAGAAGGGGCTGGGGGTGAGGCTGCATGAGCAAGAAAATATAAAATATGTAAATAACAAAAGAAAAGTATGGCGGTCAAGGCCAGATGATTGCCCTTGGAGTTGGTCTCATTAAAGTCCTGCCTACGCAATATTTTTCAGAACTCTGGACAAAAATTGCATTAGTGGCTTCTTTTTGAAGGTGACAGTCATTTTCAGCATTTTATACAACCTTAGTGATAAAATGACGGAAACTTTAAATTAAACCTTAGTATGCTCCCAAACTAAGCTTTGTGTGCAGAGCTAGGATGGGAAGACCCCTGCAGACATTTCCTTTCTTTTTTTCTTTTTCTTTCTTTTCTTTTCTTTCTGTTTTTTTCTTATCAATTTAATAAATGTTTGTTTTCAATTTGTTTTTGACAATGGACTTAATAAACTCTTTTACCTAGTTAAGATTTATGAAAAGTGTTTCTCCCCCCACTTATCTCATTTATAGAATTTGTAATTTGCATAATGGTAAGACAGGGGCATTTTCATTCCTGCCTTTCAAGCACTTCCATCCTAATTTTCATGGTAATAGTAAGTGCACTTAACAACAATGGTCCATTGATCCAGCCTGTCTCCTACCTGCCCTGGAGCCACTGGGCAATTGTTAACCATAGAAGCCACAAAACAGATAAGGGAATCGACCATTAGTGCAAAAGCGCTGCCTATAATGGTTTCAATAATAATTAATATGCAAGATAGCTAGCCCTGTCACACACCATTTCAGACTAGAATTGCATCTGTCAGTCCAAATCCTGACTCCATTCGGGGCATCCAACACCGAATCTGGTTAGACAGCTAACTGAATTAAAACAAAAATCTACAGATGCATGATAAATGCACAGGATGCTATGTCACACATGAATGACTCCTGCGCAGGCCAAATGACAGATGTATTTCCGAGACTCCAGGCCAGGCTCCAGCACAAACCACTCTTCATTTATCAATAATTGGGCCTTAATTTCATTTGGCAGTGGTGGAGCAGCATGCTCAGCTTCCTCTCCAATAGACAAACACTAATTAGACTTTTTTTGGGGGGTGGGCACCAATCTTTTGATTTTATTTCAAATAGTCAACCATAAGCAAAGTTAGAACCTATCCTATGGAAGGGAAGGGTCTGTTTCCCCCACAGCTCATTATTAGTGATGATATCTTGCAATGGGAACTCTTCAAGTATTAGCATTCCATTTCTATGAAGATGAGGGATAGGGAGATACCAAGGGGGGAAATAATTGAGGAAGCATTGTGATTATACATTAAGTCTCATAGAGTACTTACCAATTCCTCTTATTCTTTGCTGAGTTTTACTTTGCCTTTTAGGTTAGCATTTGTGTGTTTGTGTGTGTGTGAGAAAGAGAGACACAGAGAAGGAAGGGAGAGAGAGAAAGGCTCATAGACATAGACAGATGGACTGGCAATGGAAACAAATTATAGAACAATTCTTAAACTTTTCATTTTAAAAGAAGAAATTACTATGATCATTTTCTCAGGTTATCATATGAATTCTCAGACCAATTTTCATGTGATTTCTTATAGGTAAGATCATTTTAATAACAATTAAATACCTGATCAGTCCCTAAAAGTGTTAGTGTTCCCTATTGCCATTCAACTAGGAAAAGTCCCCTCTTTAAAGGATTTCTAATCATGTGTAAAACAGAACAAACCAAGTCTACTGTGGATCATATAAACTGGCCCCAGAGTTTCAAAATATAAACAAAGCCAAAAATAAATAAATAACTAAACCCTCATATAAAAATATACTGGCCACTTTCCTCCTTGTATCTACTTTATGGAGATTAATATTCCCTGTCAGTGCCTGTCGAGTCCAAGTGTTTTTAAGCAAGAGGCAAATTGGCCTGGCAAATTGTGTACTACAGCTCTCCCCTGGATGGACAATTCTCTGGTTAAGGAGTTGTGGCTAGTTGCTCACTTGGGCTTAGAATCAGCTGCTTTTCAAGTTCTCTTGAGCTTCTCGCCCCTCCTTCCAAATCCAACCCACATGAGTCACAGAGGAGTGCTCTGCTCCTCCATCACCTTCCACACACAAGCTGAATGTCAGCAGGAAGCCCAACTGATCCATTTGAGATGAAGCATCCTTCAAAATTACATGTATTATTCTTCAGTGGCATAGGTGGCAGCAGCGATGTTGTCCCAAGGACTAACTGCTATGCCCAGATGATCTGTTGAAGTTGGCTGCCTGATCCAACACACAGAATAATTGAAGAGGACTAGGAACATAATCCATTCCTGTTTCACCCCAGTAACTATGCCAAATTCAACAGAGAGTGCTCCATATGGTCTAACACAAGTGAGGTAATGTGTATATTATGCCATAATAAATGAAGTCTCATAGGTTTCAATGGCTCATAGTAGCTATCAGGAATTTTTCCTAGCAACTCATGGGAAACTGAGCAGCATGCCATAAATGGGAAAGTCATAAATAATTTTGCAACTCAGCCACCAGGGCTGTGGTGAAATGCTGTGCTTGCATTATCGACTCTAAACACTGACATGCATGTGAGCATATCTACCATTTTGTAAGCAGGCTCCCTGAAGAACTCATGAGCACTGAAGGACTGGCAGTTTACTTGGAAAAGTTCTGAAGGTTTAAGGAGCTAGGAAGACTATGGTCTGGATATTGTGCTACTTATAATTGCAGAGTGATAGGATTGTAAAGACTATTGGCACTTGTACTTCTTGTTGTTGTTGTTATTGTTGGGTGCCGTTGAGTCGATATCCGACTCATAGCGACCCTCGTAGGGTTTTCAATGGCTGACTGTTTCGGGGTTGCCTTGGGAGTGGATTGCCAGGTCCTTCTCCCATTTTTGCAGTGCTGGGAATTGAACTCAGGACCTCAGAGACTGCAGCACAGTGCTCTACCCACTGAGCTAAATCCCAGCCAAATGTACTTCTTAGGAGACATTTAATGAGGAAGATAAAACAGAGTACTCCTAGGGTACATTACATCATTATTTAATACATTCATAGACCATCCCCATTGACATTAGGCTTGACCATATGACTTGATTAAGCAAGGAAATGTAAGCAGAAGTGTCACATGCCAACTCTCAGCACAAGCTTTAAGAGCTACCATGTGATCCTTCCATGCTCTCTTTCCCAATACCACAAGCCCAGGAATATTCCAGATAATGGTTGCCCCATCAATCCGGGACCTAGAATGAACACATTTAGAGAAGAGCCACAGCCAGCTTAATGATGGACATGGAACACGAGAATTAAGCTATTGTTGTCAGACACAAATTTTGGGGGGTAGTAATTTATTACTGCAGAATAATTTGATATGGCTGATACAGATCATAGCACGAATTTAAGATGATGTGGACTACTTAATTTTGATTACCTTAACATAGGCATTAGTAACCCATCAATGTAAACAAATAATGAGAAGATTGTTTTTCAGTGATATAAATTGTAGTTGCTGCTACCATTGACCCTCTTCTACTTGCACGTGATTTCTTAGATGGACAAACCACATATTTCTGCTGTTACTCTTGCAAGTAAAAGTTACCAAACAGCATATTTTCTCTTGCCTGTGAGACCTCTTATTTGTGCTTCTAGTAGTTGCTTAGCACTCTTTTCCCTCTTGACCCCCATAAGAAAAGAATCCAGAGACCTAAAATGAAGTATTTCAAGATTAGCTGATCTACAGTAGAGTATATTAATAGAGCATGATGATAGTACATTTTTGCTATGGTTCCCACCCCCGCAAAAACCTCTTACATTGAAAGCTTACCCCCAAGGTGATAATATTAAGAGCTGGGGTCTTTGGAGGTCGATTAGGTCATAAGGGCAGAGCAGTAATACCACTTAGGATTAGTGCCCTCACAAAAGATGCTCCAGCGTGATCTTGTCTTTCCACCAAGTGAAGACACAGCAATAAGTTCGCATTTATGAAGCCCTTAGCAGATACTATATATGCAATTTCCTTGACATTGGACATCTCAGCCTCCAGAACTTGAGATTGCATTTTTATCATTTATTAATGACCCAGTCTAAAGTATTTTATCATAATATCCCAATGGACCAAGACAGTCATACAGACACAGAATTTGTCATGCCCCAAACGTATTAACTTGATTGTCCAAAATGCCTTCTGGAAAAACCAAGTCTGGGAATATCAGCCATGGGTAGAGTTTCCTGGAACCTGGAGTCCAGGGTGTTGCAGACTTGGCCAAAGGACTGCAGCAGGAAGAGCTACTACTTGGGGATCTCTCTAAGGTCGGAGCCAATGAATCAGCACTTATATGATCATACTGAGCTGAGAGGTCAAGTTCAATTATGAAAGAGAAGCAAGAGACCAGAGTTTAGAAGGATACTTGGGAAAAGGAACCAAGAGATGTCCCAGGGGGTCTCCAGCCTAGGCTCAGGGCACTGAGCCTGTATAAATTGCACATGGACTTGACCTTGGGTGTTGAGGTTTCTTTTAAGAACACAAATCTAGTCAAGTTCGTAACCAGCTCAGAGTGTTAACATATTTATATAAACAAATTTTCCCAGCCCATGAGCCCATGGTCCAGTGATTGTAGTTATGGTCATTCTCCTCTGCCCCCCAAAAAATGAGCCTGGAAAAGCTCAAACTTAGACTTCAGTGTCTTCTAGTTCTCCACAAGGCCTCACTCTCTGAGTCTAGGGTGCTTCTCAGAGGGATGGACAGCTGTCATTTCTTGCCCCTGGTCTTGTTTTTTCACACAGCAAACTGAGGAAAAATAAGAACAATAGAAATTGGAGTTTCCCTTACACTCACTTAATTGATTTTGCATGTCTTAATTTGTGTACTGGGGCTAGAGTTTAGCTCAGTTGGGAGAGTGCTGCTCTGCACAGTCTGATCCCCTGGGTTCCATCTCCAGCACTGCAAAAATGGGAGGACCTGGAAGCCCACTCCCAAAATAATCCCAAAACAGTCAGCCATTGAAAACCCTATGAATAGCAGAGAAGCACTGATGTAGCACCTGGCATGGCACAATGTGAAGGAGTGTATCATTCTGTTGCACCATAGGGTGGCTATGAGTCAGACCCAACTTGAGGGCACCTAACAACAACAACAACTTATGTACTACTTGCTTTCTTACTTTTTTATCTTTAAATTTACTTTTCTTTTCAGAAGAAATGGTGACAGTGTTTGGTCATTGTTTTCTTTCTTTTTTTTTTTTTCTTTTTTTCTTTTTTTCTTTTTACTTTAATATACTTATTTTGTACCACAAAAAAGTAGAAACCCCAAGTAATCTGTTTTGTGTTTCGTTGTCATTGTTGTTGTTGTTTAATTATTTAGTGGCATCTGAAGTCCAAAGTCAGGGAACCATCTACGTACATTGTCCCAAGGATTTAGCCAGATCATTTTCCTGGTCACAGGACTTCTAAGAGAACTTTGAGACTCACAATTGCTATAAATCTGCCTATATTGGGAAGACTCGGATGATAGGAAAAATGAAGCCTTATCTCTTTTCTTCTTACCTCTAAACTTCCGTGGTTGAGAAGATTCAGAACAACGACTCAAATTCATTTTACCTGGACCTTCAAGAAATCTGAGAAAACATGTATTTTTCCCCTGTAGACTTTGCAAATGATCTCATGACTTTTTTAGAAGATAAGTTGAGAGAGGGCATTGTTGTTGTTAGGTGCTGTCAAGTCGAGTTCGACTCATAGCAACCCTCATAGGGTTTTCAATGGCTGACTGTTTCAGGATTGCCTAGGGAGTGGATTGCCATGTCCTTCTCCCATTTTTGTGGTGCTGGGAATCGAACCCAGGACCTCAGAGACTTCAGTGCAGCGCTCTACCAACTCAGCTAAATCCCAGCCCGATAGAGGGCATGGAAGTGTGAAAATCAGAAGTTTATGTTAGGGATGCCTTTACCTTTAACAAAGGCAGACCAGACTCTTCCAGGATGAAGCCTCTCTTCCTGGGTGTGGCTTATTCTCAGACTCCCAATGACCCATATTATCTATATCTCCTTAAGAAAATCGGTATTGATTAGGATTCTCTGTGGTTAGTAACAGAAAACAAATGTGAGTACCTTTAAACAAAAGGAACTTATTGCAAGGATAGGATATATAGTTTCTAAAATCAAGATTTACAGAAAATATAAACCTTGGAAAGATAAGAATGGCTCTAGGGATCTAAGTGGCAGGAACTAAGTGACAATATGCCATCACTGGAAGAAAATTCAATCATTTAAAATAAAATTTGTATCATGCTGCTCAAGATTCAAATTTTCAAGAAATCCTCATAAGCTGGCTGGTATCATTTGCCCATCAATGAGGGCCTGAGAAGGGCAGGACATTTTGACTGACAGTTTCACAGGGATTATAGGCCATGGGGCAAGTGAAGGCTGGGGGGCTGTTACCAGAGGGCAAAGACAACAAATGTCTACATCAGTCTCTAAAGAGACTTGTATTTCCTGCATTCCAGACCTAGGTCTCCAACATCCCCCAAGATGATCCACAGTAAGAAGCTGTATTACTTATAGCCTGCTGGGTGCAGTGGCCCACACCTGCAATCCAAGTAACTTGAGAGTCTGAGGCAGGAGGATCGCAAATTTGAGGCCAGAGGCAGCCTGCATAACTTAGCAAGAACTTGACTCAAGATAAAAAAATAAAAAATGGGCTAGGGGTAGAGCCCAGTGATAGTTGTTTTGTTGCTAGGAGCTGTGAGTTGGGTCCAACTCATAGCAACCTTAATAGGGTTTTCAGTGGCTAATTGTTTTGGGATTATTTCGGGAGTGGGCTGCCATATCCTTCTCCCATTTCTGCAGTGTTTGGGATTAAACCCAGGGCCTCACAGAGCAACTGATCTAAATTCCAGCCCCCTACTGTTAGAGCATTTGTAAAGTATGTGTAAGGCCCTCAGTTCAGCCCCCAAGTATTGAAAAAAAAAAATCCATAAACTGATAAACTCACAGAGCTGACAGGCCCTGGCCATTTTAGCAAGAAGAATGTCTTAATTCAAAAATCACTTAATAGAAGCAAAAATTGACTCTACCTATGAATAAAGCCAATTTTGCCTGGCAGGTAGAATTGCCTTAGGTTTTATCACAAAGTCATTTAATAACTCAGATCAATAACCTAAGGGCAAACCTTTGAATATTAATATGAAACAAATTCTGGCTTCTAATCTTATTACCACTCCCAAAGCATCCCCAAGCTGAGCATTTTAACTAGCCAAACAATTGTGACTGAGGCTCATGTGGTCTCTGACCATCTGAGTTGGAGACACCAAAGGGGGCAAACTTTCCTTTGTGAAAATCCTCCAGTGATATTTCATTGCTTAAGACAATGTTCAGAATGCATCGTGTTACCTGAAAACTGATACAGCTTTTTATTTCTTATGACTGAACATCCAACAAATTATATATCCTAGATCAACACATGGAGCAATCCTGGTCTAAATATAACTGGAAAAGAGGATTTCTGAAAGAACTATATTCCTGATACTGAAAGAGTCTATTCCATCTCATTCAGCTTTTGATTATCTAAAAATATTTGTTTCTTATCATTTTATAATATTTTGTGCACTGCCACCAAAAACTCTTAATGAGTTTTTAGTACCATAGGTCTTCATTGTCTCTTTTTGTGTATACATAGCCAATTTAATTTTCAACATTGTAGAAAAAAAATTTTTTTCACATTGCCAAGGGGAAAACAGCTTGTTAGAATTGGATGCATGGCTTTTACAAAGGGAGTAGATGCCTTGTTTAAATACATTATAATGCAATATGGTAATAGATTAATTAGTTCTGTATTTTGCAGCAAATTATTTCATACTCACCATTCCTTGTGCAGGACTCATAAAATTTAGACAGAAGTTAAAACACAGAGATAACCTTTGCCTTCTGTGCCCTTGATAATCATCTGCTGTCTCTTATATTGATTATCTTGCCAACCTGTCAACTCTTGGATGCCTTGTGCAAAAGACAAGGATACTGACAGCCAGCAAGCAAGCATGAAGGTAGGGGCGAGGGATCTTAGCAGGAAGACTACCTGCATCACCAATAATCAACTTAATTCCTCTCAGTACTATTCTGAGTTTGTGGTTTGAGCTTGGAATGAATTGCTTACAGTCTGCTCAGAAATATAGAGTCATATGGAAAAACTGATGTACACTGGATGAATAAAGATTTCCAAAGTATTCTATCTTGGAATTACAAAGGATTGGGGGAGGAAGGATATTGCATCTTTGCAAAGTTGAAGGCCTACCGATTTTTACTACCATCCCTTCCATTCCATTCCCTTAGGCATTCCAGTGTTTCAAAAAGTAGTACAATTGCCTGAATATGAGGGGCAGGCCAATCTTATTTCAGTACCAGCTCTCTTATGACCTGCCCCCATGGAAAGCCATGGGCAAATGGCCCACATTTCCTCTACCCAAGTTTCCTTGTAGTAATACTGTGAAAATTAAGTGAAATAATATTTCAGATTATTTAATGAGAGCTTATATGTCCACACACTTTTCATTTCAGACACTATCTAAAGAAAGTATTATTATCACCATTTAGTTTGGGGGACACTAAAGTCTGAGAGATTGAGTAATTTGGAATTTGAATTCAAATCTTTGGACTCCAAAGTTTGTGTTCTGTCTCCTCAGTTACTGACTATTTTTGGTAGTAAAGATTTAGGATCAGACTGCTTGATCAGGTCCTGGGCATCCACACAAAAATTGGGAGTGTATGCAACAATTTAATGAGAAGAAAATCAAGAAGAAAGCACACATATTACCAGACTATAGTATGACTAAATGACATTGGAAGGATGCACTCAAAATAGCCCTGCAATGAAACTGTTAGAAGTATTATACTGCCTTTTCAATAGTTAGCCACATCACTGTCTTCAGTCACTAAAATTATTGTTGTTGTTGTTGTTGTTAGGTGCCATTGAGTTGGGTCTGAGTATACCGACCCTCATAGGGTTTCCAATGGCTGATTGTTTCGGGATTGCTTTGGGAGTGGATTGTCACATCTTTCTCCCATAGTCATTAGAATAGATAGCATTTAATAGTTAAATATATGATACTTTAAAAATAAAATTTGAGACTCAAAAATTTAATCATGAAAGCAAACTAGAATCCTAGAAATTTATATCAATTTCAGAAATATTCTTTGTCTTCTTAGTAATAATACCTTTATAAATTCACTTTTCCTAGTATAGAAATAGGTTATTTCCTACCTCTCTTAAGAGTACTATTATTATTTTGTTATCAAGCATATTCTAACAATGCTTCTTAGAACCCCAGGAAATTATTCAAGAAGACAGACAAGGTGGTGTGCTAGGAAGTCTGCTGGGCTTAAACACAGGCACTTCAAGGTTCAGCTCCTGCTTTCCCATTAATTAATGGGTTCTCTGACACTAGGGAAGTCAGAACTTCTCTGGACCTTTACATCCTTATCTGTAAAGTAGATCTAATCATTGCTAAGGTCTATTTCAGCCCCGAGACTGTTATGATCTACAATAAATTCAGGGGAATGTAGGTCATGTGGTTGTTTTTCTGATTCCATACCAACAATGTGCCTAATTCTTAACTATCAAAGAAAAAGATGAAGGAATTGGAATCAATCTCTTTGCTGTTCATTTGCAAGCAGAATGACTCTTCACTTTATTGTCCAGTACTATTATGGTTTGAATATGAAATATCCCAAATAGGCTCATGTGTTTGAATGCTTGGTCTCCAATTGGTGGTGCTATTTGGAAGGCTATAGAATTTTAGGTGGGACTTAGCTGGAGGAAGTAGGTCACTGTGGGGTGGCGTTATTACCCCATGATGCTTCCTATCTTTCTCTCTGTTTCCTGGTCTGCCATGACATGAATAGCTCTCCTCTGCCACATGCTCCCACCACTGTGATGTTCTGCTTAAAAGCATGGGACCAAGCAACATAGACCACACCCTCTGAACTCATGAGCCAAAATAAATCTCTTCTTCTTAAGCTTTTCTGTCAATATTTTGGTCACAGAAATTCATAATAACTAGTATAGAAAATTGGTACTAGAGAAGTGGTGCTGTTGCTGTGACTGAATCTGACCATGTGGTTCTGAGGCCTCTGTACCGTGGTCCAGCCGGGTGAAGGGGAGAGCAGAGGATGAAGGAGACGAAGAGGCCAAGACTGATGGTCTTGAGCAAAACATTATTCTCTATACTCATGTTTATATAGTAACTCAAGGAGATACAAAAGACAGCTCACAAGGTAACTGCAGTCAAAAAGTTAATCAACTTAGTTAGCATTGCAGAAACAGATTAATCCTAAAGAGACAATGAGGGAACCAAAGCCTCTGATGTACTGATTCCTTACTCCACAGGTAGCAGAGCTTCCTGTTATGGTCAGTCTGTCATGTAGCCATTCATGCAGGCATTGCCTTTTAACTCATGTCGGGCCTATGGCTCCCGACACCTCTGGAAATGGTTTGCGTGAGGAATTTGGAAAAGTTGGAGATAAAGGATAGAGAAGCCCTAAAAAGCTATGAGGAGAGCTTAATGAGAGATTTTGGTGGGAGTTCGGAAGATTAGGATGCCAACAGAAGTGCAGATAGTCTAGGTCAGTCTCTTGATGATTCAGATGCAAATAAAGGCTCCATTAGGAATTGGACTAGAGATCATTCATGTTATATTCTGGCAAAGCGTTTATCTAGAGCTCACTCATTTCCTGAAACTTTGCCTGAGGATGAGTTCAAAAGTAATGGACTAATTAATTTAGTGGAATAAATTTCAAGACAGCATAGCATTCGGGCTGTGGTATGGTTATTGTTGGTTGATTTTAGCTGGGTTTACAGTAAGAACCTGGAAAAAAAAGCAGAACAGAAAGATGTGAAAAATATGTAGTTTAGCCAGAAAAACAGCACATTTCAAATAGTGGACAAAAAAGCTGTAGTCATTAAAGAGGTTATTGTCATTAAAAAGAAGGCAAACACTTCGCACTGGACAATAAGAAAGGTGCTTTAAAGAGATTTTTGGAATTGCCAAGACTCTGCCCATTTCAGGCTACACAATGTAAAACTGCAAACTCATTTGAAAGACTTCCACTAGGATGTCCTACTCACCTGGAGATGCATAGGAAAGTATTTTCTTGGGTTCAACCATCCAGACACTCAAGCTGCTGCAGCCATAGACCAAGGAGGCCTGGTTACTGTTTGAACTGGTAGTAGAACTTGGCATCATCTACATGGTGCTGGTTTTAGAGGCATGCAGAATGCAAGAGTTATAGGATCATGAAGGCTTTCACCAAGATTCTAGATGAAAGCCCATGGCCAGGCAATGTGTTGCAGGGTTGGATTCCCTGCAGAGAGCACCTGAAAGGTAAATGCATGAAGTTCTGGAGGTGAAGTAGCCTAAGCTACAATGGAGAATCCAGGATGTTGAAGATACTAGGAATGTGGAACATCTGCTGAGGAAAAGCATCATCAACAAGTGGAGCCAGCCTAAGAGAGAGACCATATGTCTTGCAAATGGCAAGGCTACAGGGATAGAGCTGCCCAAGCCCATTGGAGCTCACATCATGACATGATGTGTGTCAAACACAGAGCTAAAAGATTTAATGTTTGTCCTCCTAGGTTTTAGTCTTGCTTTGGTCACTTTTTTTCTTTCTGTGACCCCATTCCTCCTTTTTGGTAGGAGAATGTTTACTCTATACAAATTTACAGAGTATATATTGGAAATATGTAACTTTTGGCTTGATTTTACAGGGGCTCATAGCTATGAGTTTTCTTTGAATCTCAGAAGACACTTTTAATTTGGATTTTTGAATAATGTAAGAACTGTTAAGACTTTTGGAATTCTTGCAAATGAACCAAATGCATTTGCATTATGAGATAAGATGGCCATGAGTCTTTGGGGACCAAGGGCAGCATATAATCACACTCACGTGGCTCATTAATGGAATAGGAAGAGATGAACACTGCTTATCTGATACAATCGTTTCTATCCTCCCTTAGGGGTTTTCCCTCTTTGTTTTGGGGGCAAATATTATATTTTAAATGAGACTGAACCCTAACAATTTTTAAACCTTGATTTCTGGAAGGACAGAAGACAGGATTACCATTTTAAGACTATTTTCATTTTTCCCTGAGGGAGAGATTTGAATTAACTTTATGATGGCTATACTTTTGTTTTACGATAACCGTCTCACAACCCTTTCAGTCACAGGTTTTTTTCACTTTGTGAGTAGAATTGCATCTCTATAGGTCATAATCCTTAGAAAAAAATGGTTTTCTTAATACTAGTCTTTATTCTTGGGAGAATTTCTTTAGTTCATTTCTAAACATTCAGTATTCAACAGGTCCTGGAAGGCTGCAGTGAAGGCATGAAAGCCTGTACCAGTTTATATTATGGGGAGGCACTGGTCATGCTGGGACACCTGGACACAAGCCTTGGTGTTCTATGGAAGTCTTTCTGCAATGTTTTGAAACCCTGAATAACCCAGATTTGGGGGTATGTATTGATGTCATATATTATTCCATTCTAATGGGTTGTGCTAAAGGGAATGCACCAGACCAAAATAAACAAATGAATTAATTTTGAAAAACCCCAGCAAAAACCAACAAAAAATAGATCCTTGAAAGCATTCCCTGGCAACCCTTAGAAACACATGGATGAGGGATCCTGGACACTCTTTTAGTAAGGGATGATGGAATTTTGGTCTAATGTGATTTAGGCATGAAAGGAAGTATGACCTCACAAGACATCTGGAACAGGTAGGTAATACTTGGAATCAGTTATTTCCTAACAATCTCATGTCAGAAAATGTTGTATTTCTTTATATTCTTGGGAGGTTTGTATTTAAACTATTTCTACATATTTTTGTCTCCAAAATAAAATAAAAGTCCATTGTTTCTTTCCTGTACCTCTGGCACAGTAAGTAGTTAGTAGCTGCCTTTGAAAGGAGAACTGCTACCAGATTAAGGTTCAGATGTGAAAGTTTTGAGTCTTTTCATATCCTAAATAGATCAATGTAAGAAATAGAAAATAATTTCTTAATTCACTTAAATCCCAATGTATTTACTCTTTATTACTATTTATCAGCTTCAGAAAATATTTGTCATGAGTCTTGTCATCTATTTGCAGCTAAGTTACTTTGCCTGGTTACTTAGAGCTCCTCTGGATGTAAGCTCCACTGTGGTTTTGAAGTAAACTATATTTATAGTGAATGTACCATGCATTTTTTTCATTAATTGTCCCATAATTCCCTATTAGGTCAATTTTTAATAATATTAAGACAAATTTTTCATAGTTGTTAAGACAAAGGACATTACACACTTTTGACACTGCTATATATTTTTTTAGCAAGTCTCTCTTTTTTCAGACCTTTTAAAAATAAAGAAAGTAATAACCCATCAACCAAATAATTAGTGAACAAGCTGAGTCTGAAAACCAAGTCTCCCAAATTTCTAGTACTGGAGCAGATTACCACTTATGTAATATATTCAGAAGTGTTCTCATAATAAATACATTAAAGACATAAATTATAAAATGCTCATTAGAATTGGTGGTGACAACAATATTGCAAGGGATACAAATAGTCTAATCTATTGCCCTATAAAACCTAGTCCTCTATTCTGCTTAGGAAAAGAGTCCTCACTTGTGTTCTTATTGGTTCTCATTTGCTTATTAATGCTGAGAGAATGTCCACCACTTATATAACCATTAGGTAACATGTTCGGTAGACATGGCATTGGCAAATCCTCCTTTATTCAAAGGTTTTCCTCTCTATACTTTATTTTCCAAAGTGATGACAAATAGAAACTATTTTAAGACGTTTCTTTGCCTTAGAAGTATTTTATAACAGAGAACTTGACAGTTATTAAGGACCTACAATGTGCCAGCATTGTGAGGTACAAAGATTGTTTCAATTAATGGTCCTTCTTGAATGAAGAATGATTGTGGCAAACAGCAAACATGATGTGCAAGGGTGTGAATGCTCTTATTGTCAGTGGTCTTTCCTTGACAGTACCTCAGAGATAAAAACCAGATCTGAGATTCTTTTCAACATATACTATTGATGGTAAGTGCAAATGAAAACCTCAACTTATGAGCCAAAGGTTTTATTCCTAAACCCAAAATTTTTATAGCAAACTTGCCTTCAAGAAAGAATCTCTGAGAGGATTTTCTCCTCAAAATGGGAAAATAGGTTTTTGTATCTAGACTCATTCAGAGCTGAAGGTTCTTAGAGTGAAGTGGGAGGATTTCAACTTAGAAACTGGAGTTGTTAACACAAGTGTGTTGTGTTTTTAAGAGGGCTTTAGGAGAAGCTCATAGAGTTTCCTAGATATCAACAATGTGGTTTAGACCATTTTGAAAAATTCTGTGTAAATTAATCAAATTCATATGGATTAAATCTTCAAAAGATGTACATAAGATTAAACAACTCATGTGTACCAAATTAGAATATTTGGACAAGGATTAGTGACAATGTTTTTCAGGTCATCTGTCTAGACTGGAGAATTTTAAGTCATTTCTGAAATTTTATAGAAGTACTTGAAATTGGTTCACAGTCCTGCCAAAACTTCTCTCTGTTGCCTTTAGCACATTTTAGCCCTTCATCATCTTGAACAGAACTCCACTCAGTAAATAATCAGTCAAGTCACTTATGCCACAGAAGTTGCTATTTTTAATGAGAACTCCCAGGAAACCTACAGATTTCTGTCTTCACATTGGAAGCTGATATACATCAAAAGAGAGTTTTTAACAAGAACTTCTCGAGCCTTCTTCCTACACCATAAAAGAAATTAGTTCAAGATGACTCTTTGGCTTAAATGTAACTTTACATGAGAAGAGAACATGGAGACACCCTTTCTGACCTTGGATTAGGTAATGATTTCTTTGATATGATACCAGAGGTATAAGCACCAAAAGAAAAAAAAACAAATAAATTGAACTTTGTCAAATTTTAAGTTTTTGTGCTTCAAAGGACACTATCAAGAAAATGAGAAAACAACCCAAAGACTGGTAGAAAATACTTGCACCCTGTATAATTTATAAGAGACTTGTGTCCACAGCATATAAAGAATTCTTGCCATGCAACAATGAAAAGATAGCCCAATTTAAAAATGAGCAAAGGAGCCAGATGTAGTGACATTCATTTGTAGTCCCAGCAACTGAGGAGGTTGAGACAGGAGGATCATTGAGCCCAAGAATTTGAGACCAGCCTGGGCTACATAGCAAAGACCTCACCTTAAGAACAATGATAAGAGAGAGAGAGAGAGAGAGAGAGAGAGAGAGAGGGAGAGAGAGGGAGAGGAGAGAGGAGAGAGGAGAGAGAGGAGAGAGAGAGAAGAAGAAGGAGGAGGAGGAGGAGGAGGGGAAGGAGGAGGAGGGAAAGAGAGAGAAAGAAAGGAAGAAAGAAAGGAAGGAAGGAAGGAAGGAAGGAAAGAGGGAAGGAAGGAAGGAAGAAAGATAGGGAGGCAAAGGATTTGCAAAGATATTTCTCCAAAGAAGACATACAAATGGACAATAAACACATGCAAAAGTGTTTGACATCACTAATGGTTAGGGGAATACAAATGCAAAAAAATATGTGAAATACTGCTTCATAAATACCAGCAGGTCTAAAATGAAAAAGACAGATAAAAGATAGCAAGAGTTAGTCAGAAGATTGAGAAATGGGAATCCTTGTACATTTCAGGTAGGAGTGTAAAATGGTGCAGCTACTTTAGAAAGTAATCTAGCTATTGTTATTGTTAGGTGCCTTTGAGTCGGGTCTGACTTATAGTCACCCACATAGGGTTTTCAATGGCTGATTGTTTCAGGATTGTTTTGGGGAGTGAGTAATTTGATAGTTCCTTAAAATATTACCATACATAGTTACCATGATCTAGCAACTCCAGTCCTAGGTATATATCCAAGAAAATTAAAGACTGCCCACACAAAAACTTAAACAGACATATTACTTATTCACAGATGTATTACCCATAATAGCTCCCAAGTGGAAATAAATCAAATATTCACCAATTGATAGATAAACAAAATGTAATATATCCTTACAATATGATACTATTTGACAAAGAAAGTAATGAAGTACTGATACATGCTACTGCATAGGTGGACCTTTGAAACATTATACTACATGAAAGAACCCACATATTGAATAATTCCATTTACGTAAAATGCTCCAAAGAGGAAAATCCATAGAAATAGAAAGTATATTAGTAGTTTTCAAGGGCTGTAGATAAAGGAGTATGGGAAGTGACTGCTCGTGGATATTGGGTTTTTATTAGTCACTCAGGTTGCTGTAACAAAATACCATAAGCTGGGTGGATTAAACAATAGAAATTTATTTCTTGAAGTTTTAGAGTCTGAGAAGCCAAATGTCGAGGTGTCAGTGGATCTAGTTCCTGAGATGTACTTTCTCTCTGGCTTGGAGATGGCCACCTTCTTACCGTGTGCTCACACCACCTTTTCCCAGCTACTGGGTATAGAGAGAAAGATCTCTTTGTCTTCTTATAAGGCTTCCAATCATATTTAATTAGGACTTTCACCCTTACGATCTCATTTAACCTTTTTTCCCCGTTCTTAATATAATCAGTGATTTTTATGGGAAGTGATTTTTTTAAGTTTTTTTTATTTTTGTTGTTGTTGTTAGTGTACAAGTTAATGGGATTCATTATCTTATTTACCTTAATTATATTTTAAAAGGCTTTACTTCCAATACCATCCCAATGGGGATCCTAATTCTTCAACAGATGAAATGTAGAGGTGCTGAAGGGACACTAATGTTCAGGCTATAACAAAGTTTCTTTTTGGAGTGCTGAAGATATTTTGAAATAAGACAGTGATGGTAGTTGCACAACATAGTGAATATAATAAAACCACCAAATTATGTACTTTAAGTGGTGAGTTTTGTGGCTTATAAATTATATCTCAATAAAGCTAATATTAAACAAGCAAGCAAACAAAAAATCCTTTTAAAACAAATAGTTATTTCTATATTGTTCATCACTAAGAGTGGTAGGTTTACAGGTTATTATAAATAGCAACTTTTTACAACATTACCCCTTCCCCTTCCAAAAGTATGGAGCATGAGGCAATCATGCTGGTTTTGGGTGTCCATAAAGCATAAGATACTAATGAGTAGGCTGTTTGGTTTGTTTTATTATAATCCCTTTGATACTTCTGCTGAAGAACACTTGCTCCAGGGCAAGTGTGAAGGTTCAGGATTTTCAGCTTCTAATGACCTCAGATCTGTTCCTTATGCATGCCGTGTGTGTATGTGTTAGCCATGGAGATTGGCCATGTATACAATTTTCAAGGCATTACCTCAGAAGGAAACACTTGAGCAGCAATCACCAGCAGGGAGTAGGATCATTTAACACATTGCTGTTTGGAAAATTGAAAGATCTCTTGTAATTGGGCATCGTCTTTGAACAGTCACGGTGCTTTCCATATGGGTGGTATACCTGAGTCTTGGAAATGTCTTAGTCTGTCTTAGGGCTTTTTCTATAGGTGCTTATTAGATCAAACAATTGGTTCTTAAGAAGAAATGCAGGTACATTGTAATAATAAAGCCCAACCAATTTATTATATACATCTGCATTTCTGACTCATACAAGTGACCTAATTGTACATAGGCTTTCTTTAACACTGATATCCCTGCTGTGATATAGCTCTGCATTTTGGGGACTCATCCAAAGGATGATATCTTCATAGATATTGAAGAACTTGACTTATTCCATTACCTACTGGTAACTAAGGCTGGCAAAGCAACTCTGATTAAATACATAGATCATTTCAGCATGTAGTTGCAGTGTGTTCTAGGATTTCATGGGTCATAGTTGTGTCTCACACTGTTGTGGTCAGGGAGGTCTTCCTAGAAGGAATTGTCTTAGAATCCAGCTTTGAAGGAGAAGCTGCAGATTGGCAGACAGAACAATGAGGGGAGGACATGCCAGAAAAAGGAAACTACATGCATGTGTAGAAAAGGTTGGAGGCATGAAAGGGCTTAAGTGGAGATCAAAGACTGCAAGTGCAAATATTGTAGGTTAAATGGAAAAGGCAAACCAGATCCAGATTAAAACATGCTTTAACTTTGTCTAATGAATTGAAAGTTTCCCTTGAAATCAATGGAGTGTCATTCAAGTAGTATTAACAGAACAATGACATAATTAAGAGATTTTCCCACTTTGTTAAGTGTCATTTTACTTTTAGGGTTCACCCTTGATGACATGTGGGATAGATAGGGATTATACCAGAGGTGGGTGAAGAGTAAAGCAAGAGACATTACAAAGAGGGCTCTGGAGAAAGGCAGTGAAAGCAATAAAGAGGTCACATAAAGTAGAATGGAAATAATTGGGTACATTCAAGAAATAGAAGTAGTATCAACTGGACCATGGAAGAAAAGGAGAGGATGAAATGAAGTATAATTCCCAGAGGTCCCCTAATGAAGAAGGTAAATAAAGAGGAAGAATGTCTGGGGGAGAAAATCAGCTATGTTAGTGATGAGGTGTATTTGAGGTGAACCATAGACAGTTGAAAACATAATTCTGGACCTCAGAAAAATGTCTCAGTAGAAATATGTATTTGAGAACTGTTGATATATTTAAGACACTGGAGTAAAGGCAGAATCTCAGGGAATGTTAAGATTAAGTGAGCCCCCAGGAGATACTAATGTGTAGGAGAGGACAGATGAGAGAAAGTCTGTGAAGGAGCCTGAACAGGTATGGGCAGAGAAGTTGAGTAGAAGTAGGAGAAAATGAAGCCTTCAAAGCCCAGAGAATAGACAGCACCACATAGACAATGAGTGGAGACAACCCTTGTGGGAAGTGGGAAGCCAGATAAGGAAGTAAATAAAATAGAAAAGTTAAGGAAATGGTATTTCTTGTTTGGTTGGTTGGTTGGTTTGTTGGTTAGCTGGTTTTCTGAAGAGACTTTCAGATGTTTACAGGCTAGAAGGAAGAGTTGGTAGAGGCTGAAGTTCCTACCTAGGTGAGAAGAAAAGGTGTACTGATAACCTAGCCTTACAAAGCAATGCAAATAAGTCAACATATAACAAGTGCTATATGAACTAGATAGCTGACATTTGTGATGGCCTCCAGTGTTCAGAGGTTTCGGGAAAGACATAAACCATAGGTAATCTTGCTGTGGATAGGGTATTTTCCCTCTTTGCTTCTGTTTCCAAATTAACTGCCTTTGGAGGTAGTCATGGCTCATCTCCTTAGGCAGATCCTCCCTTCCTACTTACAATTATATTTACATGTTTATTGGACAAATGAAAAAATTGAAAAGAAGTAGAAGAGTAAGTTAATATTTAGAATTCATTAGCCTGTTGTTTATATTGCCAGGCATCTAGTCAATGTCTCTTCCATAAAGCAGTCAAATTCACAGCTGGACGACCATCTACCTGCATTCCCTATGAATGTTTCTATGATGGATTGTATGCCCTAGGAAATGTAGAGATGCTCTCCTCTAGGCTATTTTAAGAACTGTTCTTGTAACATGATTCATCAGATATTAAACTAGGTAGAATAAATATAAGGAATTTTTCTTGCATAGAGTTTTTTCTCCACTGGCTGTCACCTTGGTGAAGAACATCATAAATCACTCTGACAGCTATAGTGGCTGGTCCAGAGCTCTTCTGCCAAAATGGAGAGCTAGAAACTTATATGAAATTCACAAAAATATTATCTCATTTCTACTCCTTTCAGTAATTGTACCTAGATTTTCTAATAACATATACCCAAGGAATGGGGAAATAAGGAAGATCAAGATTATACTGATGAGTATACACAATCATTTTCTGGACATTGATGGAGCTAAGGAAGTTAATGGGGCTGGGATTTAGCTCAGTTGGTAGAGGGCTGCGTTGCAGTCTTTGAGGTCCTGAGTTCAATTCCCAGCACCACAAAAATGGGAGAAGGACCTGCCAATCCACTCCCAAGGCAATCCCGAAACAGTCAGCCATTAAAAACCCTATGAGGGTCGCTATGAGTCGGACTGGACTCGACAGCACCTAACAACAACAACAAGGAAGTTAATGGAATAGGAAGTACTGACATGATCAAAGAACAGACTAATAATCAAAATGATCAAAAGCTGTCCTCACTAAGTAGTACTACTATAACACATTATAGAATGTTTTCACATGTCACAACTCTTATGATTCTCATATCAAATTTGCACTAGGCATTTTTTACCTGTGATACAAAAATGGAAACAAGTTTGACAGCCAGGAAGTAGAAAATCAGTCTTTTGCCCTCATACCATCTCCACTATTTGGACCACACCTTAGCTATTATTTCCTTAATTTGTATGATAAAAGAATACTTTTAGTATTCATGCTGCTTTTCCAACAGAGTATGAATGTTGCCCCCATGTGTGTCAGCTTGTGCTATGAGGGTTTGTGTGTTGCTGTGATGCTGAAAGCTATGCCACTGATATTTCAGATACCAGCAGAGCCCCCATAGTGGACGTTTCAGCTGAACTTCCAGACTAAGATAGACTAGAGAGAAAAGTACCCAGTTGCCCACTCTTGAAACAATTAGCTATTGAAACCCTCTATGAATAGCTGAGAAGCACTGTCAAGTATAGCACTAGAAAATGAGACCCCCACCCACCACAGGCTGAAAGGCATTCAAGGAATCACTGGGAAAGAGTTGCCTCCTCAAAGTAGAATCGACCTTAATGATGGAAATGGAGTAAAGCCCCTGGGACCTCCTTTTGCTGATGTGGCATGACTCAAAATGAGAAGAAACATAGTGACTGCAACAGTGGGCTCAAATATAAAAAGATCATGTTCATGGCACAGTGTTTGGTAGTGTTTTCTCCTACTGTACTTAGGGTCTCTATAACCCAGTTCTGACTAGAAGGCACCTAACAACAAACAACAAATGAATGTTACAGTCCTTGCTGGATTTAAATACGAATAACAACTCACATTTACTGAGAAATTAAGAAGTACTAGGCTCTCAGAGAGGCACTGACATAGGGCCAGTCATGGCACAGTGTCAGAGAGTATTTCGTCTTATTGTACATAGGGTTGCTATGAGTTGGAACCAATTTGACAGTACCTAACAACAACAACAACAACAACAGACTTTCCTCTAAGATCTTATGTTAAGTGTATGAGATACAGACTGCTCTAACTCCCATATTGATTGGTTGGTAGGTGCCATATTAAAACAGGTGAAACACTATTGTTATGCTTCTCTGCTATTCATAGGGTTTTCAATGGCTGACTGTTTTTTAGGGAATGGGTTGCTGGGTCCTCCTCCCAAGCCTACAGCACCTAGTGTTCCCAGGCAGTCTCCCATCAAGTACTAACCAGGTCCCATCATGCTTAGCTTCGGAGATCTGATGGAATCTGACACCACAGTGGTATGGCTGCACCCAGCTCTGATATTAGGGATGATAAATCCAAGACATTAAGAAGTTTAGGAACTTTCCCAGGTCATATATCTAATAGGAAGTCGAGATGATAGATGCTAGGCTCTATACCAAATGCTTTTATAAGACTTTTTAAAATTTTTTTATCATAATCCATTTTCATGGCCTACAAAGTATTAACCTTCTTCCTATTTTTAATACATGAAAAGATGTGGTTTAGATATATGTAATAGACCCAGAATTGAATCAATTATAGATTAACACAAAATAAGTTTCTATTCACAAGAAGCTAATAATAGTACCAAAACAGGTACTTTGCTGCAGCCATACCACTGTGTCATCCAATCCTATCAGATCTCAGAAGCTAAGCAGGGTCAGAGCTGGTTAGTATTTGGGTGGGAGACCACCTAGGAACACCAGGTGCTATAGGCTTGGGAGAAGGACCTGCCAACCCACTCCCAAAAAACAATCAGCCACTGAAAACCCTATGAAGAACAGAGAAGCACTGACAATAGTGTTTCGTCTGTTGTACATAGGGTCACTATGAGGCCAATACCAACTCGACAGAACCTAACAACAACAACAATAACATATATTATGGCTTGCCTTTGTTTGACCTGAACTCAGATCTCCTTAGGAGGGAAGAACTCGATTCCCAAGCTGTTCATCAAAAACAAGCAACTGACTCAAAAGACTGAGGCAAGAGGATTGCAAGTTCTAAGCCAGCTTGGACTATATAGTGAGTTTGCGGCCAACTTGGGCTACAAAGAAAGACCCTGTCCAAAAAAAAAAAAAAATCCCACAAACCAAGCAGCTGCCTGAGGCAGTGTAATACCTGGAGTAAACTAAGTCCACCTCAGTAACCTTCAATGCTAGACAGCCTCCACAGACTCAGGCTTCAGGCCCATCCCAGCACCAAGCCAGTCCATGTGGCCTCTGGATCCAGACTAGCCCTCATGACCCCATGCTCCAGGTGTATCTCCATGCCAGGTAGCCCCCAGCTCCTGGATGTAGGCTTATCCTTGCAGAACCAGGCTCCATGCTCACCCCAGCACCAGGCTGGTCCCCTGTGGATTCAAGGTCCATGGGAGCAGTAGTGACTATACTAACATCAGATAAAACAGACTCTAGGCAGAAAATTATCACAAAAGACAAAGAAAGTAATTATATAATAGGGAAACTGATTCATCAAGAAGATAAAACAACTTTAAATCTATATATTAGAACATCTAAATATATAAAGTAAATATTAATGGATCTGACTGGAAAAATACATAGTAATACAATAATAGTATGGGACTTCAATACCCTGTACTCTATAATAGATAGAACTTCCAGATAGAAAATCAGTAAGGAAACAGTGGGCTTGAACAACACTATAGACCAAAAGGATCTAACATGTTAAAAACATGTATGTACAGAATACTCCATCCAACAACAGCAAAACACACATTCCTTTCAAGTGCACATGAAATATTTGCTAGGAAATATCAGATATTAGATCACAAAATAGTATTAACAATGTAAAAGTATTAAAACCTTATTGAGTATCTTTTCTAACCACAGCAATATGAAAACTTGAAATTGGTAACAGGGAGAACATTGGAAAATTCTCAAGTGTGTATAAATTAAACATCCTACTGCTGAACAACCATGAGTATAAGAAGGAATCAGTAGAGAAATATAGAAAAACATCTGGAGGCAAATGAAATATAACACACCAAAGCCTACATAATGTAGCAAAAGCAATTCTAAGAGGGAATTTTATTTCATTAAATGGCTATAGTAAGAAAAAAGAAAGATCTCAAGAAAACACTCTAACTTTCTACCTCAAGGAACCAGATAAAAATCAAAGTTAAAAATTAGCAAAAGGAATGAAATAATAAATATTAGAGCAGACACAAAATAAACAGAGAAGATAAAAATATAGAAAACAGCAACAAAGTTAAGAGTTGTGTTTTGAAAAGATAAACAAAATTGACAAACTTTTAGATAGACTACGAAAGAACAAAGAAGACTAAAGCAAATATAAGTGAAAAAGGATAATTTACAGTGGCACCACAGAAATACACAGGATCATAAGCAACTTATATGAATAATAATTTACCAAAAAGTTAGCATAGAAAAAATAGATGAATTCCTAGGCACAAACAACCTACCAAGCCTAAATCATGAATAAATAGAAAATCTGAACAGAGCAACATGAAGGAAAAAGAATTATTCTATAATGAAATGTCTCCCATCAAAGAAAAGCTCAGAACTGAAGACTTTACTGACAAATTCTATCAAATATTTAAAGAAGACCAGATACCAATCCCTATTAACTCTTACAAAAAATTGAGGCCAAGATTACCCTGATACCAAAACAAGACAAGGACACTATAGGAAAATAAAATTATAGGCCAGTATCCTTCAAGAACATGGACATAAAACCCCTCAACAAAATACTAGCAAACCAAAGTAAACAGCACATTAAAAGAACCATTCACCATGATCAAGTGGGATTTATCCCTGGTGTGCAAGGATGGGTTAACATATGCCAATTAATAAATGTAATACTCAACATTAAAAGAGTGAAGGATAAAAGTTATATGACCATCTCAATAAATGTGGGAAAGGTAAATCATCATCCTTTCATGTTAAAACCTGTCAACAAACTAGGTATAGATGGAATGAACTTCAACAAAATTAGCACATAAAACAAACCTTTGGCTAAAATTATATTCAACAGTGAAAGGCTGAAAGCTTTCCTAAGATTAAAGAAAGACAAGGATGGATGGTCTTGCCACTTCTATTCAACATAATACTGGAAGTCCTAGCTGGGGCAAATAAACAAGAAAAGGAAATTAAAGGAATCCAAATCAGAAGGGAAGAAGAAAAATTATGTTTGTAGATGACATGATCATATATATAAAACACTCAAAAGATTCTACCAAAAGACCTGTCAATATTAATAAATAGATTCAGTGAAGTTGCAGGATATAAAAAGAATATGTAAAAATCAATTGTGGTTGGGTGTGGTGGTGTACACCTGGAATCCCAGCAATTTGGGAAAAGGAGGTAGAAGAAGGAGGAGTGCAAGTTTGAGGCCAGTGGCAGCCTGTGTAATCTAGCAAGTATCACTGTCTAAAAAAAAAAAAAAAATTAGGCTAGAGAAGTAGCTCAGTGGTAGACTTCTTGCCTTGCATGCATAAGGCCCTGGGTTCAATTCCCAACACTGTAAAAAATATATTTTTTACAAGTGGAGGTGTCTGTGGGTGCAGCCCAGTGGTAGAATGTTTACAAAGAATATGCAAGGTCCTGGGCTCAACCCCCAAGTACAACAATAACAAAAAATAAATAAAGTAAAATAAAAAGCAGTTGTGTTTCTAGAAGTTTTATTTTATTTTATCTACTTATTGCAGCGCTAGGGATCAAATCCTGAGCCTTGTACATGCCAGGCAAGTGCTCTACCTCTGGAGCTACATTCTCAGCCCTCAATTGTGTTTCCATACACCAACAATGAACTATCTGGGGGAAAAAAATCAAGAAAACAATCCCATTTACATAGCATTAAAAAATGGAATACTGAGGAGCAAATTTAATCAAACAAGTAAATGATATGTGTACAGAAAGCTATAGGGCATGGATTTTTAAAAAGTGAGGAAGATCCAAACAAATGAAAAGATATCCTATGTTTATAGATTGGAAAAATTAAAATTGTTAAAATGTCCACCCTACCCAAAGTGATCTATGGATTCAGTGCGATTTTTATAGAAATTCTAAAAACTATATTAAAGTTTATATGAAACCACAGAGGACTCCATATAGCCAAAGCAAACGAGCAAAATGAATAAAGCTGGAGGCATCTTACCTCCAAATTTCAAAATACACTACAAAACTGTAATGATCATCAAGCATATTACTGGCATATTAGACACAGATCATGAAAACTAAATAAGGAGTCCAGAAATATACCTACACATTTGTTGTCAATTGGTTCAACAAAGATACCATGAACACACAACAGGGAAAGGACAGTCTTTTAAATAAACACTGGTGCAAAAACTGCATGTCCACATCTAGAAGAATGAAATTAGATCCTATCTTACAAAACATACAAAAGTCAACCAAAATAGATTAGAAATTTAAAAATAAGACCTGAAACTAGCACTGAAGAAAACATAAGGGAGAGGCTTCTTGACATTGGTCTGAAAAATGATTTCTTAGACGTGACTCCAAAAGCATACACGACAGAAACAAAAATACTTAAATGGGATGGCATCAGACTAAAAAGCTACCAGATAGTAAAGAATTCCAGTAATAGTGAAGAACAACTGTTGTTGTTGTTGTTGGGTGCCGTCGAGTCGGTATTCAACTCATAGCGACCCTCATAGGGTTTTCAATGGCAGACTGTTTCGGGATTGCCTTGGGAGTGGATTGCCAGGCCCTTCTCCCATTTTTGCGGTGCTGGGTATTGAATTCGGGACCTCAGAGACTGCAGCGCAGCGCTCTACCAACTGAGCTAAATCCCAGCCCTGAAGAACAACTACTGAATGACAAAAAAAAAAAAGCTTGCAAAATATACATTTGATAAGGGGTTACTATCTAAATAGAAAAGGAAAACAAATACCCTACTAACAGGGCAAATAAATAACCAGATTTTTAAAAAGAGCTTAGGCCCTGAATAGTTATTTCTCAGAGGAAGACATACAAATGGCCACCAGGTATGTGAAAAAAAAGCTCTACATCATTAATTATCAGAGAAGCATTAATTAAAACCACAATGTGATCATTTTATACTTGTTAGAATTGCTTATTATCCAAAAGACAAAACATAAAAACAACATTGGTGAGGATGTGGGGAATAGAGGATCTTTGTATACTATTGATGGGACTGTAAATTCACACAGCTTTTTTGAAACACAATATCGAGTTTCCTCAAAAAATTAAAAATAGAACTACTACATGATCCAGCAATCCCACTTTTGGGTATAATTTAAAGGAATCAAATCAGTATGTTGAAATAATACCATCATTTCTGTGTTCATTGCAGCACTATAACAATAGCCAAAATATGCAATCAATCTCCATTGATGAGTAAATGGATAAAGAAAATGTGACAGTTTTGTTCATATATATAAGATGAATAAGTTCTGGAGATGTATAGCATAATGATTATAGTTAATAATATTGTATTATATAGTTGAAATTAGCTAAGAAGTTAGATCTTAAATGTTCTTACCACACCACACACAAAAAAACATGTAAAATACTGAATATGTTAATTAGCTTGATTGTAGTGATCATTTCACAGTGTATACATATATCAAAACATCATGCTGTATACTAAATGTATAAAATTCTTATTTGTCAATTATACCTCAATTAAGCTGGGATAAAAAGTTTTAGTGTTCATTTTCCCATAAAAGGCACACAAAGAAACAGGAAAGTATGGTTCTTTCATTTCTAAAAGAAAGGAAAAATAACCTGAGAACATTGCTTAACCAAGTAGAGAATATGAAGAATGATAGAGAAATTACAGAATAATAGCCAAAGAGAAATTACAGGTGACAAGTTCTTTAACTGAATTGAAAACTGAGCTGTCAGAAGAGAGAATCACCACATCTGAAGATAAGTCCATTGAGAGTGCTTAGTCGAAGGGATAAAAAGAAAAAAAAAGAAGAAAAGTGAATATAACCTCAGAGACCTGTGGGACATCATCAGGCATGCCAATATATACCCATAGTGGGAATCTTCAAAGCACAGGAGAGAGGGAAGTGGGAATATATATATATATATATATATATATATATATATATATATATATATATATACACACACACACACACACACACACACACACACACACACACACACACGTTTTCTAGTTTGTTGAAACACATTAATCACCCATTCAAGAAGTTCAGCAAACTTGGAGTAGAACAAATTGAAAGAGATTTACATCTGGACAATTCAAAGTTAAACTGTCAAAAGACAAAAACAACTAGACTGTCTTGAAAGAAACAAGAGAAAAAGCACCATCTCAGGGTCAAGGAATCCTCAGTGAGTCTAGACTGTTATTTCCTTTTCAGTGGGCAGTGCCCTTTGGTTTCCCTTCCTTCTTCCCTCCCTCCCTTCCTTCCTTCCATGCTTCCTTCCTTCCTTGTCTCTTTCTTTCTAGTGTTGGTGATTGGGACTTAACCCAGGGCCTAAAGAACTCTAGGCAAGCACTTTACTGAGCTGTACTCCCAGGCCTGACAGTGCCTTTGAAGTCACCAAAATTTCTTCAACAAATCTTTTATCCTCCATCCATATGAAGTTTTCAGGTCTGAGTAGACAGAATAGCAGGAAGTAAAGGCGGTCTGGTACATGGGTCTGTGAGCCTGGGAGGTATAGCCCTGATATGTGAAGGATGGCAGTTTGAGCTGGAGGTAAGGTTATTGTAAGAACAGTACACGTGGCAACATGGTAGAAAAATGTTTTTGGCAACTGCTCTATGTCCTTCTGTAGAATTACCTTTCACTATCATGTGAGCCTTAGACAATCAACATGGTACCCTGCCCTCTCCATAGCCAAGGATGCCGATCACTTTTTCAGTCAATTCATCATATGAGTGGCATCATATGAAGGCTCTTACTGAGCACTGTCACTGACACCTCCATGTTTGCCCGGTTCCTTGCTTTTTAAGAACCTGGTTCTCCTTATTAATCTGACCTCTACTTAAATATTTGTATGTTATTCATCATGGAGTTTTTGCATTTGTTCATTTTAGTGTTTGCTTTTTAAAAATCTGTTGCATCAAAACATTGCTTATTATGATGATGGAGCTTTAGTTATTTCTTAAATTTGGCATCTGAGGGTATATCTCTCTCCACACCATCGTCTTGACCCTCTTTCCAACCTTAGAACCTATGAGTCATACTTTCTGCTTCAAATAACCTGAATCTGGGAACCAAACAAAACTGGTTTATTCAGAGACTAGAATAATAAAAATATAATATGATAATGTCAAAAAAAATTGCACCTGCCTTCTTGGAAATCTCAAGAAGAAAACTACAAAAACTAATAATCTCTCTTAGTAAGGTAAACTGTCTCAAAATATACAAAAATCAATAGTTTTACAACAGAACAAAACACTCCCTGACACTGTGCCATGCCCAGCATTATTATCAGTACTTCTCTGGCTATTCATAGGGTTTTCTATGGCAGATTGTTTAGGTAGTGGATTGCCAGGTCCTTCTCCCCAGTGTGCAGCACCTGGTACTGCCAGGTGGTCTCCCACCCAAGGACTAACCAGGCTGACCCTGCTTAGTTTCTAAGATCAAGCAGAACTGGCTGCAGATGTATACAGATCTTACATAAGGAAAATTACAAGCCTTTAATGAGGGACAGCATAGGCCTACATAAATGGGGACACATTCCATATTTCTGGATTGAAACATTTAGTATTATAAAAATATAAAGGCTTTATGCAGATTAATTTTTAGTTTTTATGCAGTTATAAGTATTTGTTGTTGTTGTCAGATATTATTACATCAGCTCTGACTCATTGTTGTTGTTGTTGTTAGGTGCCGTCGAGTAGGTATCCGACTCATAGCGACCCTTTGTCCAACAGGGGAAACACTATTGTCAGTGCTTCTCTGCTGTTCATAAGGTTTTCAATGGCAGGTTGATTTTTTTTTGGGGAGGGAGTTGCCAGGTCCTTCTCCCAAGCCTACAGTATCAGGTGTTCCCTGCCGGTCTCCCATCCAGGTACTAACCACGCCCGGCCCTGCTTAGCTTCCGAGATCTGAGGGGATCGGATGCCACAGGGCTACCGCTGCAAGCTAAAGTGACCCTATATACAACAGAATGAAACACTACCTGCCACTGTACCATGGCCAACACTATGTCAGTGCTTCTATGCTGTTCACAGGATTTTCAATGGCTGATTGTTTCAGGAGTGGGCTGTTGGGTCCTTCTCCCACACCTACAGCACGTGATGATTCCCAGGTGGTCTCTGATCCAAGTACTAATCAGGCCCAACCCTGCTTAGCTTCCAAGATCAGATGGGATTGGATACCAGAGTGGTATGACTGTAGACAACTAGTTCTTAAAATATTATAATTGAACAATTTGTGCAAAAGCTCATTTGAGAAAATAAACTTATTATATACAAGAGGCTAAAGAGAATGATCTGCTCTGTCAAAGGTGAATCACAATACTGTAAAATTTAAGTGTTTAACAGTGTACTTTTAGTTCTAGAATGGCTAGATCCATGAAACAGATTAGCCTAAACAGGAACTAAGTAGAGATATAATAAATTAGTGTAAAGTAAGTGAGAAATACTTGCAGCCACACCACTGTTGTGTCTGATCCCATCAGGTTTCAGAAGTTAAGCAGGATCGGTCCTGGTTAGTACTTGGATGGGAGACTGCTTGGGAACACCAGATAATGTAGGCTTAGGAGAAGGACCTGACAACCCACTCCCAAAAATCAATCCACCATTGAAAACCCTGTAAATAGTAGAGAAGCACTGACAATACTGTTTCTCCTGTTGTATGTAGGATTGCTATGAGTTGGACACCAACTCCATGGTACATAACAACAACAAAGTGAGAAATTTCAGTTCAGTTGAGAATAACAGACCTTAATAACTGCTATTGGGATAGTTTGGTAGTCATTTGGAAGATAAATAAACTTAGAATCCAGTTCACCTACGTACCAAATTCATGCTGTGTAGATTAAAGAATTAAATATAAATGCTCATAAACATATATACAAACACATACACATTCATGACTATTTAAGCAAAGGTTGTTCTCTGTAAATAAGATAATTAGTATAATCATGGAAAACTTTGGTATTATTTAATTAAATAAAATAATGTGAAATACTAAATAATCCATTAAATAAAGGGAGGAATAGTGGAAAATTTTGACAAAGTTCTCCTTGAAAATAGTATCAATCTAAGTAGTTTTAAAGTTTTGCTCCACCAAACCTTAAATAACTGATAATAAATGGGTAATAATTCATATTTAAATAGACATCTGGCATAGAAAAAGAATTGCAGTTTTTAAAAAGAGAAAAAGAATCTCAAAGTCAACATCTTTAAAAGAACAGTGTCTTCTAATACTATCTTATCCAAAAATCAAAGGAATGCTTACATTATGGTTTTCCACCTATAATTCAGCATTGATATAGTTCAAAAGTGAAAATTATGATAATCTCAGCAGATGTTAAAAATATATATATGGTAAATTTTAAGCACCATGTTGTGAGTCTGCTATGTCAGAAGCACTGACAAACTCATTTGTCTTTCCACAGTGTCAGAATTTATTGAATAACAAATTCACAAGTTACATCAGTTTCATTGGTATTAATTTGCCAAATAATCCTGATTTCACTGGATAGTCAATGGCCATCAGCAATCATAGGTTCCTTATTCCAATCTTAATTACTAGTATTAATTCTCAGACCACATATTACACTTGACACATTATATACAGGTTACAGAATAGCAGCTAAAGGGTTGGGGGATTCAAAAAGGGCTTGGTGAAGGCAAAAGCAGAGGAGATGATAGAGAAATAAAGAGTCACTGAGGTGGTTAGATAAGATATTGAGGAAACCAGTCATTGAGGCATTGGACAGGCAGCAATTCAGAGTGGGTTGCATCAAGCAGGAGGATCAACCTGAGCTGAAGCCCCAGGGACAGAGTAAGGAGTTAGTCCCTAGTTGATCCTAGATGCACACACAGAGATCTGATGATGAGTGAATGGATGCTGCCATGTCCCAGTTTGAGATCCTCTTGCTTTTATATGGCCCAGATCAGGGGATTGGTCTAGGGTGTCCAGTAAGTTAATGACCTGCTTCTTATATATTTTTGACATACCCATGCGTTCCTGAGTTGATTCATTAAGTTCATAGGTGGTGATATTTTATTCATATTTATAAGTGATTATCAGTTTGTGCCTTATGGCTTATGCTGGACAGATGGTGAGAGTCATTCTGCCTCAGCATTTGTACTCAAAATGGAGAAGATTGGTGCTTTATAAAATGGAGTCACTCAAGACAAGGCACAGCCTGAGAGTTATTAATTTTTATACAATCTGGAGTAACTTAGATCAGGGCATAGCCTTATCAACACATACCCGTTTCCAGTGGGAACTCTCACTGTGTAAAGAACAGGAGAAAAATTCCTCAAAATGAAAGATGTAGTATGATAACAACTATTAATTTGCCCAATATCTATTCTTCCTTTTTCTATGGTGTGAGAATTTTTAGCCTGGCACAAGGCTAAAACCTACAATTGTTGCTCATCAGAAAACCACATTTCTTTATCTTCCTTGCACAGAGGTATTCCTCTGAAAACAAGTTTGGTTCCATGGGATGTGAGCGTAAGTATGAGGGTAACTCCTGGGCAGTGTCATTAAAAAGATTTGTACTCTCCATTTCTGCATTTCTTCCTCCCTGGTACTGGAATGCAGACAAGATGGTGGTAGTTGGAACAGACGTTGTGAGGTCATGGGATAGAAATGGTATGTTTTCAAGGACAGAATAGAAAGAATAATACTGAGACCCTGATCTGGGTACAGGCAATACACTATACCACTGACTGCTTCCTCCCAGACTGTGAATATGAACCACTATGATTTGGGGTCATTCCATTAGAGTGAAAACCTGAAGTATGATAGAAAGACAGGAAAATTAAGGAGATATGTGGAAGGGAAAAAAGCTCTCACCCAGGATCTGGTTTAAATCTCCCCAGCTAAGACTCAAGAATTTCAACACAACTAACAAGAAAATTGCTGTGAAAAATGCCTGCATAAAGATATTATTTTTAAGAGATATTGCAAATGTTAAAATGGCGATGAGCTATGCTTAGGGTCAGAACATACGTGACCTTCAAGTTTAACCTTACTATCTTCTCTTCTGTAATCTTGTGCTTCTTTGAGAATCTCACAAACAAGATTATGACCACGTTAGCTATCACCATATGCCTAGACAACTTCCTTGCAACTAAGTGTAGGAATTCCTTTGACTATTTTGACCTGTTTATCTTAATAGCATTCTTTCCTTATCTCTAAACCTATACAGTGCACCTCATAAAGCCATCTAACAATTTCATTTACAAAGCAGGACATTCTTTAGGATAGAAAGAATAGATAAACCAGCTCATAGATAGTTTTATTTTTCCATACTTAACATTTTGCTTAAATTTTGAACTGGGTTGTAAATTACATCCTTTGAGCACCGTAACTTCAAAAGCCACAAAATCCTATATGTCGCTATTTAAGATACTCAAATGTGACTCTGGAGAAGCCCACCCCTATGTCTTGGACATGGACTATTATTCATTTTTTAAGTCTATCTTTTTCTCTCTGAATATCCATGCTTAAACCTAAAGCATGTATGGTCTCTTATTGTTACTGAATAAACTTTATTTCAGTCCCATTCACCCTGAAATTATTTACTGCTAGGAGCCAGGGACCTGGCTTCACCTGGGTGGAGGTCTCGAATGGGGAGCTCCTCAAGTGACTGGCAGTAGTGCTGAGTTGCGTCTCCCACTGCCTCTGACAAACCCATTAGACTCTTCACATCTTGAAACCGGAACAACAGGATGTTCTATAGGAAAAAACCAAACAGATATTTTACCTCATACTGTACATAAAACTTAAATTCTACACACATTGAAAGTTCAAACATTTTCAGTATGAACTATTTAAATATTTGTAAATGACAACAAAATGCTTTTAATCCCTAATGTTATGGAAAATATGATGGCAACAATAAAAATTATGACAGATTATCACATGAAAATGAATAACCACTTAACAAGGGAAAAAGGTAATAAAGCAATGTTAAAAGAGAAGGAAGTACTTGAGAGAAAAGATTTGCAAAGTAAATAGAAGACAAAGGCTTAATATATGTAAAATAAAGTAAAATAAGCCAAACCAAAATTAAGAAATGAATATGAAGAGGCAATTCAAAGAAGAAATACATATGGCAACAAATATTAGAAAATATATTCAGCTTCAATAGTAATTAGGGAAATACAAATTAAAATATCATTGAGATAGCATGTTTCACCAGATTGGTAAATATTTTAAATTTTTGTAACATGCAGTGTGAGAAAACAGAATTTTTTATTCATTGCTAATAGGAGTGTAAATTGGTATAGCCTTATTCAAGGACAACTTGGCAGGAAATATCAAACTTGAAGTATGAATATCCTTTCACTCACATTCCAGGATCTTATGCTAGAGGAATAGTAGCAAATAAGCACAAGGATATTTTCATAAGTTTATTTTTGCATCATTTTAATCACAACAAGCATTTTAAATTGAACTAAATATCTCCCCAGTAGAGAATTTACTGGTAAAACCTCTTTTTTCTTTCTCTCCAATTTTTAAAATGAGAATGCAGTCATGTTCTTATGCATTTAAAATCAATACATAATATCAAAAGATAATGTTATTGGAAAAAAGTGAATCTGTTCTATGGCCAACCACATTCTTTGATGATAAAAATTGATGAGTTCATATTCAAATTCTAATTTGAATTAAGTCAAAAAGTATCATCAAGAATTTTAGGAACTTAAAATAATCCTAAAGTTTGCCTAGACTATAAATAGCAGTAACAATTAAGTAACTGATAGTACCTCTAACCAGTATTATCAGTGATACTTATGCAGTGTGTAATAAAATGGTAAAATGCTTGTACAATGAAAAATATTGAAAGTCCCTTCAATATGTGATAAAGTCTCGAGTATATATAAAAATGCAAAAGTTAAAAGGTATTTAAAGACTAGCAACAAATACCTTTTACCATATACTAAATCATTAAGTGGTTTTATCTGAATGATGACTTATAGGTGGTCCATCCTCTCTTCACATTTTAAAAATATTTTTCAAAGGTTATATAATTAATGTTTAGGAAAATAAAGCTTTATTTTACAAAACTGTCTGGAAAACTTGATGGCACATTCTGCAACATAAGCTGCCCATGCATGGGGCTCTGGGGATGCTAATTAGAAAATGATGAGTTAATTAAAGTTGTGTGCTTAGTCTCCATGGCAAGGATTTCCTTTAATCCAACGGTGGGTTTCTCTCCATTTGCAGAGTGTGGTTTCTGGATGAAAAACTGAGAAGAGGCTGACCTTCTGGCCACAGCTACTCACGCCAGGGAGGCCCAGTCACAGGTGCATGCTGTTTGGTTCCGTTTGCCAAGTCAAAATAGTTGTACTTCCTGCTGGGTCGAGAGTTTCCAAGTTGAGACGGGGCAAAAGGAACTTTAAACAGTTTGCCCTTTGCAGATGTATTGAAATATTACCGAACTTTGCTGGTTTCCTCTAATGTTTTTTCCATGCTTTTATCACTACCCTAAAAATAGACAAGGAAGAAAAAAGACAGCACACTAAATGTGCTCTCAGTTACTGAGCGAAAGGACATTTTCCCTAGTAGTTCTGGGGCTCCAGTGCTTCTGGCTTGACATGAGAGAAAACAGAGAGAAATATAAAAGCCAGACTTATTCCCTCCATCACACAACTTTATAAAGAGACAGTGAGATAGGAAGGCTTGTACGAAGGCGTCCATGGAGGCTCTGGGGCTCTGTCTCGCAGGGAGCAGCAGGAAGCTGGGAAACCTTGGGCCATAATTCCATCTGAACTCCTCCTGGGGCCTCAGACAACCATTTTGTTCTACAGTTCCGTTTCCTGTCTCCCAATCCCACCAAGGTGTTTGAGCATTAATTAGTTATTGCTAATTAGGGCCACAAAGCTGAAAAGCACCATTGTACATGGTAGTAGAGAGATAAGTCTTCATTATCTCTTGCAGAGGCTTCCAGTCAGCATCACAGGACATGTCCTGGGACTGTCTCCTCATTGTCACGGCCCTCTCGCTTCCACATTCCCCAGCCCTTCCCCACAGTCATGCCCACCCCCTCCAGTCTCTCTGTACTGTGGCTTTTAGCACCCAGAGAGAATAAGTTGTCTGAGACACAGGATCCGCAAAAAGTATCTCCAAAGCATCCCCAAATTATCTAGGGAAAAGAATTCTCACTAGGTACATCATATGGTCTCAGGTTTTCACCCTGAATAAAACTTTCTCAACAATCTCCTGCACTTAGAGTGGAGGAACATAAAGCAATTTTTGGAGTAAAAATAGTTTAGGGAAGACGCTATTAATACTCAGTCTTCAGGACTCACCAATGCACTGAAGAACCACACAAGATAACCTGGTTGTGGTCTTTCCCAACCATCCAGAGTTGATTTGTTCTAGTAAACAGGAAACAGTGACTGAAATGACTTTGATGATTAAAAAAGCAAGGTAAGGAAGAAAACAGATTCCCTCTCTTGGTATATAACCGAAATGCCTGGATTTGCCATTTATAAAAGAATCACTAATGCAGACACTCAAGCTTTCAAGCCTAGCTTGGTCAGAAGGTGGAAGTAAAGTTTCAAGGCCACTCAGTTAAAAGGCACTGTGTGAACAGTGCATGCGTGTTTCTTGTTCTTGCCTCAACTTACAGAATTTTTTTTCTTTCTTTCCTTCTTTCCTTCTTTCTCTTTCTTTTTCTTTTTTTTTTTTTTTTTTTTTTTTTTTTTTTTTTTTTTTTTTTTTTTTTTTTTTTTTTTTTTTTTTTTTTTTTTTTTTTTGTTGTTGTTGGCATCACATTGCTATTGCTATATCTAGCTCTGGACCTTAGCGACAATGAAAGACTCTCGGCACCAATGTTGTTGATAGGTGCCGTCAAGTCAGGTCCAACTCATGGCAACCCTATGTACAACACTCCCCAACTCTGTGCCAGGCACATGATCCTTTTTATGTTTAAGCCCATTGTTGCAGCCACTGTGTCAATCCATCTAGTTGAGGGTCTTCCTTTTTATCGTTGATCCACCACCCTCCCAAACATATCTTTCTCCAGGAATTGGTCCCCACTGACAACATGTCCAAAATATATCAGACGCAGTCTAGCCATCCTCAATTCCAAGAAGCACTCTAGTTGCACTTCTAGGACAGATCTGTTGGTTCTTTGGGCAGTTGATGGTATATCTAACATTCATCTCCAGCACCATAATTCAAAAGCATCAATTTTTTTTTCTTGTCTTCCTTATTTAATATCCAGCTTTCACAACCATATGATACAACTGAATATATGATGGCATGAGTCAGATGCACTTCATCTTCAATGTGACATCTTTACTTTTCAGCACTTTAAAGAGGTCTTTTACAATAGCTTTCCCCAGTGCAATGTGTCTTTTGATTTCTTGGCTTCTTCTGTAGGTGTTGGTTATAGAAAGGAGCAGAGCAAAAGCTTGGACAATCTCAATCTTTTCTCCATGTATCATGAAGTTTCAACACCAATATAATAACTAATTTAGTCAGCTACATGAACCGCAGTCCCTGGGCATTGCCACAGAGCTCTTTGGATGCACAACAATATGTAAACTTTACCCCTATGCAGTCAGCATCTAGAGTACTCTCAAGATTTGGTTCTAAGCACAGTAGAAGTTCCTGTAAATCATTCCACTGTCAGACTGGCAGTCTTTCTGTGGTCTGTGGTGGGAATACATATCACCATAATAGTTGTCCTGGGACAGAATAAACAGTACCCCAGACTGTAAGGAACACAGAAAGCTGGAGCATATGCAGTGCTATTCATGGGGCTGGTGCTGGAGAAGACAGAGCAAACAGCTCTTGGTTTCTGTTTCTGTTTCCACTTTGCCATTCAAGATGATGATGATGATAATAATGACAGGGGGAAAAAAAACACTGTTTGTGTATTAGCTAGCTTAACTGTCAATGGTAAATCTTGTTAGGTGTTGTCGAGTCGGTATCCGACTCAAATCGACCCTACATACAACAGGTGAAACACTATTGTCAGTGCTTCTCTGCTATTCAAAGGGTTTTCAATGGCTGATTTTTCTTTCTGGGGAGTGGGTTGCCCAGTCCTTCTCCCAAGCCTACAGCACCTGGTGTTCCCAGGTGGTCTCCCATCCAAGTACTAACCAGGCCTGACCCTGCTTAGCTTCCGAGATCTGATGGGATTGGACAGTACAGTGTTATGGCTGCAGGCATGGTAACTCTAGGAGGCAGCTATTAGAACCCACATTTTACTGATAAGGAAAAAAGCCTCTCTGAGAGGTTAAATGACTTGCTCATCCAGCTAGCACTTCAGAGTTTGAACCTAGACAACCTGGCTTCAGAGGATGGATCCTAACCTTCAAAACCTCAATGCTATGTTGTCTCATTGAGTCATAATGTTGCATGATACAAATCCCATAGCCATGGGCTGGGCTTCATTGTAGCTGTAAAGTACATGCAAATCTCAAAGATGAGAATGACATTTTTTCCTTTTTTTTCTTTGTTTTCAAAATATTGAGATATTCCCATATCAAAAAATTTGCCCTTTGGAAGTGTCAAACACACAGTTTAAATATATTGACAAAGTGTTATAACCACAGCCACTACCTAATTCCACAATGTTTTTACTACCCTAAAAAAAAAATCACCTTAGGTGTTAGCATTCACTCCCACTTCCCCTTTCCCTCCAGCCCTAGGCAACTACTAGCCTACTTTCTGCCTCTATAGCTTTTCCTATTCAGGATATCGCATATAAATGAAATCATACAAAAGGTGACATTGGTGTCTGGCTTCTTTCACTTGGCATAATATTTCCAAGATTCATTCATGTTGTAACAGTATCAGCACTTCAGTCCTTTTCATTGCTGAACGATAGCCCACTGTATGGCTGTACCAGAGTGTGTACATCGTCATCCTTGTTGGACATTTGGTTTGTTGCTGATCTTGGGCTACTCTGAATAAGGCTGTGAGTATTTGTGTACAAGATTTTGTATAAACACATTTTCAGTTCTCTTGGGTATGTACCTAAGAGTGCAATTTCTGGGTCATAGGGTGACTCTTTAACTTTTTGACAGAAAGCAATATTTTAAAAGGTAACTTCTTAAATATTTTCAAATTCACTTTCTATAGCTACATAATGCACAAACCTTGATATGCTTTAGAATTACTTTTTAAACAACTTGCTAAACACCACACGAGTGCCTGTGGTGCAGTGGTTCAAAGAAAAAGAGGCCCACGGGAGCAGAGAATAGTCAAGGAGAAGTATTTGTAGGAAGCCTGTTAATTTCTCAGCAGAAGAGTCAGCGTGCAGATCCAACAGAATTGAGCAAAAACAGCTGCTTGTTGTGTTCTTTCAATGGTGAGGAATACCAAAAAGACTGCAATGTCTGAACCGCCTCGTTGTTCAAGAGTTTGTTAAGAGCCACTGCGGATTCCACACCACCCTAAGGAGTTCTGCCTTCCAATCTCTTACCTTGATTTAGATTAAAGAAAACACAGGGGCCAAAGGACTGTGGAGGCCTGGAGTTTTCCTATTGTTAAGAATAGTTTCCCCATTGTTTGCTTTCAAAGTTGATCTCCTTTCTCTAGGCTAGCTTGGATATTTTCATATTGGAAGTTTCACTATAAAAGGACAACCAGGGTCCCTTTATCTTCATACAGATGGCATGAATGATCATTTATCTTTCTAAAATAATCTCAAATTATTCCATCAATTGGCCAATCTGAGCATGGGTGAGAGGAAAAAGGTGTCTGATGAACCCGCAGGGTGCCAAGGTAGAGAGTAACTCTCTCCTTTTAAAAAAATAAAATAAAAATGGATTCCATCCTCAAAAGGATAATTTCACGAATCTCTCGGTGTATTTATCCTACCGCAATGAAAGGGGCGGAATTTGTCCATTGTCAGATTATTATTTGTTTTCAGCAAATTCTGCCACTACTAGAAATCTGCATCACGGGCTCTGAGAGAAGAGAAGATTCCTTCTGCAATATGTTTTCCTTATTAGCTGTCTGCCAGGGCTATTACAGAGAAAGAAAACGGAAAACTTCAATCTGTGACCATATGTCCAATGTATGTCCCTCTCTCTGGCTCCCAGGGAATAGTCTCTTTTTAATTTCCAAACCGGGTGACTTCAGTGAATTGTATTTCCTTGACCAGCAGTACCATAGTTTATTAATCCACAAAGGCTTATATTATAAAATATCTGCTCTGGAAATGAGAGGCTCAATAGTCCAATGGATGAGATTTGGCCTTTGAAGTTGGGAGGGTCTAGATTTGGAAGTTGACTGCCACTCAGTAGTTATATTCATGCATGTGTATGCACACGTGTATAGTTATACATATAAGTGTGTGTGTGTGTGTGTGTGTGTGTGTGTGTGTGTGTGTGTGTGCATCTTTAAGAAAGTTACTGAACGTAGGTCTGGGTTAGATGAATTGATACGTGTTGAACTCCCATGGCAGTGTATATTGTTAGGTTTCAATAAATGAGAGAGATTCTTATCATTATCTTATGGCTGTATGGTGAGTGCTATAACCGTGAGATGGAGAAGCTGCTGACATAAAACGCTGGAGAGATCAACCAGTCAGCTTCCTTCATTTCCCAGCAGCCTTCTTGCTCTGGTTTCACTTCTTGTCTCTTGCACCTACTCACTGCAGACCTGGTTCTCAGTGTCCTCCTGCTCTTCTTATACCCGATGGGATCTCAGCGGCTCTCCGGCTTCCCAGTGAGCACCTCAACCCGTCAGAAAAGACGGCATAGAGAGCACAGCTGTTGAAGGCTGCGGCCCCAGAGCGAGTCTCCCCCATGGTGAAAAAGAGTCCCCTTCGTCTCTAGCCTCTGGCACCAGACATTAGCTCTGTGGGCTCCCCTGCTCCCACTGCCGGCTCTGACTGCGGTTCTGGTTTGTTGAGAGGGGGAGCCCACATTAGTTCCCAGCCCGTGGCAGAGTCGCAGTTGCAGTTCAGCTGATTGATTTGCTCCTGAGCACCAGAAAGCCCCACTAGCGCAGCAGCCCTTTATGACAGCTGGCACACTCGGCAACTTGCTTCCAGCTCAGCTCAGGGAACCCGGCTCTGTCTTGCCTTAAAACCAGCCTCAGCGCCTGAATTACCTTCTGCCCTTCTTCATGCCCCGCCAATTCCTCTTTGCTGGAATCTGAATGAGGGTGCTGCATCTGCCAAAGCTGGGACTCATTTGTGAGGACCTATGGCCCTCTTCCTTGAAGGCGAGGATGCCACTTGGAACTGGGCTGTTGGAAACATCATTCAGTGTTCATGACAGGTCTGAGAAGGAAGATAGAAATTCCAGAATGAGTCTTGTAAGTCTGATATTTCTGGAAGAGGGGGCAGATTTGTCTGCTCTCTGTGACTTAAACTGGACCAGTGCTGGAATCAAAAGACCATATTGTTCTAATCCTCCCCATTGGAGAAAGTGCTCGTGCTCACCTGGCTGCCGCCATCTTTCTTGCGTGCTCAGCTCTCAGTCCTGAGCTCAAAGGACTAAGCTGCCTGGGGAAGCCCCCCCTTTAAGACACCTCATTTCCCCTTCTTTACAGTAGAAGGAACCAACACAAGTTAAACACAGTGAAAAGTAAACTCTGAAGCTGAAGGGATGAGAAAGGGAAGTGGAGATGTTTACCTCAAGCTTGAGAGTTCTGCAGAAGGTGTTTTAGAGTTTGCCCAGCTTTATTTCTTTAAGCTCTTGTTTCTCTGTGGGTTGGCTGCATGCTTGCCTGGACACGTCATGCAACAGCCTTGTAACTAGAAAAGTCTCTGGCCTCACAAGAAGAGAGAGATTTCCTTGAAAATAATCTCCAAATGGTTGACCATGAACAGGAAATGGGGGTCAAAGGGCATATCTGTAGGAATAATTCCTCTTGCTCATATGAAGACTCCCTTCTCCCTCTCCTCCCTTTGCTTACGGGAAGGCTGCACACTCGAGACTAGAGGACTGCACCTCTATGGAAAGGGATAACTTTAATTGTTAAAAGACATAGATTTGTTTCAAAACAATATTGAGAACAAACAAGTCTCCGGACACTTGAGCCACAATAGAATATGAGATTTGGAAGGGTATAGAAACATGTAATAGACAAGGACCCAGCCATCACCACACATTCCATAGGTCTGAACATCTTTCCATAGAATCTCTCAATTGATTCCCCACTCAGAGCTCTTCCTCTGATAATCAACTCACTCCCTATCTAGGTTCTACTCTGGAAATGGAACCATCTTGTAAGATGTCAAAGGTATTTGGGCTGGATCATCAGCAGAAAGCTGCATCATCCAGAGCAAAGACTTAGGATGCCATGTCATGATTTTCAATGAGCAAAAAATTCATGACCCAAGCATTTTGTGGATCTCCCGTTGAAGGTGGGCAGGATCCCAAGTGTGTCATCCCATTATCTTCACTCAGTGGATTTTAGATCCAAACATATGTTATGATGTTAAAGATGACAAGAAACTACAAATGGGCACTTGAGAGAAAAGTGGGTGGTAGTTGTAGAAATTCAGTCCAACAGGTGTTCTAGGGATGGATAACTCAAAACTATGACAACATCCCTGTCCTTGAGGCATTAACAATCTAGTAGTAATTTGTCTGTTTGAGGCAGACAAATTAACAAACAATTACAATAGAGTGTGACACACTCATGAATCTGAACAAGAAGGACACGTATTAGTTCTTTCTTGAAATGATGGGGTCAGGGAAGACAGCCCAAAGGAAGTGACCGTGGTGAGGCAGAACAAATAATTGTCCCTCTCATTTAAAGATGAAATGATTTCCCTGATGTAATACAGCTATTAAAGGCAAGGCCAAGGTCTTCCAACTTCTAGCCTAGTTCTCCTTCCATTACATTATAGCTTCCCTGGGTTTGGGACTGGGGTGGTGGTGGAAAGAGAGTTAAGTAGGATTTCTCAGGGGTGTTGGACTACAGCCAGTCAGAGAAGGAATAAATCAGTCTTTATGTCCTAATCAGAGCAGGAGAAAGTTTAAAATTCCAGCAGGGCAGCTTGCATACAAGCAATGGGGGTAGTCACCTATTTGGCATGAAAGCACATTATCAAATCTTCTTGTTTAAAAATTCTTTACCAAAGGATATATGATCTTTATTCTACTCTAAGTGGTAAATTTTAGAATTAAATACAGTAATAATTTTAGAAATGATAGCTATCATCATCATCATGATCACAACTATAAGAATATTAAATTCTTTCCTAAGAAAACACGAGGCATTCAAAGCATCAGAGGGTAGAGGATGATACATACTACATCAAAGGCTTAAAAGAATCATGAGAAAAAATCTTGTGAGAAGCAGACCCTCTACAAGAAGGTACAAATTAGCTGGAAGGGTCCAGAACAAACTCCCCACTCCCATCCTAACTTCCATGATCTAGATATTCATCAAGCAGAATAAGACTACTTGAATTCAAATCCTGGTTCTGTCGTTTAGCAATGGTGTAACCTGGGAAAATTTCCTAAGATTCTGTACCTCCATTCTCCCATATACAAACTGAGAATGATAGTACTTGTAAGGTATGAGAGTTAAATGGAATAACTTAACACGTTGAACCAAATTTACAAAAGGCAGTTCTATAGCCATTACTTTCATGTAGTAAATGCTTAAGTAATCGTTATAATCAATGTTATTATTAAAATGAACTGAGCAATAAAGCATGATCCCTGCTCACAACCTAATAGGGGAAAAAGTTATGGTGATAAGTGCAATGGTGGCACAGATGACAGGGTGAGGTTAGAGATGCTAATAGGGTTTGAATCTGAAATGTCCCCTTGAAGACTCACAAATTGAAATCCTTGTCTTCACCTGGTGGTGCTATTGAGTGGTGATTGGATTATGAGGGCAATAACTTCATCTGTGAATTAATCCATTAATAAGTTCTTATCTGAATGGGTATTAAGAATGGAGTCTAGCTGGCAGAAGTAGGTCACAGGAGACATTCCTTGGAAGGGCATATCTTATGTGCAGATTCATATTCTCTCTCTCTCTCTCTCTCTCTCTCTCTCTCTCTCTCTCTCTCTCTCTCTCCCCGCCTCTTCCCTCACCCTTCTTTCTCTCTCCTTCCTGCAAACATGAAGTGAGCAGCTTTCCTTCACCATGCCCTTTTCCCATGATGCTCTGCCTTTTCAAATGCCCACAGCAATGCATCCAGCTGACCATAGACTGTCACCTCTGAACCCATGAGCCAAAATAAACCTTTCCTCCTTTTAAATAGTTTCTCTCACATATTTTGTCACAGTGACAAAAAACTAGCTAACACAAATGTGATCTGGAAGAGCTAGTAGTCAAATTGAGTTTATAAACAATTAGGTAAAGCAGTATGGTGGCAGGACTAGGGTTTAACTCAGTTGGTAGAGGGCTGCACTGCCTTCTCTGAGGACCTGGGTTCAATCCCTAGCACCACAAAAATGGGAGAAGGACATGGCAGCCCACCTCCAGAACAATCCCAAAACAATCAGCCATTGAAAACCCTTTGAGGGTCATTATGAGTCAGGTAGGATTCACCGGCACCTAACAACAAGTATGGTGGAAGGCATTCTATAAAAAGTTAACTGTTGGAAATGAAGAGACATGATATAGCATGATATATTTGCAGCTGTTAGTAATTAAAGATGGTAGAAGAACAGAATTGAGAGAGAAGTGGGCTGGAGAGGAGATGGGTAATAGATCAGCTGGTTGCCCTAAATGCCAAGTCAGGGTCTAGATCACATACTGAACACAGGAAGCATTCAAGATAGATTTCAAGAAAGACAAAACACATTAGGACCTGTATTCTTACAAGACTGCTGAAAGAAGAGTGGAAGATGGGTTGGGATTATTAGCAAGAAACCTTGTTAGGAATCTATTTTGGAAGGCAGACAAGAAAGAAAAGGTGAGTAAAATGAAGTGTTGAGGACACAGTAAAAAAGAAAAATAATATATATTAAATGAAATGGAAGCATAGGGACTTGATAACTGATGAAATGAGGAGTGCAAAGGGAAAGAAGTGGTTGGAAAAGATGCCTAAGTTTTGGATTTGGTCACCTAAGAGGGCAGTGGAGGGCTGGGGTTTAGCTCAGTTGGTAGAGTGCTGCTGTGCCGTCTCTGAGGTCCCAGGTTCAATACCCAGCACTTCAAAATGGAAAAAGGACATGGCAATCCACTCCCAAGGCAATCCTGAAACAATCAGTCATTGAAAACCCTATGAGGGTCACTATTAGTCAGATACAACTCAATGGCACCTAACAACAACAACAACAAGAGGGCAGTGCTACATTCTATAGGTGGAATAAGAAGATCTGGAGCAGGAACCGGAAGGAGGAAGCTGGAGAGAATATGTGTGACATTGCAGACCTCTTTTCAGTCCAGTTTGCTCCAGGACAAGTGGATGTGTGGGTTGATTACATTTAATATATGTAATGACTATGCAAATCTTTGCAAATAGCTCAGATCATTCATTGATGTGCTAAAGAGGCACAGCAAAAGCAATTCCACTCTCTACTACTTTCTGTTGGCAGTAAGAGCCATAGAGCCATGACCTAGTGAACTTGTTGTTAGGTACTAGGGAGTCAGGTCTGACCCATAGCAACTCTATGTACAACAGAACGAAACCCTCTGCAACACCATGCCATGCCCAGAACTATGTCAGTGCTTTTCAATGGTTTTTCTCAGGGCTATTCATTGGGTTTTCAACGGCTGATTGTTGTCTTCAGGAGTGAGTTGCCAGGTCCTTCTCCTGTTTTTGTAGTGCTGAGGATTGAACCCAGGGTCTCAGATAGTGCAGAGCTGCACTCCAACTGAGCTAACCCCATCCCCTGGTGAATTTAGCATGTATTATATTCTAGAAAAAAAAAAAATCCTGCACACAGGAGGGCAAACACGCCTTTTGGATTTCTGAGATTTGGAAGCTCCATATCCTAAAGGCAAGTAAACAATTCCCTTTATATTTTTATGTTCTGTCCCTTCTTGGAGGCATTCAAGCTGCCTTGTCTAAACAGGGAGTGGACTGATCACATTGTATTTGTGGAATATAAAGGAAAACAGCTGGGGCCCTGGATGGAAGCAGTAATTGTGGGCTCACAGGGCTTCAGCAGAAAGTCTGTCTAACCTTGAGTGCTCTGGTCTGGGAAATGTGCAGCAGTGGGCATCTTGTTTCAAGGGGGTGAGAAGGAGGGGACATTCCAGCAGAGTTGCTCTCTTTGAAGACCAAGCCAGCTCACCTATAAATTGGGAAAAGTGGCACATCATCTGAGCCTAGACTACTGATGCCAGGCCATTGGAGAAGCAGGATCGGAAAACCACTCTGTGGCAGTGAGAATGATGGCAGCCACTGCCTGGCACCAGGCCCCTCCCTTTCAAAAGCGGATGGCCAGTGGGCCTTGCTGGGTACCATATAAGCCCCCTGCGTTCTTGGACGGTAGATGATCCTCTCCATCTGGACTGTGCAGCCTCAAGCGAGGTTAACTGGATTTGGAGAAAGACAGGATGTGTGGCAATACTGCGTCCTGAGAAGGGCAGAGAAGTTCAGACCTGCTGTTTGCATGATCAGACAAGATAATTCTCTTTTCCTCAATGCAGGGGGCCCCCTTAGGACAGAAATCACTATACCCTGGCATGGCCTGTCACTACCTATCTTACCCACTCTATAGTTTGGAAATGTTGATTCCAGCATTTGTCTTTTACTAAAATGTTATAGTTATACTGAAAAGGTCCTTAAAAGTATTTTGTACCATAAGAAATAAAAGCCATGAAACACTAGAAAATATTTTTTATTCATTTATAGTGCTGTTTTTTATAGAAGAATAGTATGGTATTTTAAGTTCTATCATGTTTACTTATGTGGGATAATATTCACTATCTACCTCTATATACTAATATCTTAAGTTTTTGTATTTATAGAATACAATTATAGTACAAAATATTATAACTATTTTTGGAAAATTTATTTGAATTATTATTCTAAATTAATTTCCAAAATATAGTTATTAATGAACAAAAGAAATCTAAAATCAGTGATCACAAAGAGATAAGAGTGTTGGTTTTTTCTCTTTTCACTATGAATCTATGAAAAGGTTCGTACTGAACCTCATTAGGAATAAGAAATACAATGATTAAAAGCTGGATTGGGATCATAGTACTAAGAAGTTTTTAATAAAATGGGTTGTTATTTCAACCTGTCATGGAGCTCTGAGGTGATTACTCAAATCTTTGCAAATAACTCAGACCATTTAACATAAAGATGCATACCAGAAACAATTTTATTTCTTAGTGGTAGGGAAAACTTTGCACCTTTATCCATAACAACTGACATACAATTGTGTTATTGAACACAGAGATGCAAAAAATTGTGAAGGAATATTTCAAATTTAGAAAATTTAATAAATCTTAAATATCTATAATCCTGTCAACATATATGTGTGTGTATGTGTGCATATAAGTATATGGATACACACACACACATATATATATATATTTGTATGTGTATATGTTGCAATGAAGCTTATATATCAACATGTTGTTGATAAGAGAATTGGCTCAGCCTTGTAAAAACTAATTCCATAATAGGATTAATCATTATTAAAGCTTTTAGTTGCACATAGTAGGAAGACCAAGTTCTCTGACATAAACTAACAACAAAAACAAAAACACTTTTTTAAACCTTGTAATCTCACAGGAAAAGAAGTCCAGCAGAGAGGTTTAAAGGTTCTTAGTTAAGTGGTTGAACAGATTACAATGATGGAGTTTCTCTCTTCTTTTCTTCTGTGTCCTGTGTGTCAGTTGCTTCTTTTCATCGAATGTGAAGACTTCTATCACTCTTTTTAAAATTCTTTTATTAAGTATTTTGATGGTGTATATTAATGGGGTACAGAGAGATAATCCATTAGTGAGATTCATTATGTAATTTTCATAGAATTGCCCCCTGTATTTTGCACTTGTTCTCTCCCTCTTTACCCCCATATGTTGCTCATCCTCCCCTCCCGATTTTCCCATCCCCTTCCCACTAGTCCCTTCCCTCCTCATGATGGATTCCTTTGTATTTTCTAATTTTAGATATATTAAATTATATATATACATACATATATCTATATATCTATATCCATATCTCTCTCTATATATATATATAGATATAGATATAGATATATTTCTTTAAGGTAGACCTAACTCCCACATATAAGTGAAAACATGGTTTTCCTCTTTTTAAGTCTGGGTTATTTCACTTAAAATGATGGTCTCTAGTTCCATCCACTTTGCTGCAAATCACATAACTTCATTCTTCTTTTTTGCTGAATAATATTTCATTGTGTATATGTACTACATTTTTAAATCTAATCATCTGTTGATGGGTATCTTGGCTGATTCTATACCCTTGCAATTGTGAATAGAGCTGTAATAAATATGGAACTGCAGGTGTCGCTGTGGTATAATGACTTGTCTTCCTTTGGATGCATGCCTAAGAGAGGTATAGCTGAATCATATGGTGGTAGTGTTTTGTTAGGTGCTATCAAGTCAGATCTGACCCATAGTGACCCCATCTACAGCAGAACAAAACAATTCCTAACACTGTGCCCTGGCACTATGTTAGTGCTTCTCTACTATTCAGAGGGTTATCAATGGCTGATGGTTTTGGGGATTGCTTTGAGAGTGGATTGCCACATCCTTCGCCCATTTCTTTGTGGTGCTGGGAATTGAGCCCAGGGCCTCAGAGAGCACAGAGCAGCACTCAATTAGCCAATCTAAATATCCACATCTTTCTCCTGTTCTTTGCAGTGCTGGAGATTGAACCTGGGTCCTCAGAGAGTGCAATGTAGCATTCTACCAACTGAACTAAACCCTAGCCCCAGGACCATATGGTAGTTTTATTTTTTATTCTTGAGGACACGCCATACTGATTTCCATAATATCTTTCCTAGTTTATAGTTCCACCAATGGTGTAATAGGATTCCTTTTTCCCCTCTGCATCTTTTCCAGCATTTGTTCTTGTTTGTTTTGTTGATGTTAGCCACTCAGATTGGGGTGAGATGGAATTTTAGTGTAGTTTTCATTTGCATTTCCCTGATGGCTAATGATACTGAACATTTTTTCATATGTTTATTGACTATTTGTATTTCCTCTTTTGAAAACTCTCTGTTTAGTTCCATTGCCCACTTATTCATTGGATTATTTTCTACTTTAATGTTTAATTTCTTGAATTCTTTGTATTTTCTAGATATTAATCCTCTGTCAGATGTGTAGGAAGCAAAGATTTTTCTCCCATTCTCTGGGTTCTCTCTTTACTCTATTATCTCCTTTGCTATTCAAAAGATTTTTAATTTTATGTAATCCCATTTGTCAATTCTTGGTGTAATTTCTTGGGCTATTGGAGTCTTGCTAAGAAAGATCTTGCCCATGCCTATGTGTTGGAATGTGTTCCCTACATTTGCTTCTAGTAGTTTCAAAGTTTCTAGTTTTACATTGAAATCTCTGATCCATTTAGAATTATTTTTATATAGGATGAGAGATACAGGTCTATTTTCATTCTTCTACATATGGATATCCAGCTTTTCCATCACCATTGGTTTAAGAGACTGTAGTTTCTCTGATGTATGTTTTTGGCACCTTTGTCAAAGATAAGGTGGCTATAGCTGTGTGGGTATATATCTGGGTCTCCTCTTCTGTTCTGCTGATTTTTGTGTCTGTTTTTGTGCTAGTACCAAGCTGTTTTCATTACTATGGTATTACTATAGTTTGAAATCAGATACTATGATGCCTCCTGTGCTACTATTGTTGCTTAGGATTGTTTTGGCTATCAAAATCTTTTGTGCTTCCATATGAATTTTAGGATTGTTTTTTATATTTCTGTGAAGTATTTCTTAGAGATTTTGATGATTATATTAATTCTGTAGATTACTTTTGGCAGCATAGCCATTTTCACAGTATTAGTTCTTCTGATCCATGAGCAAGGGAGGTGTCTCCATCTTCTATTGTCATATTCAATTTCTTTCTTTAGTGATTTGAAGTTTGCACTGTAAAGAACTTTAGGGTTTTTGGTTAGATTAATTCCTAATCACTTAATTTTTTGGAGGGTTGTGAATGGGATTGTCATTTTGATTTCTTTCTCTTTCTATTCATTAATGTTATATAAGAATGCTACTGATTTTTGAATGTTTATTTTGAATCCTGCTACTTTGCTGAAAGTGCTAATTTGCTGTAAGAGTTTTTTCTCTTTTTGTTTTTGTTTTTTGTTTTTTGTTTTTGTTTTTGTTTTGTTTTGTTTTGTTGAGACAGGATCTTGCTAAATTACACAGACTGCCTCTGGTCTCCAACTTGTGATCCTCCTACCTCCTCTGCCTCCCGAGTTGCTGGGATCACAAGCATGCACCACCATGCCCGGCTCTGCTCTAAGAGTTTTCTAGTGGAGACTTTAGGGCCTTTTATGTATAGGATCATATCATTTGTAAATATGGATAGTTTGACCTCTTTATTTCTTATTTGTATCCTTTTTATTTTTTTCTCTTGCCTGATTGCTCTTGCTAGAACTTCAATCACAATATTGAATAAGAATTGTGAGAGTGGGCATCCTTATCTTATTCCTGATCTTAGAGGGAATGCTTTTCATTTTTTCCCACTTAATATAATATTGGCTATAGGTTTGTCATATATGGCTTTAATGATGTTGAGGTATGTCACTTCTATTCCCAGTTTCTTCATGACTTTTTATCATGAAAGGATGTTTAATTTTGTTGAAAGCTTTTTATGCATCAATTGAGATGATCATGTGATTCCTATCAGTGAGTCTATTGATGTGTTGTATTATATTTATTGATTTGCATCTATTGATCCAGCTTCTGTGGATCCAGCTTCTGTAGACTGAAGCCCATTTGGTCATCATGTATGATCTTTTTTATGTGTTGCTGTATTCAGCTTAATAAACTTCCAAGAAGTTTATTAAGGATTTTTGAAACAATATTCATCAGAGAAATTGGTCTATGGTTTTCTTATTTTGTAGTATCCTTATCTGGTTTGGGCATGAGGGTAATGCTGGATTTGTAGCATGATTTTACAACTACACTTTCTCTTTCTGTTTTATGGAATAATTTGAGGAGGGTAGGGATTACTTCTTTTTTGATAGAATTTGCCTATCAACCTATCAGGATCTGAGCTTTTATTTGTTCAAAAGTTCCTTATGACTGCCTCAATTTCACTGCTTTTTATAGGTCTGTTTATAGCCTCTTGATTTAATTTTGGTAGGTCATAAGTATTAAGGAATTTATCCATTTCTTCTGTCCTTTCATTTTTTGGGAATACAATTTCTCAAAGTAATCTCTGATAATCCTCTGTATTTCATTGGTATGTGCTGTTATCTCCCCTTTTCATCTCTAATGTTATTAATTTGGGTCTTCTCTCCATTTTCAGTTAGTTTGGCTAAGGTTTTTTGCATTTTGTTTATCTTTTCAAAGGAACAACTTTTGGTTTCAGTGATTGTGTATATATTTTTTTTTAGTTACTATTTTGCTGATTTCTGCCTTGCTCTTATTTCTTTCTGTTTGCTAGTTTTGGGGTTGGCTTGTAGTTGTTTTTCTAATTCCTTGAGGTGTATCATTAAAATATTTATTTCAACCTTCTCTACTTTTTTAATGTAGGCACTTATCACTATGAATTTCCCTCATAGAGCTGCCTTTGCTGTATCCCAAAGATTTTGGTAGGCTGTGTTTTCATTTTCATCTGATTGCAAGAACTTTTTAATCTCTTTTCTAACTTCTTCCTGATGCATTGATGTTTTGAGTGTGTTACTTAATTTCTGTGTATTGGTAACATTCTTATAGCTTCTCTTGCTATTAAATTTTAACTTTATTCCATTGTGATCTGATAAGATAAAAGGAATGATTTCAATTTTTGTATTTGTTAAGGCTACTTTTGTGAACTAAAATATTGTTTATTTTAGAAAAGAAATACATATGGCTTTGAGAAGAATGTATATTCCTCATCTGTTGGGTGGAATATTAACATATATTCAGTCCATTTGGTCTACAGTGTTGGTTAAACCCATTATTTCTTTGTTTCTTTTTTTTTTTCTGTTGATCTATCTATTGATGAGAATGAGGTATCGAAGTCACCCATAATTATTATATTTGGACTTATGTATTACTTTATTACAAATAATGAGTGTTCTATGAAATAGAGATATATAGTGCATAGATATTTATAATTGTTACATGTTCTTGGTTGATTTTCCCATTTTTAATATGTAGTGACCTTCCTTGTCCTTCCTGATTAATTTAGGTCTGAAGTTAAATTTGTCAGATATCAGTATAGCAACCCCTGTTTTTTGTGGCTTCCCACATGTCTGTCAGCTTGTCATGCTGTAGGGCTTGCATGTTGCTGTAATGCTGAAAGCCATGTTACCAGTATCTCAGATACTATCAGGACCACCCATAGTGGACACGTTTCAGCTGAGTGTCCAGTCTAAGACTAGGGGGAAGGCCCCAGCATCCCACTCCCAAAACAATTAGCCATTGAAATCTCCATGGATGGCAGAGAAGCACTATTAAATATAGTGCCACAAAATGAGTCTCTCAGACTGGAAGGCATTCAAGAAATGATTGGCCTCCTCAAAGTAGAGTCAGCCTTAATGAAGGGAGTGGAGTAAAGTTCCTGGGACCTCCATTTGCTAACATGGTGTGATTCAAAATGAGATGAAATGCAGTGACTGCAACAATGGGCTCAGACATAAAAAGATTGTGTGCATGACAAAGTGTTACATAGTGTTTTGTTGTGTTGTCATTTGGTGTTATGAGTTTCACCTGAGTCAATGGCACCTAACAGCACCAACATACTTAGTGAGTCATTTTTCATTCTCTTATTTTCAACATATATGTATATCCTTTTGAATTGAGGGCAGAAAACTGTTGGGCCTTCTCTCTTAGTCCAGTTGGCTAATCTGGTCCTCTTAAAAGAAGAGTTAAGACTGTTAATGTTTAGGGTTATTACTGAATGGAGATTGCTGTTTTGTGTACTTTTGTTGGTTGTTTTTCTAACTGTTTTGAGTGTTGATTGATCTTTACTGTGCTGTTCATATTAGGGTTTTGTTTATTAAGTTGGATGTCCTTGATTTTTCTTAGTTTTCATTAGTTCAAGCATTCCTCTCATAAACTTTATTCATTCATGTAGTCTCACATTTGGTTTTATCTTTCTTCTTCTGTATGTAGGGTTTTCTTAATCATCCTCTGCAATGCTGGTTTTGTGGTCATGAATTGCTTACGTTTGCATTTATCTTGGAAGCTCTTTATTTTTCCATCTATTGTCAAGGATAATTTTGCTGGGTATAGTATTCTTGGTTAGCAGTTATTTGCTTTCAGGACTTGAAATATATCAATCCATGCTTACCTTGCTTTTAGGGTTACCATTGAGAGGTATGATGTTATTCTGATGGGTTTGCCTTTGTCGGTGAGTTGACATGTTTCTCTTACAGCTTCTAGAATTGCTTCTTTACTTTGGAAATTTAACATTCCAACTATAACATGATACAGAGATGTTTGGGGTTCTGGATGCCTCTATTATTTGGATGTTAATGTCTTCCCCAGAGTCAGAAAGTTTTATATTAATATTTTATTGAATAGATTTCCTAAGTCTTTGGTTTTAGCTCCAATTTTTTCTTCTACATCATGAATTCTTAGGTTACATCTTTTCATATTGTCCCATACTTCTTATAAATTATGACCATATTGTTTTACTCTTTTTTTTTTTTTGTCTGATTCTTCAAGTTGTCTTCTGTCCTTGATATTCTTTCTTATGCCTGGTCCGGTCTGCTGATGTTTCTCTGTGTTCTTTATCTAATTTATTGTGTTTTTCATTTCCAGTATTTCTGTGTTTTTCTTTCAAGATCTCAATTTCTCCATACACTCACTTCTCTAGTAGGTGCTAACACTGGTGACCAAAGTCCAACTCCCAAAGACTGTATGCATCTCCTCAGTCCCCTTGAACACTCCTTCCTGGGGTGACTTGGGCATGACCTAGGAGCCTGCCATTGACTCAGAAGGACTCAGAGACTGTCTGGGTTCCCCACAGATCTACAGATACCTAGCCCATCTGTTTCACTCCAAGATGCTGAAGAGTTTGAGGATTTGTCAAGCCTTTTGCTAGATTATTGGGACTCTGAGTGTTGTTTGGGAACTTGCACAGAAGGGGCTCTCAGCTCTCAACTACTGGTTCAGTAGATGTGGGAAATCGTCTTCAGTTTTTCTAGATTATTGGGACTCTGAGTGTTGTTTGGGAACTTGCACAGAAGGGGCTCTCAGCTCTCAACTACTGGTTCAGTAGATGTGGGAAATCGTCTTCAGTTTTTCTCACTGACGTGTAGCTGTCCAGCAGATATCTCTCACCATCCTGTGGATGGAGCTGAAGACCTGCCAAGATTTTGTTAGATCACGGGGACTCTGGAGCATAGGAACTTGTTTGGGATCAGGCTCTCTACTCTTCTCCCTGTTCAGCCAGTGTAGGAAAATGTCTTTTATTTCCCACTGACCACACAGCTGCCTTGCATGTCTATCTCTCATCTGGGTGCTATGTATGGGGGCCTCAAAACCTACCACGCTTTTTTCTAGATTGCTGGGACACTCAACTTGGCTCAGGAACCTGTGTGAGAAGGGCTCTCCTCTGCATCACAAGTTCAGCAGGTGGGAGAAGATGCAGATTGCCCATAGACTCAAAATTAACTCACAATTCTGTCTCAGTTCTGATTTTAGTGGTGATACTTCCTAGTAATTTATTATTCAGCAATTTATCTTTGTTTGTTGTTAGAATATGAAGCAGATTGGGGAGTGTCTGGTTTATCTTTGGGGTGGGGTTTCACTTCCCCTACCTGCTCACCACACAGCAGTGTTTAGGCTGAACTCCTTCACTCTTTGGTGCATGGGGCTTCAGTTTTCTGTGTCTTGAGTCTGTCCTGTTATTTCCCCTGTTTTTACTCTACTTTCCCTATTATCCTTTGTCCAAGGATAAAGACTATTATTTCTTATCTTGCTTTTTGCTTTCTCTGAGTCTCACCGAGGCTGCTGCTAGTCAGTCATCATAACTGGAAATAAACTACTGTAGTTTATGAGTCAAATCCATAACCAATAGTAACAAAAAATTTAAAAAAAAACAAGATTATCTCTCCTAGACTTTGGTTTTAGGATCTAAGAAACCATTCTTTAATGTCATTCCTACAGAATTCTACTTAACTCATGTCTACAGACTTGAATCATATTCTGTTTTTAAAATCAATCACTGACAAGGGAATGCATTTGCTAGCTTTGCCTAACCCTTGGGCTGGTAGATGGAATGATATAGCTGAGTAGAAGGTAGTAGACACATGGAATAAAAACAGGGTACTCTTAACAAGAAGAGGAAAATTAGTGTAGGGTATATATCACCAGGACTATTAGCCACCATGTCCAGAGTTATATCCATGCCCTTTGACCTACGAATATTACTTGTGGGAATTTGTTGTTAGGAGATAATCTAAAAGTATTTCTATAAATACTCATGACAAGCTGAGTGCCAGGGCACACACCTGTAATCCCAGTAATGTGGGAAAAGGAGGCAAGAGGATTACAAGTTCAAGGGCCAGAGGCAGCTTGCATAACTTAACAAGAAGACCTAGCCTCAAAATTAAAAGTAAAAATGGGCTGGGGGTGCAGCATGGTGGCAGACCCCTTGCAAAGCATGGGTGAGCCCCTGGCTTCAACTCTTCAGTACAGGAAAAAACTCTGATAATACTTTATTTTAAATTTATAAATGTCCAATAACATAAAATTTATTTATTCAGGTTCTTTCAATTAGATGAAATATAATAGAATTATTGGGATGATAATTATAAAAACTTATTTCTTAACAAAGAAATGTTTATTATATAATGCTACATGAAGATAGACACAATTATAATGGTAACTATGAAGTATGGTTTCTTTTTAAGATTGTGTGATTTTTTACTCTTTTCAATTTAAACATTTTTATTAGCTTAAATTAAATTAACAAAACATATAATGTAATATCTATAGATAACACTGTTTGTAGGACCACTACATAACATTCTAACTGTGAGCTTTTGGTTAAGATATGATTAAATAACAAAATTGAGGGTTTCTATTAGGGTATTACAAAGACTACAAAAGTCAAAACTTAATTATTTAAAGAGAAGTAAGTGATTTAAAAATTGAGTTGAACTTGAGCCACTTATATATCTCAAATGTATACAATATTGAAAAAGCTATATAATTTTCCACATTAGTTGGACTTTTAAATGTCCTTATAGTTAATAGATTCTTTACATTGGATTTCTACATGATGCTATTGGAGAAAGTTTGTGTTTTTTCTGCTCTCAGTGAGCTCTGTAGATATCTTCAGCACACTCGTTTGTCCTTATTTCTATGGAGAAAGCAGTCAACTTTTCCAACATTTTATGTGTGAGGTCTAGAAAGGAGACACCTGGGAAAGGCCACTGAACTTTAATTAGTCTTTCCTGTTTCTGAGACTCCTTTCATACCAGTCTTTCCCCTGTGCATGACCCTGTCATCAAGTGTCATCCTGAAATGTTTATAAATAAAACATGGAGAAAGAGGATGAGATCACTGCCCAGCGTCAGCCTTAAGTCATGTCTTTAGGATTGTTGCCATAGCAGTAATGCATCCAGGATCAAAAACACTCTTGGATCACAGGACTCTCATTCTGGCCTTAAGCTGCGGGGCATCTGGTGTATGGAATGCATGCATTACATCCCAGAGATACCATACTCAGCCCCTGAAAAGATGACATACTTCCTTTGAGTGAGAGCCCCACATCCTATGTCACTCACCAGGTCCTCATGAGAGAACCAGAGACACAGAGGGCAGACAGGTTTAGGAAAGAGCCAATGAGACAGCAGAAATATAAAGATATGTAACTTGCAGTGCTCTGTGTGTGTGTGTGTGTGTGTGTGTGTGTGTGTGTGTGTGGTACTGGGGGTTGAACCCAGGGCCTCGCGCTTGCATGCATGCTCTGCAAGTGCTGGACCACTGAGCTGCACCCTCAGCCCATTTTTTTTACTTTTTGAGACAGGGTCTCGCTAAGTTACAAGACTGCCTCTGGTCTTGAACTTGAGATCCTCCTGCCTCTGCCTCCCAAGGTGCTGGGATTACAGGCATGTGCCACCGTGCCCTGCGGTGCAGTGTTCATTTTTTAAAAATGGTAGGAAGCTAATGCCTGGATATAGGATAGGACAGGCTTGTGGACATTCACTTTTGTTTTTATCCTTGCTCCCCGAGCATTTTACATAAACACATCTAGAAACATTGGGCTAGCTTGAGAAAGGAAGTTGCTCAGAAGATACTTAAAGGAGACTTTGGGTTCCTTTTTGTGGTGCTTCTCAATTCCTCTCCCCATCCACACACACAAAAGAGTCAACCCTAGATATTCTAGCATCTTCCTATTCTTGCCATTGGGCAAATGTACACCAATTGCTTTTAAAACCTATATGCTTTTCACATGACCAGATATATAATATTATCATATGATTGTGAAAGCTGGACATTGAACAAGGGAGACAGGAGAAGAATTGATGCTTTTGAACTTTGGTGCTGGAGACAAATATTGAATATACCATGGACTGCTAAAAGAACCAACAGATCTGTCCTAGAGGAAGTACAACCTGAGTGCTTCTTGAAAGCAAGGATGGCTAGACTGCATTTTATGTATTTTGGACATACGGTGAAGAGGCACAAATCCCTGGAGAAGAACATCATATCTGGGAGAGTGGCAGGTCAACAAAAGAAGGAAAACCCTCCACTAGTTAGACTGACATATGTCTGCAACAACGGGCTTAAACGTAAATAAAATCATGTCCCTGGCACAGAATTGGGGAGTGTTTCATTCTGCTGTGCACAGGGTCACTCTATGAGTCAGACATGACTTCATGGCACCTAATAAGAACAACAACAAATCTCAGTAACATAAACTGGCAAGATAATAAGTATATAGATAATGTGAAAGAAAAGATTAACAAACCTGATCTATTACTCAGGCATAGAATATTGAAATAACTGACTGCAGAATGTATTTTCTTTTTAAGTATACATGCAGTAATGAACATTTACCAAATACTGTATGATTAAAGCAAAGTTTTAACAAATTTAGTAAAATTGACATCAGAGTATGTTCTCTGTCCATTGCACAATTAGCCTAGAAATATTTAACTAGAAAATTGCCAAAACATTTAGAAAGTTAACAATAAAATTATGGATAATGCCTAAGTCATAGAAGAAATCACAATAAAAACTGAACTGAAAGATCATAAATAGAACCCATCTCAAAAAAGTGCCCATATTAAAAAATAAGGAGGCTGGAAAAACTGTGATATACATATCTCTCTCAAGAATTTAGGAAAATAGCCATGTGTGGTGGCTCATGCTTGTAATCCTGACAACTTAGGAGGCAAAGGCAAGAAGACCTAGGCCAGAGGTAGCCTGTGTAACTAAGTGAGACCTTGTCTCAAAAAATAAAAAATGGACTGGAGTGCAGTTCAGTGATACAACAGTTGCGAAGTATGTATAAGGCCCTGGGTTCAGCCCCTGAGTACAGCAAAATAAATGAAAAAAATAAAAATAAAAATAAATAAATAAAGAAGGAATTTCAAGTTAAATGCAAATAAAGGGCTTAAATTAATCAAAAAGGTACAAATGCTCAATAGAAAGATCAACAAAACCTGAAGTCAATCCTTTCAAAAGATTAACAAAATTAATAATTCCCTGACATAAGATAGAATAAAACCTCTGACAAAATTCACATGATAAAAACACCATGGTCTGAGTACTTAAGCAGTTTGCTCCCTTTATAACAGCATTTTTAATTCAAGGAATGTTTTTTCTCTCTTAGGGTTCTAGGTCTTGACATTAAGAGGCAGAATTGTTCATTCCCTCTCTTCCATACCACCCAGCATAGTGTCTGAAAGATGTTGTTGTTGTTGTTGTTAGGTGCCGTCGAGTCGTGTCCAACTCATAGCAATCCTCATAGGGTTTTCAATGGCTGACTGTTTCGGGAGTGCCTTGGGAGTGGGTTGTCACATCCTTCTCCCATTTTGTGGTGCTGGAAATCGAACTCAGGACCTCAGAGACTGCAGAGCGGCGCTCTACCAACTGAGCTAAATCCCAGCCCCCTCTGAAAGAAGTCGATGCTTATTAAACGTGCACAGCATTAATGAGCGAGCACCATAATGAATGGCATGATTTTACTGGACCCCGAATTGAGCTCCTCGTGGAGTAATGCTAACCAATCTGCTCTTGCCAAGCAGCACCTCTGCAGAATTTCAGATGCATCTCAAAACAGAGTACCTCTCAATGTCATCTTCCTAAGAGCTCTTCTGGTCATCCCTTAAGTTTTACTTAAATAAAATCTGTTGGACACAGTAAGGAACCAATGCACCTTTTTTCATAAAGACAAAACCAAACCAAACCACCATGCCCATACTGGTAAAAAAATATAGACAACAATCATTCAAATTCTCTGGAAATTGTCCTAAGACATACAACAAAAGAAGAAACATTTATTTAAGAGAATTTATTAAATCTCCATAAAACCTATGAGAACCTATGGCATTTGCAGGGAAAAATTGAGAGGAAATTGGCAAAAACTCCCAAACTAGGAAAACGGCTTTTGAATATCTGGTTTGTAAATTAGAAATCTAGGGAAAATGAAAGTAACTTGGTTGCATGTTTGTACAAAACCCTTTCTGATTGGACAAATGGACTGAAAGCTGATTGGCTCAGGCCATTCCGTGGGTGAGTTATATAAAGAGCTGCTCTGCGGCAGCTAGATCCTTTTTCACTCATTTTGTCCCACACCATTGGCTAAGCAAGACCTTCTCACCCGTTCCTGCCTGGACCACTGATGAGGAAACAGCTTTCCTGCTCTCTCCCAACCTTTGGTGAGGAAAGAACACTCTCCCATTGCAATCATCAACAAGGAAAGAACCCGCTCTCCGTCTGATCACCAATGAAGCAATAGCTGTCTCCTCGTGACCACCGAGACAACCAACACAGGTGTTTGCCCCTGGAAGGCAAAAGCATCTGAGGCTTTTCCTTTCTCCTGTCTCCTCTGGGATCCCGAGGGCCACAGGAGTCCTCACCCCCTCACCCCAGGGTCCCGAATGAATTGTATTTAGTATCTGTGTGCGTGGCACCACCGCCCATCCAAACCTCTAGGCTGGACTGGGAGGCACGTGCCCCAAAGCATTTACACCATGATCCAGTCCATTACCTCCACTCCTGGCACTGTGCTACAGAACCGTTACTCTAGGCTAAAATGCCAAGAAGACATGGACTCTTTTCTCTCATCTTCAAGTCAGGATTACAGCAAAATTTAGGAAAGGACAGGTTGTTGGCAGTTCTTATCCCCCCTCCTCTACTCTCATGGTGTAAAACTCTATTCCAAGTAGGTGTACACAAGAGAAATAACTTTTTGACTTCAAAATTTGTTATAATGTGATAATAACCAGCATAGCATGGGACAGAGTACCATACTCATTGCAATAGTAACTGAGTAGAAAATACAACTATGTGATTAAGGATTAAACATACTTTGCCATATATTAGTGAGGAATCAGAGAAACAAAATCTTCTCCATGAAATGTTGCAATAGGCAACTCCAGGGCAGAAGAACACATTTCTGTCACAACTGACTACAGAATTTTTGCTATTAAAAATAATTTCATCCCTGTTCATTTCTGCTGTCCTCCAAAGCCAATGGAAACAATGAAGAGAGGTTCAACATTTTGCTTTCAGAATAAACTTTTAACAAGTCAATAGAGACAAAGATCAATGAAATTCTGCCAATCCTTTACTAAATTGCAAACACTCCTTTCTGGGCTTCAAGGTTTCCAATTTCTGAGTCCTCCCTACCCATCCAGCTCATTTTCCACCTTACTCCAATACTATGTTTGTTTTGTTTTGTTTTTACAAGCAACTCAATATGCAGTATGCTGCATTGCCCCACCCCATTACAGAGATAGCCTGTACAACTTAGTGAGACACTGTCTAACAATAAAAATAAAAATGGGGCTGGAGGTGCAGTTCGGTAGTAGATCACTTGCTTACCATGTATTAGGCCCTGAGTTCAATCCTAGTACTACAAATTACATGTATATGTATATGTGTGTATATATATATGTATGTATATGTATTGTATATATGTATGTATATGTATGTGTATATATATATATATATATATATATATATATAGTGCATTCAAAGAGTACTATGAATATTTAATTTTTAAAAAAAATTATTACAGTAAAAGACACATTGCTATTATTACCCCACAAAATACTCCCTTCTTTATAACTGCCTGCCATAGCTGGGTCCCAGGCTGGAGTTGTGGCAGGTTGCCCCTGGCTTTGCTCATACATATCTCATTATTCTTGACACTTTTGGAAGCAGTTCTGGAAGTCCTCTTTCATAAGTGTCTTTACTTGTGTTGTTGTGGCTACCTTGATGTCCTGCATCAATTCAAAACATTTACTTTTCATTGTCATTTTGACTTTGGAAAAGAGTCAGAGGTCACACTGTGCCAGATTGAGTGAATGAGGTAGATGAGGACATGCGGTAAGCTTTTGACAGGGATTGCCATACCAGAAATGATGTGTGACTCGGAGTGTTGTCATGATAAAGGATGAAACTAAAGACATTCATGAAAGAGGATTGCCAGAACTGTTTCTGAAAGTGACTAGAACAGGATTTCTGGGGTAAGAGGTGGATTAGAAGCTACCTCTGTGTTATACGATTAAGTAAAAGAATCATGATAAGGAAAGATAGACTGAATTTCCAAAGAGAGAAAGACTGGAAAAGCACAGAAAACATGAAGGAGGTGATAGGACAGTTTCAAAGCATAGAGAACAAAATGGTGACTACACAGTGTGGAGTGAGCAGGACATGTCTCCAGCTATGGATCCCTGATGAGGGAGGGGAAACACAAGCCATCCAAAAGGTAAGCCAGACAGCTCTGGTGAAGAGACTGCAGTGGTACAGGACAAGCCCACAGTCCTTGTAACCCTTGAAACCATTTGAGGGATTTAGTGAGACAGCAGCTATATTAGTCAGCTGTTATTGCTGGAGCAGGAAAACCAAATGAAACAAACTTATAAGGGAAAAGGTTTATTGAGAGCTCACAGTTAGAAAATTCGTCCATAATAACAGCATGTCAGGAATGGCAGCAATGGGAGGCAGGGCCCATGGCTGAAGATCTTAAGTCTTCATGAGTAGGAAGCAGAGAGAACATGGAGGAACAACTCCAGGAAAATAAGAAAGTGGCAAGAATGAAGAGATAAGTGTGCTCAAAGCCAGAAAAAGTATTTTGAAGGGGATTAATGGCAAAGTGTCCTTTACTGTAATAATTTTTTTAATTTAAACATTTGCTGTATTTTTTGTTCATATATTGTATTTACACAATAGTAAACCGTATGTGAATGTGGTCTCTCTCCCTCAAGATACCTTATTATACTATAGATCTTAGCAATCTCCACATATGATATTTTTTCTTTCCTTATTGAGAAGTCTCACTTTAAAAGGCACTTATGAGTTCTCTTTGGCATATTTGACTTGCCATCATTACTATTCATGTTATGGGGCCATTATTAACTAAAATAAGAGTTATTTGAACACAAGCAATATAATACCGTCTTAGTCTAATGGCTAATTAAGATAGCTACTAAGTAACAAATAGGTGGGTAGAATATACAGTGTGGATGTGATAGACAAAGGGATTATTCATGTCCTGGTCAAGATGGAGGATGAAGGTTTGAGATTTCATCACGCCTCTCACAACACCCCATAATTTAAAACACAAATTATTTATTTCTGGAATTTTCCACTTATTATTTTTGGACCAAGTTTGGCTCTAAGATTGAAACTCCAAAAAACGAAACTATAGATAAGGGGGGACTATTCTATAATGTTGGGCTGGGATTTAGCTCAGTTGGTAGAGCACTGCTCTGCAGTCTCTGAGGTCCCGAGTTTGATTCCCAGCACCGAAAAATGGAAGAAGGACGTGGCAACCCACTCCCAAGGCAATCCCGAAACAGTCAGCCATTGAAAACCTATGAGGGTCACTATGAGTCGGATACCTACTCGACGGCACCTAACAAAAACAATTGTATAATGTTAAGAAAAAATTTGGATTTTGTGCTCTAAGGGAGTAGCTGGATCCCTCTCAAGGGTGCATGTCTCTGTTGGAGAAACACACTAATGGAGTTTTTTAGTTAGACAAACATGGGACATTGGACCTTGTCTGGAATGGAAGCAACTTGACACCAGTTTTATAATGCAGACAACCAGTCTGTATGACAAGATAACATGGAATGACCTTCCCCCCACCCCCGCCATCCACTTTGTAAACTGAGAGGAGTTTGGGGAATTCTAAAACTCATTTAGTAGAGTGCTTGCTCTGTGTGCTCTGAGGTCATGGGAATCCATCCTGGGAGAAGGACCTGGCAGCCCACTCCCAAAACAATAAGTCATAGAAAGCCCTATGAATAGCAGAGAAGCCCTGACATAGTGCCAGGCATGGCCCAGTGTCAAGGAGAGTTTTGTTCTGTTGTACATGGAGTTGCTGTGACTCATTTATATTTAATTAACTATGATGGGTGACAGAGACAGGGGAAAGAGACTTACTTCCAATGTTTTGAGTCTGGTTGCTTGGAATCACAGCAGCAGCAACAGTAGTAAGAAAGGAAAATATGATAATCTTGGTTTTGGATAAAAATAAAGATATTATTTAAGCATTCTGTAGGATTTGGAGGATGATTAAGACCAAACTTTCCCTTGCAGAGGTTTGAAGACTTCACAAAAACTTCTAGCAATTAATATTTAACTGTAAAACTGAAATCAATAACTCAGCTGATAAATACTTCAAAGAGAAGAATCTTTGAAAACTGAAGTGGTCAGAGAACTCTTCCTAGAAAGCTTGGAATTGATTTGTACCATAAATGCCATATGGGTGGTTGGTAAAGGATGTTGGCCAGTTGGTAGACAGAATTGGGCACTTACAAACCTTGCCAATTCTGGATGGCATTGATTTGGTAAAAGTAATGGTCTATAATTTTCCAAATGTGTTAGGATGAAGTCATTTTCTGCCATTAGCATAGGAACATTTAGAGGGAAATTTTTCCAAACCCCAGAGAACCACCATGGACCTGAAGAAATCGGATGATGAAAGCTGTGTTTAAGATGGCGCTTACGACAACAGCTAAGCCAATGTTCAGGAAGCCACCACTTGCTTTTCCACCCTGCCACAGGGTGAAGTCAACCAACCAGTAGGATGCAAACCTTCAGCTTCATGATTGTTCTCACAAAGTGGCTGAAAAGATTAAGTAACAGCAAATGCCACCAGGAGAAGAGTGGTAACAAGGAAGAGGTCAGAGATGACATGATGTTTGTCTGTCAGTTCTCATTCCTCCATAGCTAGGAAAAGTGGCTTTTATCTGCAGGTTCTGTCTCTATTGTTCATGGGTGGGAATTCCTCTCAAGCCAGTTCTTTGTGTGTGTCAGGATTTTGTGTGTGTTGAGGATTTCAGAAGACTTCTTGCTTATAAGATATCATTTAAAAGGCCAGGAGAAAATAACAAAAACAGCAAAAATCCACATATGTCTACCAAAACCAATCTTTGCCATCTGAAAGCACTGATGGGCTCAGAATTCAACCTGAACATAGAATTGAAAAACATTTCCTGTCCCATTGTTCTAAAAGACTGTAAAAGTTTTCTAAATGTAATTTCATCACCTTTTTCCTTTTTTTTTACCATTTATGAACATATGTGTTTTTTATGATATTCACAACATGCTTGTGTCACAAGATTCAAATTTAATTTCCTGCAATTACTGCACAATATGCATGGCAAAAAAAAGATATAAAAATGACAGAAAATAATGAACAGTTACTCTATTTCTGCTAAGTTACCTTTTGGAAATAAAATTCAAGTGTAACCCAGCTGAGGCTTTTGATTGGCTGTCTCCAATCCGTGTTGTTTGGAGGCACTGGTAATAATCGTTAGAAAATTTCAAATCTTCCGATCGTAGCAGGATTTAGTTTATTGGGAAGTTATCGTTCTGCACACCAGAGATTTAAGATAGGTTGTAACTTTCCTCATCCTCCTCAGGAAATGTGGGAAATGGAGCTGGTGATTTCTCAATAACGCTTTGCACCTTACAATCTAAAGTCAGATGTACTTGAGCTAAGTATCCATGTCATTATATACCTCATTTCTTACAGGCAGCAATCATGAGCTTATAAGCAAAAGCTTATGTATGACAGCTATTGTTTCTATGGAAGCACTGAACGTACTGCTATTATTTCTATGGAGGCACTGATGGAGAATCTTGAGTCTGGGGCCAGTAAACTTGGGATTAATGTCCCTCTCTACAACTTAGTATCTATGAACATGATTCTAAACCATGCCAAGCCTTGGTGTCCCCATCACTTAAGTGGACAATTGAAAAGTTTCTATCTCATAGAGTTTACAGGGCTAGGATTTAGCTTAGGTGGTAGAGTGCCTCTCTTCATTCTCTGAGGACCTGAGTTTGGTCTCCAGTACCACAAAAATGGGAGAAGGACCTGGCAGCCCACTCCCAAAACAATCAGTCATCAGAAACTGTATGAGGGTCACTATGAGTTGGGCAGGACTCTATGGCACCTAACGACAAGAAGGGTTGTAGGAATTTAAGTGATGCAATGCATAGGATGGGCTTAGTACAATATAAGCATCAACACGTGATAGGTACCATGATGTTGATGAGAGGAGAAGGCAATGTGAACAATGGCAATGAAGTTGTGTGTCCAGGACCTTTAATGTAGAAAATAATAGCTGTAGTACATTGAGGTACACGTTGTAGTATAGCAAATTCTGTTGTATGAGTGATACCTCCCACCTGTGTTTATTTGCTTAGTTCTAATTCAGGCATCCAAAAAAGGGACAGAACATGTTTTGCCTTGCTAGGTGTAATTTTCATGAAATGTCATCCCTGAATTGGCTTCTCTCAAATGCTCATGAGTGGGAGACAATTCTCAAGTAAATAGGGAAAGGAAAAAGTGAAGGAGGGGAAAAAAGGAAAGAAGGAAGGAAAGAAAGAAAAATGAATTGCTAGAGTGCTCGAACTTTAAGAATAATGCAAAACATGAAAACTAGCAAGAAAGAGTAAGGTTAACTGATATCCTCTCTTGCTAAGTAAGGTACACCGATATCTATCAGGTTGCCATTCAATGGGCTGAAGTTGTGCAAGGATGAGCTGTGCTTTAGTGCTTGTCACTCCACTAAAGCACAAAAGTGTCATTTCCCAATATGAACAGGGCTTCCTGTTTCAACTATTTGCCCTCTTGAGCAAACTCTCTGACCATAAAAACCCATGCTAATGAGATATAAAGTGATATAAAAGAGGATATTGAGGATTTAAATTCCTTCATGCCTCCTTTACTGTCTGGGTGACCATTGTTTCTTTATGGTTCATCTATTAAAATAGTTTTACTGGTCTTCAGGCTCTTGGATAGGAGCTGACCAGATTGTACTAATCAAGAATAAATTAAGATATCTTAAGAGTCTTTGCCCAAAAGAGAGTAAAGGTTGTGGAAGAGCCCTACAAAGAGATATGTTCTCTGAAAGGGACTGGATGAAAATGGCAATGATCAGATCATTTTGGTATCTTATTGGCTGCCTAGATCCCTGCATTAAAAGTGAGTGTGATCTTATATCTGCATTCAG
>VMDO01001814.1:0-131718 GCA_007922755.1 Pedetes capensis
GGGTAATAGTAGGCGCTTAATAAATATTTGTCAAGAAAGGCTACATCACAGCTCTGTTTATGCAAGACTCTGACCTTTATGAGAACATGATGGGATGGACTGGCATCTTTTATTAGCTCACGATTCTCGGGTCTGGCAGTTTGGGCTGAGCTGAGCTGGGCGGCATTTCTAGTTTAGGCCAGGCTTGGCTGATCTTGTACGCTTCTCTGCTCGGCTGCCAGGCCAGCTGCAGTGCCTCGATTTTCCTCCATGGCCCTCTTGGCCTGTAGCCGGCTGGCTTGGATGTGTTCACATCACGGCCTCAGGCTTCCAAGCCCAGCAAGAGAGGCGGCGCCCGGCGTGTGAGTGCTGTCAAAGCAGCCCGCCTCCACGTGGACCCCCACCCCATGGGCCTGAGCCGGTCCCAGGACTCACCTAACCCCTGGGGAAGAGAGCTGCTGAGTCACATGGAGACGGGGCATGTGGACAAGGACGAGAAGAACATCAGGCTTTTGGCGCCATGCATCATAACAGATACGGTTCGATTGCCTTATAAGAAGATGAAGTCCCACCGAGAGCGTGAAGGCGCTGAGTGAGTCTGCTTTGCATCACTACGACAAAATACCTGGCTCCGCCAAGTTATGAAGAAAAAAGTTTTATCTCACTCACAGTCTTGGCGGATCAGAGCCCCAGATTGGGCAGGCCCCACCAGTGAGGGCCTTGGTGGGCATGGTGCCCCATCATGGCCGGAGCACATGTGGGGAAAGCGTCCCATTGCCAGGCAGGAAGTGAGGGAGAGAGCACGAGAGGCCAGGCTTGCTCCTTTCATAGCAACCCCCTCAGGAGAGCTCAAGGGCCGCTGTCTTGGAAGGGCAAGGCCCCCGGGGGCCCAACAACCTCCCGCTAGGCCTAGCCTCTTGAAGACCCCACAGCTTCTGCACCTTGGGGACCAAACTCCCACCACATGGACGCTGGGGGCTGCTCAACTCATACCCCATGCCATCACCAGTGTCTATTTCTTCCCTTCACGGTGAGCTGCGTATTACATTAAAACAGAAAGGAAGGCTTCCCCTGTCAGGTACGTGAGAAGCAGCCCCTCACCTGCTCAGGGAACCACAGAGGTATCGCCCACACTGGGCAGCTGGGGAGAGGCAGAGCCTGACCTCGAGGTAGAGGCTTTCCTATGGCTTGTCACGCAGGGCATCGACCCCTGTCCTTGACTCGGGCTGAGACCCATGACTTGCTTTGGTTAATGATGCCTTAGCAGGTACAGTGCAGACCACGCTGGGGACAGGCCGGCGTGCTATGCCTGGTGTCTCAGGGTCCTCTCTGTCACTATGAGGACAGACCAGGGCTCTGTGCTGGAGAACGAGAGACACGTGGGGCAGAGCCGAGGCACCCTGGTCACCCGGCACAGGCCAGCCCAGAGGACGTGATGGGTGTGCAGGCGAGGTGCCCGGAATCAGCAGAGCTGCCTGGCCAAAGCTGAGCTGACCATAGGTGCGTGCCGTGATTACTCCCATCTCACCAGAGTATCTGCGGTCTCCCCAGGGGTCTAGAGGGTCCCCTAAGTCTAGACTGCAGAGGAACCTAATGAGATGGCAGAGTCCCCATGCCCTGAAGAGCCCTGAAGCTGTGCCTGGACCTGTGTGGGTCCAGCGCGATGATGATGGTGGGGATAAGGATTATGCAGCAAGAGGGCAAAATGGGATCTTACCCTGATCTCTTGTCATTTCCCCGCTGGACAGCTCCAACGGTGCTGAGGCAGAGGCCGGGAAAATCTGCATAACTGTCACCAAGCTGGCCCAAGCCAGACCCTGACATCTGATGGAGAGAGACCTGGGTGTCGGACAAGGAAGCCGCTGCTGCCCAAAGCCTGCCTCAGGTGATGGACGGGAGGCCCGGAAGGCCGGAGGGATGGCGCTGCGTACGATCCTGAGGTAGCGGATTTCCTCCCAGGGCGCAGGGTGAGTGGAAACAGGCTCAGGACAGATTGCTTTGCATTTTGTTTCTCTTTTGCTTTCTTTTTTTCTTCTGATGAGGAATAACTCCTACTCCCAAGGCATTGGGGACCAAGGAAACTGTGTTAAAGCTACATTGATTCTCTGGAAAATTTCTTATTCCTTGAATTGTAATCTTATGGAACATTGACCTCTCTAAGAGTCTGGTGAGACACAGACCCATTTCCCAGAAAAGTACTCATAAAGACAACATTTTACTCATAGAGTGAGGGAATTTATAGCTTCTCTGAAACTCACTGAGGACTCTAGGTTAGTTCTCAGGGAGGGAGGGAGGAAAGGAGATAGGGAAGTGGAGAGAGAAAGAAGAGAGAGAAAACAGAATGAGAGAGAAAGAGAGTGAGAGAGAGAGGAGAGAGGGAGCAAGAGAGAGAGAAGGTAGTATTAAGAGGTTGCAGCAACTTTGAGAGGTGTGGCCTAGTGGAACCTGGTTATGTCACTGGGGACATTACACTCGGAACGGATTAAAGCTGGTCTTGTGGAGTGAGTTGGGTTACTGTGAGAGACAGCTGTTATCAAAGAGCAAACCTGGCCTCGAGTCCCTCTCTGGCAATCAGCCTCTCCCTCTTGCAGGTGCTCTCAACACTGTGGTACCATCTGGCAGGAGGCCCCGAAGGGAGGATGAATGGATGGGGTCACTTGGGCTTGGGTTTTCACTCTCCAAGACTGTGAGCTAAATAAACCACTTTCTTTATAAGAACCCAGCTTCAGGTGTTTTATGACAGTGCCAGAAAATAGGCTAAGAGAGAAGGGAAAAAGGGAAGCCAGTGGAGAGGAGTGAGTCAGGAAGAAATAGGAAGAGTTTGGAAACAGACACGTTGAGGTGTGTGAAACAAGATTCCTCTGGCCCCAATCTATCCCCTCTTCACTAGTCCTGGAACCTGTATCTACTCTACAAATCACTCCTCAGTCAGTGATATACTTTATGCATGATTCTGCAAAGTTGCCTTTTCCCGTCAAGTCTATTTGCAATCTATTAGTGATGGAGAGCATTGATCTAGTATGTTCACTGTAATGGCTGACCCATAGTCTATAGTATGAATTTATCACAGTTTATGTATCCATTCCCTGGTAGTGGACATTTAAATGGTTTCGTTTCCCCTGTTATTGACAGGGAATATCCTTGTATATGTCTCCTGCTTGCGAGAGAGCGAAGTTTCTCTGTGGACATTACTTCACTGTGGTGTTGCTGGGCTGTAGGGCATCGGCATCTTTAATATTTCTAGATACCATTCCCCCACGTGTCTGTCAGCTTGTTGTGCTGTGGGGGCTGGTGTGTTGCTGTGCTGCTGAAAGCTATGCCACCGGTATCTCAGATACCAGCAGGGCCACCCATGGTGGACAGGTTTCAGCTGAGCCTCCAGGCTAAGACAGAGTAGGGAAAAGGTCCCAGCAGCCCACTCCCAAAACAATTGTTATTATTGTTGTTGTTGATGTTAGGTGCTGTCCAGTTGGGTCTGACTCATAGTCACCCTAGGTACAACAGAAGAAAACACTCTCTGACACTGTGCCATTCCCAGCTTCTCTGCTACTCATGGGGTTTTTAAGGGCTGATTGTTTCAGGAGTGCTTTGCCAGGTCCTTCTCCCAAGCTGACAGCACCTAATATTCCCAGGTGGTCTCTCATCCAAGGACTAACCAGGCTGACCCTGCTTAGCTTTCCAGACCCTGAAACAATTTGCTGTTGAAAACCCTATGACTAGCAGAGAAGCACTGTAAAGTATAGTGCTGGAAAATGAGCCCCCCAGCCTGGAAGGCATTCAAGAGACAACTGGGGAAGAGCTGCCTTCTCAAAGTAGAATCGATCTTAATGATGCGAACAGAGTAAAGCCCCTGGGACCTCCTTTTGCTGATGTGACATGACTCAAAATAATAAGGAGCATAGTGACTGCAACAATGGGCTCAAACATAAAACAATCTTGTGTATAGCACAGAGTCAGGGAATGTTTTGTTCTATTGCACGTAGGGTCACTCTGAGTCGGTTCTGATTTGATGGCACCCTACAACAGCAGGTACCATTATCTGTTGTCTGGGGTCATCACACGAATTTACTACTGTCACCCCCAACATCCTCTCCAGTGTTTATTATTTTCTGGCTTTTACATTTTAAAAACAGATTGGTGGATGTCCCATGATGTATACATATTTTCAAAATGTGTGTTTTATTTTCATCTCTTCACACTTTTTTTGCATTTGTATGCCTCTTTGGCAAATTACTTGTGTATATGCTTTGCCCTTTTTCTTCCTATGGTATTGAGAGTGAAGTCTTCCTGGATCTTATTTTCACATTATTTTAATGTATCCATAGCTTGACTGCTTAAACAATTTGTTTAAAAAGGTGACAAACGTGGTAGATAGGGGGAAGAGGCTGAACTTGGACTTAGGATATTCCAAATTGAGTCCTGGCTCTGATGGCAAGTGGCTGTGTGAATCTGGGCAAGTTATTTAACTTCACTAAGCCTCAGCCTCCCCACTCGGATAATGGGGAGAAGAATCTGTACTTATCAACGTGATTGTTGTTGTTAGGTGCTGTCGAGTCCAGTCCAACTCATAGCGACCCTCATAGGGTTTTCAATGGCTGACTGTTTCGGGATTGCCTTGGGAGTGGATTGCCATGTCTTTCTCCCATTTTACGGTGCTGGGAATGGAACTCGGGACCTCAGAGACTGCAGAGCAGTGCTCTACCAACTGAGCTAAATCCCAGCCCCATTATCAATGTGATAGAGAGGCTTAAAGGCAGGTATCTCTGTTATTGTTGTTAGGTGCCATTGAGTTGGGTCTGAATCATAGTGACCCAATGTACAACAGAAGGTAACACTTCCTAACACTGTCATGCCCGGCACTATTGTCAGTGCTTCTCTGCTATTCATAGGGCTTTCAATGGCTGATTGTTCTTTACAAGTGGGTTGCCAGGTCCTTCTCCCAAGTCTACAGCACCTGACGTTCCCAGGCAGTCTCCCATCCAAGTACTAACCAGGCCCAACCCTGCTTAGCTTCCAAGATCTGAGGGATCGGACGCTGCAGTGGACACTGCAGGATGGATGTAAGCATAGCGGGCATTAATTTGTTCAACCCTCATAGCTGTAAGGGTGTTTGCCTAACTCTCATAAATGCAAGAAATCCAGGGATGGACCTCCCACTGCTTCTCCAAGTTCCTTCCTGTGTGGGCACAGGTTAGGAAGGTTGTGTTAGCAGGAGGATGATTTTTCCCCTTAGATGATAGTAATAATTCACCTAGTCTTTGTTCATCCATCAATAACTTGCAAAGCACTTTCCTCTCCATTTGTTCGGTGCTCATAATAACCCTGCATGCTAGTGTCTGAGCTCCTTTCTGAAACCATACCTTCCCAGCTCCCAAGAATCACTTCTCTTGGTTCCCTTTCTGTGTCACCACGTACTTCCTTTTGATCACCTTTCTCTGGCTGCTCCTTTCCATGTGCCCCAGGTGTTTCTTTGATGGTCTGAGTCCTGGGTTCCACCCTCAGAGTCTGATTTAGTCAATGCTGTGTAAGACCTAGGCAGGGGCTCTTTTAACAAGCATCCTAGGTGACTTATTGAGCAGCCAGAGTCAAGAACCATTGATCCACATGCTAGTAATTCTGCTTCTCATCTCTCTGATGGTTAATCTTAATTGTCCACTTGCCTGGATTGAGAGGCTCCAAAGAGATTAGTAAGGCACACCTTTGGGTGTGGAAGTTTCCATAGATAATTAAATCATAAGGGCTCTGACCTAATGAATGGATTCATCCCTGGATGGCTTTGTAATATTATTGGGAGGTGGTAAACGGGAGGAGGGGGGCCTGGCTGAGGAAGTAGGTCACAGGGGCTCACCTTTGAGGGTTATACCAGGATCCTAGCCTGCTCCTCTCTCTCTGCTTTCTGTCCGCAGTGAAGTGAACAGCTTTTCTAAAATTGTGTCTTTTTGAGAATGTTATGTAAGGGGAATCATAAAGTATGTGGCGTTTTTAGAGTGGCTTTTTTTCGTTAGTGGTGTTCAGCACAACACCCTTGAGATCTATTTAGCTTGTATGTATCAACAGCTTGTTGATTTTTATTGGTAAGTAGTATTCCATGGTATGAGTGTACCACTGCTTTTTTAAATATCCACTTCTTGAGGGACACTGATTGTTTCCAGTTTTGGGCTACTATAAAGAAAGTGGGGCTGGGATTTAGCTCAGTGGGTAGAGCGCTGCGCTGCAGTCTCTACCGAGTTCAATTCTCAGCACTGCAAAAATGGGAGAAGGGCCTGGCAATCCACTCCCAAGGCAATCCCAAAACAGTGAGCCATTGAAAACCCTATGAGGGTTGCTATGAGTCGGATACCGACTTGACGGCACACAACAACAACAACAACAATAAAGAAAGTTGTTATGAATAACTGTGTGTAAGTTTTTATGTGGTTGTACTTGTGTGGTAGCATTTCTGAGTTTTCTGTTGTTTTCCATCAATCTCTTAGTTCTACCCCTTGCCCATTATCACATAGACTTGGATATTATGGCCATATATAATAAGTTATTATAGAGTGATTCCTCTCAGTTTATATCTTTTCAAAATTATTTTAGTTTTCTTACCTTCTTTTCCATATACATTTTAGAATAATTTTGTCTTTATAAAAAATCTTGCTGAGATTTTGTAAAAAAGTATGTTAAACTTGTATGTACATTTGTTGTTGTTGTTGTTAGGTGCCGTCGAGTCGGTATCCGACTCATAGTGACCCTCTGTACAACAGGGGAAACATTATTGTCAGTGCTTCTCTGTTGTTCATAGGGTTTTCAATGGCAGATTGATTTTTGGGAGGGGGTTGCCAGGTCCATCTCCCAAGCCTACAGCTTCTGGTGTTCCCAGGTGGTCTCCCATCCAGGTACTAACCAGGCCCGACCCTGCTTAGCTTCCGAGATCTGACAGGATCGGATGCCACAGGGCTACAGCTGCAGGCGTATGTACATTTAGGGAGAATCAATATCTTTGCTGGGTATTCTACTCATGAACATGCTAACATCTCTCTACTTAGACTTAATAGTTTTTAGTATATAATTCCTGTACATATTTAGTTAGATTTATAACTGTCTTTTAAAATATAATTTTTGATTATCCTGTAACCAAGTGTTTTATTTTCGAGCAATTATAAATGGTATTGCATTTTTACACTTTGAAAAATACAGTGGAAATTTCACATGAAAATTTCAGTTTCCATGTACAATTGATTTTTGTACCTATGAACATACAGCTGATTTTTTATGTCTTATGAACTTGCTGAACCCATTTACTAGTTATAGTTACTTTTTAAAGATCTTTTGGGATTTTTTTATGTAGATCATCATGGCATCTGAAAATACTGACTTCTTAGTTTCTTCCCTTCTGGTTAGGGTGCCTTTTATTTCTTTTTCTTATGTTATTGCATTGGCTAGAACTTGCAACTTTATGTTGAGTGGCATTGTATGGATGAATGTCTTCCTCTTGTTTCTGATTAGCTCATCTTTTCAAACACAGATTTGCATGATGTAATGGAGACATCAAAATTGGGAGTCAAAGTAAATCTAAGCCATGGTTAAACCAGACCCCACAACATGATGTCTATGTGATCTTAGAAAAGTGGCTTTGTCTTTTGCATGTTTTCTCATCTTCAAAGTTGATATGGTACTGCCTATGCTTTGCTTTGTTAGTGAGCTCATCGGAACACACACTTTGGAGTCAAGATGCCTGGGCTCAGGTCCCAGCACCACCACTTTCTATCACATGACCTTGAGCAAGTTATTCAACCCTTGTGCCTCAGCTGCTTAATCTGTTAAGTGAGCAAATTTTGTTGCAAAAATTGAGTGAGTTAATAAATGTTGAGTGCTTAGAACAATAACAGACACACAGGAAGCACTAAAGAAATATTGTTGTCAATACTGATATGAAATTTAAATGAAATCAGACATATAAAATACTTAGCACAGTGCGGATATTCAGTAAAACTTTGTCTAATACTAAGTCCCATCCTAATCAAAAAGAAATTAATCAGCACCAAAAAGCTTATAATGAAAAGGGCCCATCTTCTGCTCTACCATTTTTTTCTGTTCCCTGGAGGCAACCATTTTTAACTGTATGAGCAGCTTTTAAAAAACACATAATAATTTCCCTTATCTATTTCTTTTTTTTTTGCATGTGGTACATAGAAAGCAGTTGATACAGTTTTAGTAGATGGATAATTACTCAAAATCCTAAATATCCTAAGTATTCATCATGAATTAAGTTGTTATTACAATTATACCAATCAATATTTCACTGCATTATTAAATCTATTGGACATACACAAATAGTAAAAAGACATGAAAATTTGTGTTTTTATAACATGACCATAATTACTACTAATAAGGTTATTTCCAGATAATATGGACCTTAAAAATACTTGAATCATTCCCTTTAGTATTCTCTTCCTCTCCTAAGATAAAACAAAAATTGAACAAAGAATAAAAAGTATGACATGTTTTACATCTTAGTTCCCAATGATTCCTTTTCTTTTTCCTCAAAAATGTTGTTGTTGTTGATATTAGGTGCCATGAAGTCAGGTCCAACTCATAGCAACCATATGTAAAACAGAATGTAACACTCCCCAATTCTGTGCCAGGCACACAATCCTTTCTATGCTTAAGTCCATTGTTGCAGCCACTGTATTAATCCATCTAGTTGAGAGTCTTCTTTTTTCGTTGACCTACCACTCTCTCACAAATGATGTGCTTTCCCTGGGATTAGTCCCTCCTGACAACATGTCCAAAATATACAAGATGAAGTCTAGCCATCCTTGCTTCCAAGGAGCACTCTGGTTGCACTTCTGCTAGGACAGATCTGTAGGTTCTTTTGGCAGTCCATGGTAGATTCAATATACATCTCCAGCACCACAATTCAAAAACATCAATTCTTCTCCAGTCTCCCTTATTCAATGTTCAGGTTTTACAACTGTATCATGGGACTGAAAATACTATGGCATGAGTCCAGGGCATCTTCATTTTCAAAGTGATATCTTTACTTTTCAACACTTTAAAGAGATCTTTTGTAACAGCTTTCCCAATGCAATGTGTCTTTTGATTTTTTTGACTGTTGCTTCCATGGGTGTCGATTGTAGAACCAAGTAAAGCAAAATCTCAGACAATCTCAATCTTTTCTCCATTTGCCATGAAGTTGCTTACTGACGCAGTTGTAAGGATTTTTGTTTGGTTGACGTTGAGGCATAATCCATAGTGAAGGGTATGTTCTTTGATCTTCATCAGTAAATGTTTCAAATCCTTTTCACTTTCAACAAGCAGAGTTGTGTCATCTGCATTACGTAGGTTGTTCATGAGTCCTCCTCCAATCATGGTGCAGCATTCTTCTTCGTAAAGTTCAGCTTCTTGGATTATCTGCTCAGCATAGAGATTGAAGAGGTATGGTGAAAGGATACCCTGATGCACACCTTTCTCGACTTTAAACCAGATAGTGTTTCCTTGTTCTGTTTGAATACCTGCTTCCTGGTCAAAGTAAAGGTACCTCATTAGTACCATTAAGTGCTCTTGATATTCCCACTCTTCACAATTTTATCCATAATTTGTTATGATCCATACAGTCAAGTACCTTTGCATAGTCAACAAAACATAGCTAGACATCTTTTTGGTATTCTGTGCTTTCAGCTAATACTCATCTGATATCAACAATGATGTCCCTGTTTCCATACCCTCTTCTGAATCTGACTTGGTTTTCCAGCAGTTACTTGTCTATATACTGCTGCAGTTGCTTTTGAATGATCTTTAGCAAAATTTTACTTGTGTCTGATATTAATGACATTATTCAATAATTTCCGCATTCGGTTAGATCCCTTTTCTTGGGAATAGGCACAAATATGGATCTCTTCCAGTTAGTTGGCCAGGTAGCTGTTTCCCAAATCTCTTGGCATAAACTTGTTAGCACCTCTAGTGCTGCATCTGTTTGTTGAAACATCTCTATTGGTATTCCACCAATTCCTGGAGCCTTGTGTTTCACCAAGTCCTTCAAGGCAGCTTCTACTTTGTCCTTCAGTACCATTGGTTCCTGATCATATGCAACCTCTTGAAATGGTTGGTCGTCCATCAATTCTTTTTGGTATGACTGTGTATTCCTTTCATCTTCTTTTGATGTTTCCTGCATTATTGAACATTTCCCCTGTAGAATCCTTCACTGTTGCCACTCAAGGCTTGAATTTTTCTTCAATTCCTTAAGTTTGAGAAAAACAAAGCATGTTCTTCCCTTTTGTTGTTCTATCTCCAGCTCTTTGCACATGTCATTATAATATTTGATTTTGTCTTCTCAAGCTGCCCTTTGAAATATTCTGTTTAGTTCTTTAACTTGGTCATGTCTTCCTTTTACTTTAGCTGCTCATAGTTCAAGGGTAAGTTTCAGAGTCTCTTCTGATATGTAATTTGGTCTTTTCTTTTTTTCCTGTCTTTTAAAATAACCTTTTGATTTCCCCATGAATGATGTCTTTGATGAGATGCCACACCTTATTTGGCCTTCTATCATTAGTGTCTAATGCATCAAATCTGTTTCTGAGGTGGTCTCTGAAGTCAGATGGGATATATGCAAAGTCATATCTTGGCTCTTGCACACTTGTTCTAATTTTCTTAAGTTTCCATTTGAACCTGCATGTGAGCAGTTGATGGTCTGATCCACAATGAGCACCTGGTCTTGTTCTGACTTTTAATGTTGAGCTTTTCCACAAATGTAGTCAATTTGGTTCTTGTGTGTTCCATCTGGTGAATTCCATATGTACAAGTACATTATTTCCTCCTACTCATTCCCACAATGTTACATGATACTTATAGTAGTCTGTTTTTACATTTGTAACACAGAAAATCTGTTTATTATGTAATTATTTTCTTCCTCTGACAGACCTGAACATCCATGAACACAGATACTATAGGATGATGTAATACACTTGTGACGTGTCAGCTTTAGATACCTATTTACATCCTGTTACCTATTTACCTATTTACGTCCTGCAATAATGGTTGAGGGTTCTGCTCTCTTATACTCTCTACCTCCCATCCTTCTAATACAACGATATGACTTTTTAGATTACTAGCAAATATTGTCCCCCATGTGTCTATCAGCTTGTCGTGCTATGGGGGCTTATGTGTTGCTCTGATGCTGAAAGTTATGCCAGATACCAGCAGGGCCACCCATGTGGACAGGTTTCAGCTAGGTTTCTAGACTAAGACAGACTATAGAGAAGGACCTGGCAGACCACTCCTGAAACAATCAGCCACCAAAAACCCTATAAATAGCTGAGAAGAAATGTCAAGTACAGGTCAGAAAATGAGCCCCCCAGGCTGGAAGGCATTCAAGAAATGACTGGGGAAGAGTTGCCTCCACAAAGTAGAGTTGACTTAGTGATGTGAATGGAGTAAAGTCTCTGGGACCTCCTTTGGCCAATGTGGCACAACTCCAAATGCAAAGAAACACAGTGCCTCCAACAATGTGCTCAAACATAAAATGATCATGTGCATGACACAGTGCTGGGTAGTGTTTCATTCTGTTGTGCATAGGGTTGCTGACTCCATGGTACCCAACAATAACAACAGCAGCAAATACTGTGACAGAAGTACAGCTAAAACTATATTATATTTATTTTCTTGAAAAATTTCCCTCTCCATCACTCTGTAAAATTTCTAACTGCTCTGTTGTCTTCCTTTATTATTTTTTTCTTTTTATTTGTGGGACTTGACTTTTTACCAGGCATGCGTTTTTCAAGAGTTTAGTCATATCAATCACTCTAATCAGATCCATATATCCCCATGGAGATTGCCAGTCTTACACAACTGTCAGGACAGTAACAAAAGACTGACTCCTGTTCTTGCTCTTATCTAGCCTAGTACTCTACCCCTTGGCAGTCATTACCTACCTGTGTTTCTCAACCTCCCACCCCCAACCAATGGTTTTGGCTACTTCCCTCCTTTTTCCCAGCCATGTTCTTTCTTGATCCACTCTTTGATGCTCCCCACAGTCCACTCCTGCTCTATTGTTATTACTGTCAGTTAACTTTTGACTCATTATAAACTGGCATTTTGAAGAGTTCTCATTTACATAGGGCACCCCAAAGATAACTTGATCCATAGCTAAAAGGGCAATTGTTCTAATGCTATAGGATTGAGGCAGGGAATAGCAAGCTAAGGCAGGTGATTATAATGCAAGGCTGAAGTAAGGCACAGATGCTTCCAGGACGATAAGAACACTGAGAGAAGAGATGGTCTATTTCAGCAAGAAAAAAGTAACCAGGAAAAGAGAAACCTTTCCTAAAGCGGTGCCGCATCAAGGCATGGGCTCTGGGGAAGCTGGCTGCCCATCGGAGGGGACATCAGCACGCTGTGTGGACAGATCATCACTCAAGCGGCAAGGTTAATAAGGAGTTCATTAACAAACACCATTTCAACACCAGGCCCCAGTGCGGAGGGCTTAAGGAGGTTTTTGAACGTGTTATTGGTCGCGATTGGATGTTGAACTTGGAAGGCTCCGTGGTTCAGGTGTATGAAGCAAGGTCCAAGCACCCAGCCCTTGGACCTGCTCCACGGCCCTCCCGTGTACTATTTAAATGAAGCCACTGAGACCCATTGTGTGCCTACTCAGCTTTCACTGTGCATTCTCTCCTCAGTGATTCTCCTTGCATTTGAGCTCGAGTCACCTCTACAGATCACCTCTCATGCTTTACCACATGGGGTTAGTTCTGCTGGGTAATAAAACAGCTGGACTGCATTGCATGTTGCTTCATGCAGTGGATTCGGGCTTTCTATTTGCCCTCTCCTGGCATCTGGTCGAGAATTCCTTAGTGCAGTTAGGCCTTCTCCACTCCTATCTTTAGTCCTTCCTGGGACCTGTGGAGCTTGAAAGAGTTGCTCTTCACTAAATCAGCTGCTGGGCTGGGATTTAGCTCAGTTGGTAGAGTGCTGTACTGCAGTCTCTGAGGTCCTGAGTTCAATTCCCAGCACCGCAAAAATGGGAGAAGGACCTGGCAATCCACTTTCAAGGCAATCCCGAAACAGTCAGCCATTGAAAACCCTATGAGGGTTGCAATGAGTCGGATACCGACTCGACGGCATCTAACAACAACAACAAATCAGCTACCAAACTGATTGCTTGGTTGGTGTCTGAGCTGGGTCCAATTCCAGTTCATCTTTTCCCCAACCCATTCCCCCTTCTCTGCCATGTAAGGCAGTCTAGTAGGTCTTTTCATTCAATCTCCCTGTGTAGTCTAACAATTTCTCTTCTCTTAGCAATGTGACCTAAGCACGCATATGGTTGTTGTTAGGCGCTGCTGAGTTGGGTCTGACTCATGGTGACTCATAGGGTCTTTATTGGCTGATTGTTTTGGGATTGCTTTTGGTGTGGATTGCCAGGTCCTTCTCCCATTTTTGTGGTGCTGGGGATTGAACCCAGTTTCTCAGGGAGTGCAGAGCAGGAGCTCTACCAACTGAGCTAAAGTCCAGCCCTGGCATGCACCATTAGCATCATGAAACTCTACAATAAGCAGCAAGGGATGGGGAGGCTGTATGTAGAAATACCTTGAGATTCAGAAGTATATTCTCTTCCCATACGTACCTTGCTTTAGTCTATTCATGCTGCTGTAAGAAAATACTGTAGACTGAGTCATTTATAAAGAACAGAAATTTAGCTTCTCACAGTTCTGGAGGCTGAAGAGTTGGAGGTCAAGACGTCATGAGGTTCAGTGTCTGGTGAGAATCCATTGCCCACTTCCAAGATGGTGCCCTGAATACTCCTTCCTCCAGAGCCCACTGACACTGTGACCTCACGTGGAGGAAGTGGAAGGGTAACAAGGCCTAGTAGTTCCTCCTAGCCCCTTTTCCCCAGTAGTCTTATTTTATTAGTAATGTTTAGTGTACAACTTAATGGGTCTCATTATGACATTTCCATACATGCATTTCATTGTACATGGCTCATGTTCACCTCCCCCATTACCCTCACATGACCCTCTCTCCCACCCCTCTCACCCTACCAAAGATCCCCTTTCTAGTTGCATGTCTTGTCTGTCTGTCTGTCTGCCTGTCTATCTATCTGAATCCAGATTTTGCCTTAAGGGCAAAATATGTGATATGTCCTTTCTTTCCTCCCATTCCCCTTTGTTCTTGTACCCTCCCCCCTTTCTTTGGTCCATTATCTTCCCCTGCATGGCCCCTTCCACATCATGACCTATATGTTTTAATACTGAATGTATATTGAAGTCTAATACCCCCATATGAGAGAAAACATGTGATGCTTGTCTTTCTGGATCTACCCTATGTCACTTAAAAAGATGATCTCTCATTCCATCCATTTTCCAGTGAATGCCCCGATTTTGTTCTTTTTATGGCTGAATAAAATTCTATGGTGCATATATACCACATTTTCCTTATCCACTCCTCTGTTGATGGATCCACCTAGGTGGATTCCATATTTTGGCTACTGTGAATAATACCACAATAAACGTGGGTGAGCAGGTGCCTCTGTGGTGTGTTGACTTACATTCCCTGGCTATACCCAGGAGTGGTACAGCTGTCTCCTAGCTCTTTTATAAAGCACTAATCCTATCTGTGAGCATGGAGTTCTTATGACGTAATCATGTCCCTGTAGGTTCCAGCTCTTAACACTGTTGCATTGGGAATCAAGTTTCAACATGAATTTTGGAGAGGATGTAAACCTTCCAACCACAGCGCACCTCAATCTCAAGAATTGCTGCACTTAGTTTTCCTTATTTCCTTCTTGGTCATTCTCCTGAGGAACAGCAGAGCCTGACATGACATGGAGCAGTGGGGAGGTTGGATGTTAAAACCAGCTTGTTCAGCACCATAGCAGAAGAGCGTGGGTGGAGCCAGGAGGGCTGAGCAACAGGGATCCACAGATGGGAGCTAAGGCCCCAGTTAACATCTATCTTCTCTAACCTTTATGTGAGACCTTCTTTGATTCCTTGAGGTCATGAGGCATACAGCATTCTCTGATGACCATTCAAGAGGCCCTCCATTGGGAGAGGAGCTACTAAGTATAACCAAGTCCCTATAATGAAACTAATAATGTTTTCTCTTGTAAGATGCTTGCACTGTCTCCCTCCCTAAAGTTTAAAAACCAAACAGAGCAATTTTGTCTTTTCAAAACCCAGAGAAAACCAAAATAAACCCTCCAGCTTCCCCTGCTTTTAGTTACTGGCTTCCCTCACTGGTTTCAGAAGAGGCTTAGCAGAGCAAATAACATAATAGACCCCCACTAGCTTTACTGATGCATGGTCGCCTTGGTAACGATTATTTTTAGGGATTTGGAGATAGCCTTGTCCAGCTCAGACCGGGTGAGGCCATTGATCTCTGTCACTTGGGCCTGGACAATTGTCCGTGGGGCTAGGTTTTGACATCAGAGGGTCGAAAACTCCACCCACAGATAATGCCGACGCCGCCATTGTCTGAACATGCATCCTATGAAGAGCCATGGAGTCTAACAATGCCTGTGTGAACCACAGATTACTTCACCTTTCCTCACCTCCAATCAGCTCTTCCCATGCCTCAGACCATTCTGTTTCCTTATCCCGTAAATACCCCTCAGCCCTATTCTCAGGGAGGTGTATTTGTGGTTTGTCCCATCTCCACATTGTTGGTGCCTCAAATATAAACTCTGCCTCGTTTGAAAAACTCATCACTTCAGTGGTTGACATATTGCACAGTAGGCAAAATGGGCCCAGATTAGTAACACCAAATGCGGATTTTTCCAACCAGATCCCCCTGAGACACCTGCTATTCTTGCGTGTGGAGCATCTGTTCCTCCTTTTGATAACAGAGAGAATCACTCCTGTCTTCCACAGTAAGGCTGATTACTTTTCTAGGTGGCTAGGTGATCCATATCTGGTTAACAGAGATTTCATTGTCTCTGGTTATGGGCAGTTGTAGTTTAGAATGACGTATAATCTGATTATTTGCTCAGTCATGATCACTCCTTTTATTGGGGTGATTGGAACGTGGGCATCCTCTTTCTATTAAGGTTGCTGGGAAGAGAAAATATAAACCTGAAACTTCTAGAAGCCATCTTGCTTATAAGATGGGTCAGCTTGCTTGATAGAGCAGATAATGTAAAGGCAGCAGAGTCTAGAGATGGAGACAACTAAATTGAATCCAATCGCCATCTTGGGAGCCTCTGGATCCAGCTGTGCCTGAAGCTGGATCAAGCTACCACTTGACTTTACAGAGATGTGAGCCAATAGCACAGACTCCTTTTCTATCAGGTGGAACCTAAAGTATACCAACTAGAACAGCTATTATTCACATCCAAATCCTGCCTTCTGATTTGCAGAGAATCTGTGTGTACTTATCAAGTTTTATAGTTCATTGTCAGATATTTGTATCCCCATAGTGCAGTCATGTCCCAGGATCTTTGCTCCCTTATCCTTGTGCTATTCTCGCCAAAGATTCCTTCTATCTGGGAGTCTTGACCATGATGTGTATGACCCAGGTTCTGCACATCAGCAGCCCACTTAGGAATTGGAAGCATAATTTACTCTCATTTCTGAAACAGTTGCCCTTCGTGTGCAAAAATTCTCAATGCACAAGTGGAATTCTGCAAAATGTAGGTGCGTATGGAGGGTTCTCATCACGTCATTATCAGCAGATTTCAGGTTATGTGTGAAGTATACATTTTCCCAGGGAAACAATGTTATTTATGTGGGGATGGGATTGGGATCCTGGGCGAGCCCCCCAGACCAAATGTGTCCGTAAAGTAGGTGGATCATAGTGTTATTCTAGTCTCTCCATGGGGTCAGTCTCCTGCCCACTGGCCACAGCTTTCTGCCTTCAGTTTTCAGTCTGCATATGTGCCTTGTGGTTTTCAAGGGACAGGCTCCATCTGCTTTTACAATCCTTGGATGACCAGAACTCCCACGTGACACATTCGGCATCCACGTGGCTTCCTATACTTCTTAGGATTGAAAGTCCAAATTCCCCAGAGAGGCGATTTGTTTTAGCGCGAGTCAGTGTCTGCCCTGACCCAGACCGTTGTACTGGGAAGGGGCTATGTGGGAAGGACGCATTGGTTGAGGTTCAGCCCCAGGAAAAGGGAAGTTCCCAGAGAAGAGAGTACATCAGGGACTTACAGACAGCCTCTTCAGTCTCTACTTCAAGCCCTGGCCAGTTAATTATGCTGGCAAAATCAACTCTAAGTATAATAAATCATAATTAACTGACCACTGATAGAAACACTGAGAAATTTCAAAAAAGAGGAGGAATATTTGAAGAGCTATGAATGCCAAAATGTGGTTTAGCATATTTCTTTGTAATGTCCAACAGTTGATGATCACCACTTAACTTAATCATACTGTTTGGATTTAAGAGATGGGTTATTCTCAAAACCTTTAGGAGTGTGTACCCAGATGAGGCTCAGCTCCCGTGGCTTGAACTTCAGATCATCTCTGAAGTCATTCGTTCTTCACAGAGAGTGTCTTCAAGTTTCATAAGAAGCTTCAATGATTTGCCTTCATATATTGGTGAGAAGGGATTATTTCAGTTGGGTGCCATGGTGTGCACTGTAGTCCCTGTGCCTTGGGAGGCTGAGGCTGGAGGATCGCAGGTTAGAGGCCAGAGGCATCCCATTGCAACTTAGGGAGACCCTGCCTCAAAATAAAAAATAAAAAAGGGGCTGAGAGTGGAGCTCAGTGGTAGGAGAACTTGCTTAGCATGTGTGAGGCCCTGGGTTCAACACCACATTACTGGAAAAAAAAAAGAGAGAGAGAGAGAGGAAGAAGAGATTTTTTTGTTCCATGATTTCCTGATTAGTGTTAATGCCTACAGCATCCTGCTCATTTTGCCACCTCTGAGACTTCTCTCTTAGAAGGTGCATATCTCGGTCCTCACCAATCAAGTTTTCTTTTTGAGGAAATTGGAAAAAGAAAAGAAACATATTCTTAGAACCTCTCTGCTTTTTTTCCCCTAATAACTCCACCGCATTCACTCCACAAGCATGTATTCACTGAGTGCCTTTTAGGCAATTGATGTAGGTGGCTCCATTGCAACACAGCCAGGTTCTGGTGGCAGCTGTTTTAATACCTTGCTGCCCTGATAATAGATATTCTTCCAGAACATACTCAATTTTCTCAGGCTTTCTAAAGTGCATATCTAAAATATTCAGCAAGGTTATGCATATTCTCTGTGACTTACAATGCACTTCATCCCAGTAAACTTATTGCAAGTTGAAAATATTACAAGTTGTTAATGCATTTAATCCACCTAACCTACCACACATCATAGCTTCTCAACACAGTGTCCTGGAGACTCCTTGTTCATTGTTGTGATTTTGTGGCTGACTGGGAGCTGTGGCTTGGGGAGAGCTGCCCAGCATCTCAAGAGAGTGTCACTATCCCAGGAAAAGACCCAAATTCAACATTGGAAGTACAGTTTCTAATAAACACATATTGCTTTTGCACCACCTTAAAGTTGAAAAATTGTGAGTGGAACTAAGTTAAGTCAAGGACCGTCTATATAGTGGTTTCTCCAGGCGTGGTACCTGGAAAGTTCAAAATGAGTTGAGGAATCTGTGTAGGTCCTTCCATGGTCACCATCAAGACAATAAACAACAACAAATGTTAGTGAACATGTGGGAAAAAGGAGTGGTATTCACTTCTGGTGGGAACATAAATTAGTCTAGCCACCGTGGACATCAACATGAAGCCCTTAAAAGGCTGAAAATAGAACGGCTGTATGATCCAGCCACAGCACCACTGGGTATATCCTCAAGAAAATTAAGGCCAGCTTACTACAGAGATTCCTGCTTACCCCTGTGCCCATCAACAGATGAACAGACAAAGAGGGTGTGGTCTATATACCCAAAGGAGCTTTGCTCTGCCGTAAAGAAGAATGAAATTACGCCATTTGCAGGAAAATGGTTGGAAGGGAAATCATCACGTTGAGTGAAATAAGCCAGATTCAGCAAGACAAATATCATGTTTTTTTCTCATCTGTGGAAGCTAGAGGGAAAAAAAGAAAGGACTTGAAATTAAAATGGAAAAGATTAAGGATGTAGATGGGAAATGGGAAAGGAGAGGGGAAGGGAAGACAGTCAAGTAATAGGGTGGTAAAAATGCTCAAAGTACATTCTAAGTATACATGGAAATGTCATAATGAAACCTCTAATTTTGTATAATTAATATACCAAATTAAAAACCATATACCAAAACATGTTCAGATTATATTTTTAAAATGCTTCTGGACTTTTTATACCATTATACATCAGGCATCTTCTAGGACAGATCTGGTGGTTCTTTTGGCAGTCCAGAGTATATTCAATAATCATTTCCAGCACCATAATTCAAAAACATCAATTCTTCTCCTGTCTCCCTTATTCAATGTCCAGCTTTCACAACCATATCATGTGACTGAAAATATGATGGCATGAGTCAGGTGCACCGTTGTCTTCAATGTGACATCTTTACTTTTGAATACTCTAAAGAGATCTTTTGCCACAGCTTTTACCAAAGCAATGCATCTTTTGATTTCTTGATGCTGCTTCCACAGGTGTTGATTGTAGAGCCAAGTAAAGTAAAATCATGGACAACCTCAATCTTTTCTCCATTTATTGTGAAGTTGCATACTGACCCAGTTGTGAGGACTTTTGTTGATGTTTAGTCACAATCCCTCCTGAAGGCTATATTCTTTGATCTTCATCAGTCAATATTTTAAATCCTCTTCACTTTCAGCAAGCATAGTTGTGCCATCTCCATAATGCAGGTTGTTAATGAGTCTTCCTCCAATCCTGATGCCATGTTCTTCCTCATAAAGTCCAGCTTCTCAGATTATTTGTTCAGCATATAAATTGAAGAGATATGGTGAAAGTATACAGCCCTGATACACACCTTTCTCAACTTTAAATGAGACAATGTTTCCTTGTTCTATTCAAACAACTCCCTCTTGAGTACAATTAGGTGCTTTAGTATTCCTATTCTTCGAAGTATTATCCATAATTTGTTATGATCCACACAGTTAAATGCCTTTGCATAGCCAATAAAACATAGACATCTTTCTGATATTCTCTGCTTTTGGCTAATATCCACCTGACATCAGCAATGATGTCCCTGGTTCCCCACCCTCTTCTGAATCCCGCTTGATTTTCTGATAATTCCCTGTCTATATATTGCAGCAGTCAATTTTAAATGATCTTTAGTAAAATTTTGCTTGTTTATGATATTAATGATATTGTCTGATAGTTTCCACATTCAGTTGGATCCCCTTTTTTGGGAATAGGCACAAATATGGATCTCTTCTAGTCAGTTGGCCAGGTAATTGTTTTCCACATCTCTTGGCATAAACCTGTTAGCACCTTCAGTGCTGCACCTGTTTGTGGAAACATCTTTATTTGTATCCCATCAATTCCTGGAGCCTAGTGTTTCACCAATTCTTTCAAGGTAGCTTCCACTTTGTCCTCTAATACCACTGGTTCCTCTTCATATGCAACCTCTTGAAATGGTTGGTCATCTACCAATTCTTTTTTGTATGATGGCCCTGTGTATTCCTTCTATCTTCTTTTGATGTTTCCTGCATCATTTAACATTTTCCCTGTAGAATCTTTCACTATTGTCACTTGAGGCTTGAATATTTTTTCACTTCTTTAATCTTGAGAAGCATACAGCATGGTCTTCCCTTTTGGTTTTCTATCTCCAGCTCTTTGCACATCATTATAATATTTGTTTTTGTCTTCTAGAGCTGCCTTTTGAAATCTTCTGTTTAATTCCTTGACTTCATCATGTCTTCCTTTTACTTTAGCTGCTCTATGTTCAAGGGCAAGTTTCAGAGTCTCTTTTGAAATGTAATTTAGTCTTTTCTTTTTTTCCTGTATTTTTAATAACCTTTTGCTTTCTTCATGAATGATATCTGATGTCATGCCACAACTTGTCTAGTTTTCTGTCATTTGTGTCTAATGCATTACGCTTGTTCTTGAGATGGTCTCTGAATTCAGGTGGGATATGAATATACTCAAGTTTGTACCTTCGCTCTTGTACACTTGTTCTAATTGTCTTCAGTTTCAGTTTGAAGTTGCATATGAGAAGTTGATGGTCTGATCCACAATCAGCACCTGGTCTTGTCCTGACATTTGATATAGAGATTTTCTATCATTTATTTCCACAAATGTAATCAATTTGGTTCCTGTATGTTCCATCTGGTGAAGTCCATGTGTATAGTCATCATTTATGTTGGTGAAAAATGTATTTGCTATGAAAATGTCATTGGTTTGACAAAATTCTATCATGTGATCTCCCGCATTGTTTCTGTCACCAAGACCATACTTTCCAACTATCGAGTCTTCTTCTTTGTTTCCAACTTTTGAATTCCAGTCACCAGTTATTATCAGTATGTCCTGATTGCGTTTTTGGTCTATTTCAGATTGCAGAAACTGATAGAAATCTTCTCTATCTTCATTTGTGGCCTTAGTCGTAGGAGCATAAATCTGAGTAATAGTCATATTAGCTGGCCTTCCTTGTAGGTGTATGGATGTTATTCTATCGCTGACAGCATTGTATTTCAGGACAGATCTTGAGATGTCTTTTTTGATGATGAATGCAACCTCATTTCTCTATAGTCATTCCCAGCATAGTAGACTCAAAATGGCCCATGCCAGTCCATTTGAGCTCGCTGATGCCTAGAATATCAATGTTTATGTGCTACATTTCTCCTTTAGCAATTTCTAATTTTCCTAGATTCATGCTGTGTACATTCCATGTTCCAGTTATCAATGGATGTTTACAGTTGTTTCTCCTAATTTTGAGTCATGCCACATCAGCAAATGGAGGGAGGTCCCTGGGGCTTTACTCCATTTCCATCATCAAGGTACACTCTACTTTGAGGACGCAACTCTTCCCCAATAGTCTTTTGAGTGCCTTCCAACCTAGGGGCCTCATTTTCCAGCACTATATCTGACAGTGTTTGCCATTCATAGGGTTTTCAGTGGCTAGTTGTTTCAGGAGTGGTTCGCCAGGTCTGTCTTAGTCTGGAAGCTCAGCTGAAACCTGTCCACCATGGGTGGCCCTGCTGGTACCTGAGGTACTGGCGGCATAGCTTTCAGCCTCATCACAGCACGCAAGCCCGCACAGTGCGGCAAACTGACAGATGTGTCGGGGAACCTTGGCCTAAGTGAACTATATACTAAGCTATCACTTCCTGTCCAGACAGAGCCCTCTGAGACCTGAGATGCACCAGCTTCCTGTTTATATATTTGATCTGAGCAGCAGGAGTGTAATCACCTGCTGGGGGAGTCAAACCCACACTTATTCCTTGTAGCAGAGAAACTCTCTTCATGAACTTCCTCTCTCTCCTTGCTGAGAGGGGAAGGTTGTTGCAGAAATTGGCTGGTTGTCAAGTCCTCTGAAAAATGTCTGTTTACTGTGTTTCATGAAGAGATGCGAGTGATTGACTAATGATGCTTGGGTTCTTGACTGCAGTCTGTAGGGGGTGCCTCTCTCATTTGCCACCTGAAAAGCTGCAATTACTACAATTGCTTATAATGCCACTCCTTTAGGGGTTCATATTAGGAATCCTGTCAAGAGAGTTCATTCAGGCATTCATTCATTTCCCTTCCCAAGTCTCTCTAACGAGCCCATTCTACCCATGCCCCACGAACCTGCCTTCTGAAAAAGATGATTCACGGGGTTTGAAGTTCAAGTTCACCTGGGAGAGACTCAGTGGTGTTGGGAGCAACTTGCTGAAGAAATAAAAACGCTCTGATGTATAGTGTTTGCCACTTTCCCTGGTATAAATACTCTCAATGTGGTTGATTTGAAGCTACCAAATGATGTCACTGAAGGCGTGCATGGTGGCTCTCAAGGGCCCTAGGAGTCAGCTCTGGGGTGCCCAATTTCCACCCTCCTGGCTGATTTCTTGACCCCGTTCACAGTGGAGCATCTACAGCTCTCATAAGAGGAGGTAGAGGTGGGAGTAACAGCAGCATTTACAGCTGAGAATCAGCGTAAGATATTGTCCAGTGTGTGGATTCTGGTCTGTATCAAGTGCATGCTAAAGTTCAAATCTCAGCTCTGTCACTCCCTATTGTATTATCCTCAGCATGTTACTTACCTGTATTCCTTTCACATCTCTCCCTCTCTAGCTCTCTCTCTCTTCCATATTGGAGGGATGAACCCAGGGCCTTGTGCATTCTTTGCAAGCACTGTACCAATGAATTGCACCCTTGACCCATTTTTAAATATTTTTTATCTTGAGTCAGTGTCTCACTAAGTAATGCAGGCTGCCTCTGGTCTCAAACTTGTGATCCTCCTGCTGTCATCTCCAGAGTCTCTGGATCATAGGCATGAGCCACCGCACCTGTCCTGTCTTCTCTTTAAGGTAGATGTCCTCATTGGGTTACCCTTTGATTAAACAGACTTATATTTGCAAAGTTCTTAGAACACTGTCAATCTCACAGTATGTGTGAAGCAAATGTTTATTGAATAAATAAGACCCATTCCACAAATATTTACTGAGTACCTGGTTGGGCCAAGTGCATATAGTAGGCATCGTGGGTATGACAGAGACTAAATCAGAGAGTTTTCTCTTGGGAATTCACAGTATAAGGCAGGTGTGGTGGTACAAACCTGTAATCCAGCAGTCAGGAGGTAGAGACAGAGGGACTGTGAGTTTGAGACCAGACTGGGCTACATGGTGAGTTTGAAGCCAGCAGTGGGCTGCATTGCCTATAGCTGTAGCACTGTGGCTTCAGATCCTGTCAGATCTTGGAAGCTAAGCAGGGTTGGGCCTGGTTAGTACCTGGATGGGAGACCTCCAGGGAATACCAGGTGCTGTAGGCTTGGGAGAAGGACCTGGCAACCCACTCCCAAAAATCAATCAGCCATTGAAAACCCCATGAATAGCAGAGAAGCACTGACAATAGTATTTCGCCTGTTGTACATAGGGTCGCTATGAGTCGGACACTGAGTCTACGGCATCTAACAACAATGGGCTGCATAACAAACCCTTGTTTCCTATAAAAACAAAACTCTCAACAACAATAATAACAAAGCAATTCACAACATTACAATATAATAGAGGGAGGGAAGGTAATGCACGCATACAGATTGCTCAGTGTATAGAAATGAAAATAACTAACATTTCCTGAGAATTATGTGGCAGATACTGTGATACAGGCTTACTATATATTTTTTAATCTCACCTGGTAATCACTGAGGAGCTATCACCTTTATTTGTACAATTCACATTTAAAAGGTATTGGTTAAGCCAAACATTTAAAAACATTTGGTCATTTATAGCTGTTTCATGGATTATCAAGAGTTTCTTTTTCATCATCCATTTTTTTTCTGTGATGGGGCATTCATATTTTAAAATTAATTTTCCTAAGCTTTATATTATAGAAATTTCAATCATACACAAATAGAGAAAATTATCCAGCTACTCTATGTTCTTGTCATCCGCCTTCACCGATTATCAACCTATGGCCCATTTTGATTCACTTATATTTATGCCCATTTCTCCCATGTGGATTGTTAAAAAGAAAATTCTAGCCATTGCTGGGGTGTGGTGGTGCATGCCTGTAATCCCAGCATCTTGGGAGGCAGAGGCAGGAGGATTGCAAGTTTGAGGCCAGAGGCAGACTCTAAAAAGTAAAAAGTGGACCAGGGATGTGGGTCAGTGGTGAAGTGCCTGCCAGAGCATGCATGAGGCCCTGGGTTCAACCCCCCAGCACTGAAAACAAAAGATAAACAATAAATAAATAGAAAAGAAGAAAAGAAAGTGCTACACATTATTTAATCCCATCTGCATTACCCCATTTTGCAGATGAGAAAAATAAGGCTTACAGAGTTTAAATGAGTTGGTAAAGGTCACTCAGGTAATAAGTGGCAAAATCAAGACCTGAACCTCAATTTGATTCCAAGGTCCCCACTTTTCACCAGAATGCTACAATTTTGGGAGAGGTTACAAGTGCCTCCAGTAAACACAGAAGTTCAGAAAGGAATGCAGGAGAACTTTGCAAAAGAAATGGAATTTCAAGCTATATTAGTTAGCTTCACATTGTTGTTGTTAGGTGCTGTTGAGTCGTGTCCAACGCATAGCCACCCTCATAGGGTTTTCAATGGCTGATTGTTTTGAGATTGCCTTGGGAATGGATTGCCATATTCTGCTCCCATTTTTGCGGTGCTGGGAATCAAACTTGGGACCTCAGAGACTACAGAGTAGTGCTCTACCAACTGAGCTAAATCCCAGCTAGCTTCACATAACTGTAATGTAATACCAGAGGCAATTCATTTACAAAGAGAAAAGGTTTATTCAGCTCATGGTTCTGGAGCTTCCAAGATTGGGTGGCCGTATTGCTCTGGGCCTCTCGTGAGAGCACCGAATGGCAATGGTGGGACATGTGTGGCAGAGCAGAGTGCTTGCATCTTGAGTTAGCAAGCAGAAAGAGGGAGGGAGGGAGGGAGGGAGAGAGAGAGAGAGAGAGAGAGAGGAAGGAAAGACAGGCTGGGGCTCCACCATCACCATGGAAGCATAGTCCCCAATGACCTAAAGACTTCCCACTAGTCCTCACTTCCTACAGCTTCCACCCCCTCTCAGTATTGCCCACCTAGGGACCAAATCATTGACGCACAAGCCTTTGGGGGACATTCAACATCCAGGCTATTAACATGGAAGTGGGGATTTTCAAGTGCAATTGAAAGCCTGCAGTAAGGCACAGAGGAAGACAAGTGTTTTCCCCCGGATGTGAAGGATCTTATTAAGGGGTGGTGAGTGGGTTAACTTGATCAGCATCGTCTGGGAGAGCTTGTTTGCAATGCTGATAGCTGGGATACTCCTCCAGGCCTCCCAAGTCTGCCTTTCTGGGGTTGGAGCCTCCAGATCTATTTTTAACAAGCTCCCCCTTGAGTTTCTGATTGTATTATCCTGTATAGTTTGAGAACCAAATGGAGCCATTAGCGGCAACCAGCTGGAGTGTAGGGAGAATCATTCAGCAATTTTTGCTTTGTTTCCCGCTGTGTGTTCAAACCTGCTCTGTAGCCCTCAGAGACATCCCTGTGAAGCCACAAGACCTTCCTGGTCATTATTAGTCACTCAGTTTTCCAGTCACTCCGAGCCATAGAAAAGTCTCATTTCAGCAAATACATGGAGTGCTTCAAGTTCCCTGTAAAGACCTTGGAAAGGAGTTGGAAATCTCCCTCTTCCTCTGCGAGGGTGGGCTCTGGGCTGGCAGCTCATGGTGGGAAGGGAGGGCTTCAGGCTTATGTCTCCCTTTCCTGGTTCAGACTCCTTCTCTTCCTGCCCTGCTCACCAGGCTGCCTCTAAATTTCCCAGACCCGCAGCAGAAGGATGGAGAGGATGTCAGGGGCAGGAAAAATCCCCACTTTTGCTTTAGCATTGCGTTCTGGAGAATAGATCCTTTCACTTTTCCAGCCCACCAAATCGGTCTTCCTATGTATCTTTCCTGCTGCTCAGCTTTTTTGTTGTGTTTTAATTTCGGCAGTTACGTCTTTCAATTTCCAAGAACTCAGTTCCTTTTTGGTGTGGGGTGTCTCGTTTCGATTTAAGAGTGTATCTATTCGAATATCTCTTAGAGAATTAGCCAAACTTCTTTGAGGGTTCTCTTATGATTCTGGACTAACTCTGCTTCCTTGGAGGTTAGTTCCTCTGTTGGTTCAGCCGCCTCCCTCCCTCTCATGCTGTCTACCTCAACAATCTGATTGTCTGCACTGATCAGTGTGGCTCCCTTAGCACCATGGAAAATCAATGTGCGGGGGCAATGAATGTGGACTTTGGTTACGGGGGGTTGGGTGTGGGGACCATCATGGGCATTTGAGTTTCCTTTAAGGAATGCAGGAAGTGCTTTGCTCCTGGGAATGGGGATTCAGACGGAAGGCGCCTGGGGACACTGATTGGCTTCTCTTTCAAGTCCCAATTCTTCCTCTTGGAGTTCTTCCATGGCAGATCCTCTATTGTAATAAGGGAATTACGTCTTCATCAAGACAATCAGTAATGCCAGGGTGAATTCGTACGGAGTCATATCAGTTGGTGTCACCCTGAAATTCATATGTTGGGACCTAATGCCTAACATCACTCACACACACACACACACACACACACACACACACGCATGCACACAAGAGCACACACACACAAGAGCACATATATACACCTAATGTGAGATAGATACCTAATATGATGTACATGTGTGTGTGTGCATGTATTTATACACACAGAGATTGTTGTTATTGTTAGGTGCCATTAAGTCATGTCCAATTCATAGCGACCCTCATAGAGTTTTCAACAGCTGATTTTTTCAAGATTGCGTCAGGAGTGGATTGCCACATCCTTCTCCCATTTTTTTGTCATGGTGGGAATCGAACCCAGGACCTTACACACATGCACAGAGCAAAATGCAAGTCAATGCTTTGCTTAATGTTGGAACATTTCTCCCTAAAGTGAAGAGTAAAATGAAACCTACAACTTACCATCATTAATACCTTTTTTTACTACACAAGTAATGCATGGTATAATATAAAAGAACATATTGCAAAGTGAAAGTCCACTCCTCTAATTCCATACTCTTAAAATAAGCAATACCAGTTCAGTTGTTTGATGCCGTTTCCTTCAGTTTTATTTTCCTTAGCCAATATGAAGATTTTTTTTCTGTTTTGGGTGGATGAAAAAATAGGATTAAAGACTATGCAGGAGTATAAAGCTGCATAACAGCTTTAATTGCGGACACAAAATTGTTACACAGGTGTTTCAAAGATCTACTGGTGTCTATAAAATCACCCCAAAACTCAGTGGCTTCAGGTAACAACCACTTTATTTGTTCACGATTGTCATTGGGTGGGTTTTCCACTCTCTGGCTTAGCAAGCCCTTTCCACGTGGTCTCTCCAGTGGGGAAACCAGACATCATACAAGGTGGACCGGGGCTCTCCATAGCACAAAGGCAGAAGCTCCTAGGCTTCCTAAGTCTTGACACAGCACTGCTCCCATGGCAGTGTGTTGATTCAAGCCAGGTCATAGACCTACCCTGGAACTGGGGGCGAGTGGCTACACACAGCTGTGAATGCCAGGATCTGAGGTTTATTCAAACCACAGCTTGGTCAATTCCCACCACAGGCACAGGCAATCTAAGAGAAGGAACGGGAAGATGAGGAGACGCAATAAGAATGTCCAATTCAATCATGGATAACAGAGCAGATTAAAAAAGACTATATACCTACCACAGGGCTGGGGTTAGCTCAGTTGGTAGAACACTGCTCTGTGTTCCCTGAGGCCCTCAGTTTGATCTCCAGCACTGCAAAAAAGGGGAGAAGGATGTGGTCGCTTACTCTTAAAGCAATCCTGGAACAATCAGCCATTGAAAACCCTATGAATAGCACAAAAGCACCGACATAGTGCTGGGCATGGCACAGTGTTGGGATGAGTGCTTCGTTTTGTTGTACAGAGGGTCGCTCTGAGTCAGACTCCACTTGATGGCACCTAACACCAACCATATGATAAGTATTATGCTGAACCCTGACTCTATAGAGGTACTCAGAATAGATACACATTGTCCTCTCATGAAACTTCAGTTGGAAACTGTAGGCATACACTTAATAAAGCCTATGATGTATGAAACAAGTCAGTGCCTTAGTGAGCTATTGCTGTGGTGAATGCAGTGTAACAAATACTTCCTAACTCTTAGTATTTGAACTATTAGCATCAATTGGAACAGGTTGCTTGGGCATGGGGCTTCTTTTGCTGTGGGGTGGGCTGAGTTTATTCCACTTGTCTCTCAGGCTGGATCAGAAGCTGTCACATCAAGTCCTTCTCCTGCCAGACAGCATAAACGCAGAGGTTAAGCCTCTGTTTGTATCAAGTTTGTTTATATTCCATCAACCAAAGTGAGTCTCATAGCCAAGTCTACCATTGATGAGACAAAGGCATGGAATTCTATTACAGGGAGGAAGTGAAGAATTTGAACCAATATGCTCATCAACCACAGTTGGTTGTTTGAAGAACTGGAATGAAATCATGGAGCATGGATGTCATGAACCAGAAAGACTGACAGGATCTAAGACTGAAGAGAAAGAGCGGGGCATATTATTTAGGGCATCCTTGGCCTCAGTAAAGATGTTGAATTGCATCTAAGAGCGACGAAAAGCCATCGGGGGCTTTTAAGCATGAGAGTGACCTGATCAGTTTGGCTTTTTAAAAAGATGCCACTGTGTGAAGAGTCAATTGGAAGAAGAAAAGCTACTGCAGTCAGCTAAGGTGGTCGTTTGGCTTGCACAAGTGGTAATAGAATGGAAGGGTGGTCAGTGATTTTGAGGTGTGGTCATGAGTTGGATGAAAAGTTGAAGAAAGACTAAGGAATAACTTAGATTCCCGGCAATCATATCAGGGTGAATTCCAATGCTTTAATTTCAATGGAGAGCACCTGGCAGAGAAACAGACTTGAAAAGGTAGAATAAAAGGTTGGTATTGGACATAGTGAATTCCACATGCTTGTGAGACAGTGCTCATAAAATATCTGGGGATAAACTTAAAATGTGCAGAATATATATGAATAAAACTATAAACCTCTACTGAGCATCATAAAAGAAGATTTGAATCAATGGAGTGTCAAACCTTGCACTTGGGTAAGAAGACTCCAAATTGGAAAGATGTCAATTCCCACTAAATAAATCTATAAATTCAATGCAATTTCAATCAAAATGTAAATAGTATTTTTTTTCTTGGAACTTGTAGCAATTACCAGGAATGTTCTCTAAAGTAAGAATGATGAGGAATAACCTGCTCTGCTGTATATTACAATATGTTATAAAACAATGAAATTTATAACAGCAGAAGACAGACACAGGAACATACTGACAGATCAGTGGCATGGAAGAAAGCCTAGAAATAGAACCAAGGAGAGATGAGGATTGAAATAGAACATATCCAAGTGGGAAGAGAGACGCATTATTCAGTAAGTAGCATAAGGACACCTGGATAGCTATTTGAAAAAATAAAAAAAGAAATGAAGCAGCATTTAAGGTCACTCATGGAGTGTGAGTTCTTTCTTTATATCTGTTATATACTGCTCCATAATTTCATTAAAGCATAGTAAAGTAAGTTATATTCATGTTGATGTACTTCTAAGTTTTCCCTTCTCTTGTTATGAACAATAATTTTGAAAGAAAGTGTTTATATATAAAACATGGAAACAACCAACGTGTCCTACGACAGTGAAATGGAAGGAAAATCATGCATGTAGCACTTAGAACCCAATTAGACCTGCATATTCTGATTTGATGTTTAAAATGAGATCATCAATAAAAATAAGTCTGAGTAACTTTTGAAAGAAAAAGAAAATGTTTACATAGCATCCTTGGATAAACGTGTGAATCCTTCTCTGGGACAGATCCTGAGGTATGGATTTTCTGGGTCAGAAAGGACTTACTTAAAAAAAAACCTGCCAGATTTCTCATTGAAATCCCAAGCCATGCTCCAGCAACAGTGGCCAAGAAATAACAAAACAACCCCCCAAAAGAGAGACCAAGTTAGTAAAAATAAAAGCAGAAATAAGTGAAACAAAAAACTACAGTAGAGGTGATCAATAAAACATGAAGTTGGATTTTTTTGCTTTTAAAGAATAGCAAAAATGCATGAACTTTTTGCAAGGATGATCAAGGCGAAAAAAAAAAAAAAAAGAAAGAAAAAAAAGAAGACACAAAGGACATCAGGAACCATGAAGGAGATACATTAGGGGTGCAGAAGAGATTTTTAAAATACTTGGCACAGCACCTTAGCTAAACTCAGAAGGGAAGACAAAAACTATGTATCATGAAAATTGTCACTGAAACCCTTTGTAAGAAATGCCTGGTGTTGAAGGTGGACATAATCTTGCAAAAACTGATTTTTTAAAAAGAAATTCTCATCATTGTTTTTTAAATTAGGCCTGCTTTTGGAAAAAATACTTTTAAACTTTAGACTCACCTTTGGAGTGATGAGATGCCCCATGGAGACTGAGTGTGAATGGGTCATTTGTGTTGTGCATAAGAAGCTGTCTCTCTAAATGAAATAACAGGACAGATTGCCCACATGGTTTAAAATGCTAGTCTCCCTCTCTCCTTTTTCGTTCCTTTAAAGATATATATAAAAAAATTTAATGGAGCATGTATAGTTGAATTCACATATAATAAATGTATGGATGATGTGATTCAACTATATAACTTTACACCAATCCATTTGAAAACCTTAGATGAAATGGACAAAAATGTCAAGGAAAATATAAATTACCAAGATTGGCCTAAGAAAACCAATAGAAAACACTCATAAAAAATAGAAATGGCAGTTAAAGGCCCATCTACCAATCTGCTCCTCCTCTGTCATCCAGAACACAAGCCCTTTGTAGCTATATAGGCAAGTTCCACCAGTTCCCAGACAACAGCCCATTTCATCAAATTTTCTGTATTTCAGAGCAGAGAAAAATATAGAGATCCACCAATCTTGTTTTATAAGGCTAGTTTGTTCCTTATGCCAAAACAAGAAAATAAAATTACAGGCTCACTTTTGTATACAGAAGCGACAAAACAAAAACAAAAACCCTCTGGAAAGTACTGAGTAATTGAATCTAGTGGTGCATTAAAAGAACAAAGCATCTTAATCAGGCAGGATTTATCTGTGTTGCTAAAGTTTGGGAATCAATGTAACTCACTGTATTTATGCAGATTAAAGGGGAAAATCATTTAGTACATACTGGGAAGACATTTGCTAAAATGCAACATCTTTTGTCTTGTGAAAGCACCAGAAATAGATATAAAAAGTGTCTACCATAAAATATAACATGAATGTTATACTTATTGTCTAGTATTTTAGAAACGTATTAAGAAAGAAGCAATACATGGTATCTGCTTTGACTCCTAATAATTGCAATGTAGCCAATGCAAAAAGAAGAAATATACAGAATACATATTGGACAGGAATATGGAATTTCCCAAGTGGTATTAAATGAAACATGGAAACATTATTCTTTCTGCTCCCCTTGCTTCCAGCCACACTTCTTTTAAACACAAAAGGTGTTTGCTATATTTACTCTTCTATAACTTGATTACATATAAAATTCTTTATATACGCAAATACATATTATGTGAATTAATGCAGCTGGTTTTCAAGCGGGTCTCCACTGATAAACTTTAGGTTTATTTCACTTCTTTGATATTCTAGACACTTCTTTGCCTCTGTCACTGCATTTTGAAGGATAATTTTCCAGATCTTGAATTGCTAGATTAAAAGCGGCTCAGATGTCTTTGAACAGGTAAATTGTTAAGCAAACTATGGTTTGCTTTGTATTCTGAACCATGGATTACATCTCAGCAACAAAAAGGGTAAGATTAACGGTACCCATTACAACTTGGATGGATCTAGGAAAGTATGTTGAATGAAAAAAATATAATCTGAAGAGGTTATATACTGTATCACTCTATTTATATAACGTTTTAAGTTAACATTTTTCTTTTTTTCTCCACCAGTTTTATTGGGGCAAAACTGACAAATAAAAATCATATACATTTAAGGTATACAACATAATATTTTGATATATGTATATATTATGATTGTCACAATTAAGCTAATTAATCTATTGATTACTTCACATAGTTATCACTTTTTAGGGGTGAGAGGAAGATTCACTCTTCTTAGCAAGTTTCAAGTCCACAGTACAATATTATTAACTATGTTGTTGTTGTTGTCAGATGCTGTTGAGTCAGTGTCTGACTCATAGTGACCCTACGTAAAACAGATGAAACACTATTGCCAGTGCTTCTCTGCTCTTCATAGAGTTTTCAATAGTGGATTGATTTTTGGGAGTGGGTTGCTGGGTCTTCCCAAATTATTAACTATAGTCACTATGATATACATTGGATCACAGGAACTCATTCATTTGCATAACTGAAGCCTTATACACCTTGACCAACAGCTCTTCATTTCCCCCCACCCTAGCCCCTGCTGACTCTCTGCTTCTATGAGTTTAGCTTTTTTAGATTCCACATATAAGTCATGTCCTGCAGTGTGTGTCTTAGTTTCTGGCTTATTTCACTCAGCATAATGTCTACTAGGTTTATCTATATTGTTGCATGCGATAGGATTTCCATCTTTTTAAAGGCTGAAAATATTCCATTGTCTGTCTATATAGGTATGTATGAGTTGTGACCAAAAGACATGGTGTTTAATTAAAACAAAATTATTACAGTAAAAGACACATTGCCATTAAACCCCCTTAAAATACTTTGCCACTTCAAACACGATTGATTATTCCATTGTTCTCTCCACTTTTGGAAACAGTTCTGAAAGTCCTTTTCCATAAGTTGTTTCCATAAGTTGCTATTGTGGCTGCCTTGATGCCCCAGATCCATTCAAAACATTTCCCTTTCATGCTGATTTTGGCTTTGGGGAAGAGCTAGAGGTTGTGCGGCGCCAGATCTGGTGAATGAGGTGGATGAGGACACACTCAAATGCATTTATTCAATAGTAATTGCCATCCTGGAAGCAATGTGTGGCACGGACCATTGTTGTGATGGAAGATGTAACTCAAGACATGAAAGACAACATCCAGAACTGCATCAGGAAGCAGCAAGAATGGTGGGGTAAGTGTGTTCGAAGCCAGGGGAAATACTTTGAGGGGGATTAAAGGAAATATGTCTGTGACTATAATAAAATTTTAAAAATTTAGACATTTTCTATATTTTTGATCACCCCTCATATGTATCTGTCTGCCTGTCTATGTACCCATCACATTGTCATCACCCATCCATTTATCACGGGACACTCAGATTGATTCCACATCTTGTCTACTGTGACCAATACCACAATGAGCGAACATGGACGTGAGATGTCTCAGTGAGATACTGATTCCATTTCCTTCGGATGCAGATTGAGAAGTAGTATTCCATTCACATAGTAGTTCTATTCCTAATTTTTTGAAGAACCTCTAATGCCATCTTACATAATGGATCTGTAAGTTTGCATTCCAGTCTACAGTACACACACTTTCTCTACCTCCTCACCAGCATTGGTTAGCTTTTGCCCGTTCTGTGTCAGCTAGTCTGACAGGTGTGTGACGATATATTTTGTGGGGTAGCAGGCATCTCCTCCACTGGCTTTATCCATTCTCATGCCCAGAGATTCTGGGTAAGCTGCCTGGTGAAGGCTGCAGGTGGGCTTCCTGCTGGTGTCTTTGAGTGGACTGGCCTGGTGCCCATGGGCAGAGGTGGAAATGGAGGTGGAGTGCACTGGGACTAATCTGGAGCTTGGGTGCATATAGCCAGGCTTGGAGCCTGGCCCTGCATGGGGGAATCATGGGTCCTGGGTCTATGGGAATTGGACTGGAGCATGCACCACAGGACTATCTACTAAGTTCTCTGATGAATTTAATAAAGAATTCATCATTATCTTTTCACTTTGGAAAAACTACTTCTTTTATGTTTTGTTGAATTTGACTTACTAATATTTTTATCCAGGATTTTGGCATCTCTTTTCAACCATGAAAATGCCCGCTAGTTTTTATTTTACTTTTACTCTCAGGGTTTTGCAAAAAGGATTTGGGACCCCCGATTCCAACCTTTGTCCCCAGGATAAAGCTGAAAAGGACACCTCTTTAAGGAATGTGTGTGTCATTGTGCACGTGTATTTGCTGGGAAGAAGCTCTCCAAGGAGACGTTAGAGATAGAGAAATGGGTAACACAGCCAAGGAGAGAAGGGAGTCCCTAATCTGGAAGGTACACACACTCTGTTAGCTATCTACTGCTGTGTAACAAAGACTACAAAATTAGCCACTTAAGATAATATACATTTATTTTCTCACAGTTTCTGTGGCCAGCAGTCTTGGCATAGCTCAGCTGTGTCCTTTGCTTAGGGTCTCACAAGGCTTCAGAAAATATGTCTACTAGGGATGGTACTTATAGAGGCTCAACTGTGGTTGTTACCAGAATTAAGCTCCTGTGGCTATTGGATTTATGATAGCTTGCTTCTTCAAAGGAGGGGGGGGAGGGAGAGGCTATTAACATTCATTATATACATTAGATTATTCTTATATACATTAGATTATGCTTGTATAATATAACCTAGGGTGACTATGGGGGTGATATGCTATCACCTTTGTCACATTCTACTTGGTAGGAGTAAGTCATAGCTCCCCCACACATTCAGTGGGTAGGGACCATAAAATGCTCATTTTATTTGTAAGACATGAACTAAGGCAAAACAATACATAAATTCTGAAAATAAAGGGCTGGAAAAAGATATGCGAACAATAAAACTGAAAGGGGCAGTGGCAGTGATGTTAATACCCGGGTCCTATGATGTGAATAAGGGGCTGGGATTTAGCTCAGTGGGTAGAGTGCCGCGCTGCAGTCTCTGAGGTCCCGAGTTCAATTCCCAGCACCGCAAAAATGGGAGAAGGACCTGGCAATCCACTCCCAAGGCAATCCCTGAACAGTCAGCCCTTGAAAACCCTATGAGGGTCGCTATGAGTCGGATACCGACTCGACGGCACCTAACATGATGTGAATAAAGCCACTTTGAGGACCATGGGTATAGCACAATTCTGTTTGTGTTAAAGATGCCAGTGCATGTGTATACACACATGTGCTAAGGAATTAGTGGTAGCGTGAACAGGGTCTGAATGTAGATTATTCAAGTTGTCCTATACTGCGGTTTGACTTGTACAATTAAAAACAATTTGATAGTTAAGAGCTCAGTACCATCTCTGACCTTTAGGAGGTTACCAGCTTTTGGGTGGAGCAGGCAGGTACTCACCTGTCTGTAATGCAAAACAAGACAGAATGAGAGAGGAGAGGGGAAGAGAGAGAGAGAGAGAGAGAGAGAGAGAGAGAGAGAGAGAGAGAGAGAGAGAGAGAGGAAGGGGAAGGGGGGAGGGGCCGTGTGCTCTGTTGGGTAGATACAAAACGAAGCCTTAAGAGTGGTGGTAAAGTGGGGGATGGTTTCCAACAGAGGTGTCACGGGGCACCTTCTCTCATCTTCCTTTGACAATTTCTTTTTTCTGTGGGAGGGACGAGGGTGGAGGACCAGGAGGCCCTGCAGAAGAATGATAGCATCAGTCACATGCTCCTGTTCAGAGCAATGAAATGTTCCTAGCTAGAAAGGAGAGGGAGGACCCTTCAACTTTTCTTATTCCATCCAAACTGGAGTGTCTGTCCCTCTGCGGTTGCCATGGCAACCACAGCTCTCCTCCCTCTTCATTTGGATCTATTTCCAAACTGAGAACAATGAACGTAAAAGATCCGAAAATGGGAAAAAGCAAGTAGGCATTAAAAGGCATTAGAATTATTTACTCTGGAGAAGAGAGTGCTAAGAGGTGGCAATTATATTGTTCTGGGCTATTAGAGGTTACTACACATAAGTAGTTCTCTGCTTGGGCCCAAGATAAAATCAGATTTATTTTAACTGGAGGGGAATAGCTATAGGGAGGAAAAGTCCCTGATAGAAAGTTCTGTGGCACTGCTTTGGCTCTGCCAGGGTAGAGAAACAAGGAGACTCTAGAATTATGCATCCTACACAGGTCAGTTTCCCCTAAAAAGGTGCTTGATCAGTAAAACCATAGCAACAATAACAAAACAGGCGTGAGGCTTACGCTTTGTCAAATACCACTTTGTGTGCTTTATGTTTACGATCTCACTTAATCTTTGTCACCATCTTATCAGGAAGATGCCGTTGTTATCTTCATGTTACCGATAAGAAAATGGAAGGTCAGAGAGCCTAGGAAATTGCTCAGGATCACACAGCTGATGAGTGGCAGAGCTGGCTCTTGAACCCAGGAAGTCTGTATTTTTAACTGGTAATAGCTTCTTGAAATGAGCACTCTCTTGAAATGGTTCCAATTGCTTTGGGGCTTTTGAAGGAATCCTGTGCAAAGCCTCAGCTGACAGGAGTTCTGATCTTATTTATCCATTCATTAAATCATTCCTTAACAACTCTCTTTATTTATTTTATTGAGTGCAAGCTTGATTTATATAAAGGGAAGAGCAGCACAATATCTCTCTTCCCAGAGAGTTTTGACGTGGGGGAAACAAGACTCACTGAACAAACATTATGAAGTGTCAAACTGATTCTGATCTTGGACCAAACCACAGGGTGAGCCACAAGCTGTAGGACAGCAAGAAAATTACTTAACTTCTCTGTGCCTTAGTGTCTCATCTATATGTTGGCTGGGATGAGGGTGGCAGTGAGGATTAAATGAGTCAATACATGAAGATCGTTAGAATAATGCCTCATTTATAGTAAGTACAAAGTGATAGTTTTTTTTTTTTAAATCAGGAGCTCACATCTTCCTTATGAATAATTAGGAGTCCAGGAATAGCAGCAACGTATTGGATGCCTACTGTTTACAATCCCTAGCCAAGCACTGGGGAAACAGCAGAGAGCAAGATGGGCAAGTCCTCAGAAAGCTTGTTGATTTGTGCAGAACAACAGATGTTAAATTACTAAGGTTATTTCAGGTACTGATTGGTGCTATGAGGAAATAAGACTGGGTGAGCGAGAGAATAAGGGTGAGTAAGACACAGAAATGTGTGCTGCCTAAAGGCAGGGAAGTTGGGGATGATCTTTCTGAGGAGGGGACAATTCGAACTGAGACCGGGATGTTGGGCAGGAGCTGGCTGTGTGATCTGGGAGAAGGACCTTCAAGGAAGAGGAACAGAAAAGGTAAATCTGGAATGAGCTTGAAAGTAGGACAGTGGGGTTAGAGTCTAGTGACTGAGATGGCTAATTGTGATTGTCAACTTGACTGGATTGAGAGACGCCTAGGAGATTAGTAAAGCACACTTCTGGGTGTGTCTATGATGGTGTGTCTAGAGGCGCTCTTTAGGTCATGGAGACTTTGGCCTAATCAACGGATTAATCCCTTGATGGAATAATAATATGATGGCCTTATTGGGAAGTGGTGAAAGGTAGGAGGTGGGGCATATCATTGGGGATGTATCTTTCCCTGGACCCTCCCCATATGCCACTGTCTCTGCTTCTTTTGGGCGAAGAAATGAGGAACAACCTCTACCGCACACTCCTGCCACCATGATGTTCTGCCCAAGCACGTGGGGCCACATGGACTGAACCCCAGGAAACCAAGAGCCAAAATAAATCTTTCCTCCCTTAGGTTGTTTCTGTTAGGAGTTTGATCACAGCAGTGAGAGAAGAAACTAATGCAGTGGCTCAAGTAGAGTCAGGCAGAGGGTGGGGAGCGGCTTCCACTGAGTTTAGAGTTTGGGGTGAGAGGCAATGTCATTACTTGGGGCTGCTACTGGCATCTAGTGGGTCAAGGCCGTGGATGCTGCTAAACATCCTACAAAGCAGAGACTACCCCAGCACACGTAATGACCCAACCCCAAATGTCTGTGATGCCAAGGTTGAGAAACCCTGATTCCTACACGTAAGACCAGAGCTTGTAGGTCAAGAAAAAGTCGGAATGTATTCTAGGAGAGATGGCCTGAAGCAGTGAGGCGTCTCGATGGGATTTCCATTTCCGAAGATAACTGGTAGCTGAATGGAATATGGATGGTGGTGGGTCAAGAATAGAAGCAGAGACAATGATGAATTTTTGTTTGTTTGTTTTCTAAATTTCTTTTAGTGGAGGTGATATGTAGTCCAGATGAAAAGGCAGGGTGGCGGAGTGTATGAGGAGCAGAAGAGATGGAGACAAACAGCAGGCTCTGGGGGCAGACGTGACCAGGCCCATGGAAGGATGTGATGAATGAGCCTGGAGGAAAGAAAGGAATCGAGGGTGGCCCTAAGGTGGCTCTGTGGACCCTGGAGCCACAGACCTGCATGGAGAGAAGCGAGTTGGGGGAAATGGGTGGAAGCCAAGGGTTCTTTCCTTGACGCTGAGATTTGACAGAACTCTTGGCTGTGCACGAAGAGATACCAGGTGGTGGTGGTTGGTTGGTGTGATCAAGCCAGGTCCGACTCTTAGCGACCCTATGTACAACAGAATAAAACACTACCTGACATTATGTCATGCACACGATCTTTTTATGTTTGAGCCCATTCTTGCAGTCACTGGCAGGCTGTTACAAATACAGTTACAAAAGTGGCTTCTCTTTTGAGACCTTAGTTTCTTCTTTAGGAAATGAGCAATCACCCTAAAAGCTTATGTTCCTAGGGCAAAGAAGCCTGGAATGGAGGGATGGTATTTGATAGATCTTGGCAGGATCACTCAGTTCTGAGAAACTTCTACATTTTACCAAATTCCCCTTTGGGAACCCTGCAATTAAAAATAGATAAGAAATGAGAAAATCAGTCTTGTTTGGCAGAAGCCAAATTATGCTGCCTAAGAACTGACATTCCTAAGGAACCAGCAGGAGTCAGGAGTTGAGTAATAGCCTGAGAGCGTCCCAAAAAGTAGGTCTGGGATCTTCCCAGAAGCACAGGGAGATGAATAGAAATAAGACTGCACCTTGTGACAAGATGTGCTATTTGAACCTCCAAGGAAAAGATGGGACCTGGGGAAGAGTCTAAGTCAAGATTCTCACCGGTTTCTTTTCTATTGGCCCCACAGGCTGTTCCCTGGATCATCTCCCCGATCCCCTGCAACTTCGCATTCCTGACAAAGCTTGGAAGGACTGGAAGCAGGTAACTTACCTTGTCACCTTTGTGAGCTGTTTCCTTGGTATTTATCCAGAGGCTGAACCAGGGCGGGGTATTTGAGGTTGCTGGGGCCAAGAGCATTGAGACTTTTTTGCAAAAATGGGATAGTGCGAGAGGAAGAGAGGTAGGCTGAGAGTCAAGTTCCTTTCGCTTTTATTTTTTTGAGGGAGGGAGAGGGCAGACATGGTAGCAGAGGAGGCACCCACCCTCCGCTCGCTTGTGGGAATGACTGAGGGACCCAGGGGAAATAATCAGCTCTGCTCCTGGTAATTAAAGGGAGGATATCAAGTCTCCCAGGGGACCCAGGCTTCTTGGAGAAGCAGAGAGCAATCTTTCCTTGCAGCCACTTACTGGAGGATAAGTAAAATGAGCCTTGTTTTGATGAAGTGTCCTGGAGCCCAGGAAACATTCCACAATGGGCCTTGTCTCCAAGACTTGCTGAATTTATTGGATTGAACCACCAAGCAAAGCCAATAAAGAATCTCGGCGGGCACATGCCTGTAATCCCGGCACTCAGGGGCTGAGGCCAGAGGATCTCAAGTTTAAGGGCAGCCTGGGCTACTTAATCAGACCCTGTCTCAAAAAAAAAAAAAAAAAAAAATCCTGGTGATTACTTTATAGAAGAGAAGGAGACAAATTAATGACATATATTTTTCCAGGGCTTGTCATCTGCTAAGCTGCACAATATGGAAGTAATGGTGAAATTAAGGTCTTTGGCAACTGTTTTAGGTTTTTGGCCCTTAAGTTTCTGCCACAGTTACCCAACCTGGCTGTGGTTGCATGGAAGAAGCCATACACATGTGCAGATGATGAGCATGGCTGCGCTCCTGATAAAACTTTGTTTATAAAAACAGATGATGGGCCGAACTGCGCTGGTGAGGTGTAGTTTGCCATTCCTGGTTACAGCATGGTGGGGATTTAGAGTAAATGTGGTGTCAGCTGAAGCTGCAGAAATTCCATGAATTTGGAGCCCCTAAAACAGAAACAAGAGCCTGTATCTGTGGCCCTGTGGCATCTGATTCCTTCAGATCTTAGAAGCTAAGCAGGGTCAGGCCTGGTTAGTCCTTGGATGGGAGACCTCCTGGGAACACCAGGTGCTGGAGGCTTGGGAGAAGGAACCAGCAACCCACTCCCAAAAGACAATCTGCCATCGAAAACCCTATGAACAGCAGAGAAGCACTGACAATAGTGTTTCTCCTGTTGTACATAGGGTTGCTATGAGTCAGATACTGACTTGACGGCACCTAACAACAACAACAACAAAACAGAAACAAAAGGGACAATTACTTTAAAAATATCCCTCTGCTCTCCACAGGAAGACTTTCGAGGCAAAGGGAGTGGATCTGTCCTAGAGATGGATACTGAAATCACTTGGGATATAGCAGGGTTCAGAGTGAAGAGGAAAATGGTAGCTCAAGATGTGGACTTTTCAGGCAAAGAAGAGACTGACTGGGAGGAAGTGAGTGGCTAACTAGGAGGTGAGGGCTTAGAGAGCTTGATCCAGGTCTAGCGTTTGAACCCTCTCTCTTCCTATTATCCACTCCCACCAAGTCACCAGCTGCCTTAGTCTGTCTTCTGGTGCAATAACAGATGACCGCAAAGGCAGTAACTACAGTGCCTAGACTCAAAGTTCTGGAGCCTGGGGAATCCAGGAGCTGACCCTGGCCTCTGGTAAGGGCCCTGTGCTATGTCATAGCATGGCGGAAGGTGAGTGAGCATATGTGAGAGACGAAGAGGAAACTGGGCTGAACTCATCCCTTTTGTCAGGAACCCGCTCCTGAGGTAACTAACCCACTCCTGAGATAACAGCATTCATCCACTCACGACCTAGTTATCCTTTAAAGGTCCTACCTCTTAACACTGTTATTTGTTGTTGTTAGGTGCTGTTGAGTCGGGTCCAACTCATAGTGCCCCTCATAGGGTTTTCAGCAACTGTTTGGGTATTGTTTTTGGGAGTGGGCTGCCACATCCTTCTCCCTTTTTTGCAGTTCTAGGGATTGAACGCAGGTCCTCAGAAGGTGCAGAGCCACGCTTTACCAATTGAGCTAAACCCCAGCCCAGGATCATACTAAAGTGTTTGTTGTTGTGAGGTGTTGTTGAGGCTTTGCAATGGCTGATTGTTTTGGGATGGCTTTGGGAGTGGATTGCCAAGTCCTCCTCTCGTTCTTTCAATGCTATGGATGGAACAACCCTGGTCCTCAGAGAGTGCAGAGCAGCACCCTACCAACTGAGCTAACCCCCAGCCCGACATGAGCTCGGAAGGGGACATTGGAACCATAGCATTAGGTCTTGTACGTTCCATCTCCTACAGATCTTACCTATTTCATCAACTCCTTCCTGCTTATCCCTTTCCACTGCTGCCCCCCCCCCAGTCTAAGCCACAGCATCCTCCCACCTTTACCAGTATGATAACCAACCAGCTTTGACTTTTAAAACCTATCTCCACACTGTAGCTGGAATGATAGTTTCAAAAACTTTAAACTGTTACTATTGCCTAGATTCTGCAATGGCTTCCCATTGTTCTTAGGGTAAGATCTATGTAGGAAATTGTATTGTTGGTCACAATATTTGATGCCACTCCTGGCAGAAGATTCCATTTCCCTGGTTCACTAGTGTCAAGCATGGCCATGTAACTTATAGGGAGATTATATTTTCCTACCCCGTTGAACACAAAATACCCATGTGACTTTCTTTGGCTAATGCAATGGGGGACAAAGTGATGTGTGCTACTTCTAAAAAGAAGCTTTAAGAGACAGATCTGTGACTCCTCATTTCTCTGTTTTCTCCCCGTTTATGAGACTGGCACTGGCCTAGAAAAAGGCTGATCCATCAGGCATGAAGGCAATGTCTTGAGACAGGACCCATGTGGCCATATAACATGGGTGGAAAATGGATTGCTATTGTAAGCCATTGATATTTATTGCTGAAGCAACACTTAATATGTTATCTGCAAGGCTCTGAATGATTTAATGATTTGGCCCCACTTCGCCAGCCTGATTGCCCAAACATCTCCCCCTTTACCTAACTCACTCCTATTTGTCTTCCAGATTCCAGCTGAAATGTCATGTCCCCAGGAAAGTCTTTATTTCCCTTTCCTCCACCTCTTACCCAACACTGGGCTCATTACATTGCCCATTATTCTGTCTCACAACTCCTGGTCTGCCTCCTTCATCTTACGATCTGTAATATTTTTGCAATTGTGATTATTTGCTTATTGCAGGAGAGTGTAAGTCCAGAGAGGATCAGGATTGTGTCAGTGTAGTAACTTATCATGTCCCAGTGTTAAGTACATGAACACGCACTCAACATATTTGGAACAGGTGGACCAATCTGAGTTCAGATCCCAGGTGAACCAGAAGCCAGGGGTGTCAGATAGGAAGGGGTGGGTGGGCACATTGGGGGATGAGCGGGTGAAGAAAATGGGGCGCACAGGCAATGGAGTGTTACTCATCCATGGAGCGTATGAAACCATATCATTTTTGGCAAAATGGATGGAACTAGGTACCATCTTGTAAAGTTGAGTAAGTCAGATTCACGTTTCCTCATATATGTGAAATCTAAAAAAAACCCATGGAAGTAGAGGGAGGAACTGTTAGGAAACAGGAAGGGGACCAGTGGGGGTGGGGAAAGTGGGTAGGTGTGAGTAACTGGGCAGATGTATATGGTCAACATACCTCTTATGTTGTTGTTAGGTGCTGTCGAGTCAAATCTGACCCATAGCGACCCTGTGTCCAACAGAACAAAGCACTACCCAGCGCTGTGCTGTGCATATGATATTTTTGTTTTTAAACCCATTGTTGCAGCCACTGTGTTCCTTTTCATTTTGAGTCATGCTACATCAGCAAAAGGAGGTCCTAGGGGCTTTACTCCAATCCCGTCATGAAGGTCAGCTTTACTTTGAGGAGGCAACTCTTCCCCAGTCATTTCTTGAATGCCTTCTAGCCTGAGGGGCTCATTTTCTGGCGCTATATTTGATAGTGTGTCTCTGTTATTCTTTGTTGTTGTTGTTGTTGTTAAGTGCTATCAAGTCAAATCTGACTCATAGAGACCCTATGTACAACAGAATGAAACACTCTCTAACACCATACCATGTCTGGCCCTATTGTTAGGGCTTCTCTGCTATTCATAGGGTTTTCGATGGCTGATTGTTTTTTGGCAGTGGGTTGACAGGTGCTTCTCCCAAGCCTCCAGCACCTGGTGCTCCCAGGCAGTCTCCCATCCAAGCACTAACCAGGCCCAACGCTGGTTAGCTTCCTTGATCTGACAGAATTGGATGCCACAGTGGTACGGCTGCAGGCAATGGACCTATAGGCTTTAGTATATTGTACTTTATCTTGTGTGTACATGTTCTTCTCTTGCTGCCTTATAAACTCCTAGGGGCAAGACTATGCCTGATTCATCTTTTTATCTTTTCTTGGCTTAGTAGAGGTGCTGTCAAAGAGAATCTATTTACTCAATAAATGTTTACAGAATTGACTTGTAGGGGATACCATTGCTCCCCAGGGCACCATTAAATCAGGCCTATTCCTCTTCTTCAGCACCATCAAAGGGTATTGTCAAGACACTGTCATTGACTCAGAGAATCTGGTTCCAGAATTTTATCTATTAAAATCAAAATTTTTGATCAAAGCGAAAGATACCCCCGGCAACAGAGGCTCTTGTTGACAGGAGCCAACCACCTTGCACCTCACCTGCTGACTCCTCTCCAGGGGCGGTTTCTTTTTAACTATTTCTGTTTTAAGTTTCTTCACCAGCACACTTAATAATCCAGCACACTTACATATCTGTTTTTCCATTTATCTACTTCAAGCAATTTTCATTTCTTATTTTCTATGACAGGCGAGGATTTAGCTCAGGCATAGGTAATCCTTACTCTTCTGTTTCCCTCCAGATATAGGGGGCATTTGTTTTTAGTTCTCCTAAAATTGCTTTTGTAGCTGCGGACAATGTAGCTAGTGCGCTGGTGCGCAGTATCTTTTTCCTCCATACCAGTAAGGTGAGGACCTAAGTGTTTCCCTTTAGTTTTCCTTCTGCTTCAATTGTCCCCACTTCTACTTTTCTCACTGCTACTTTTTGACTTTTGTGTTGCCAACATAGTTAGCGGCTGCTTACTTGTCTTCAACCATGATCAAGTTCTTTGCCAACAGGTTGACACTAAAAGTTGGATATAGTTGGGTGTAGTTGGGCACGCCTGTCATCCCAGCAACTTGGGAGGTGGAGGCAGGAGGATCACAGGTTCAAGGCTGGAGGCAGCCTGCACAAGCTAGCAAGATGCTGCCTCAAGATTAAAAGTAAAAACGGGGCTTGGGGTTTGGGGTGCAGCTCAGTGGTAGAGCATTTGTAAAGTATGCATGAGGCATACTTTATTGTGTTCAGTCCCCAGTACTGGAAAAATACAAGTAAAAAGCCTGAGCGGGGCCTAATTTCCTCGTGTTGTCTTGAGAAGATGTTTGTCCTTCCCCCATGCTGTGATGCAGGCTGGGATTTAGCTCAGTTGGTAGAGCGCTGCACTACAGTCTCTGAGGTCCCGAGTTCAATTCCCAGCACCACAAAACTGGGAGAAGGATGTGGCAATCCACTCCCAAGGCAATCCTGAAACAGTCAGCCATTGAAAACCCTATGAGGGTCGCTATGAGTCGGATACCGACTCGAGGGCAACAACAACAACATGCTGTGATGCAGCGTGAAGGCCCCGGGCACATGCTGGCACAGCTGCTCCCAGCCTTCACAACTGGGGGAAGTAACTTGCTGTCTTTGGATACGGTAAGGCTTTTCAAGGTTCAAGAAGGGAAGACCTGATAGGATCTATACAGCTGTTTTTTCTTTTTTCTTTTTTCTTTTTTTTTTTTTTTCAGTACTGGGGATTGAACCCAGGACCTCACACATACTGGGAAAGTCTGCTACCAGTGAGCTGCACCTCCATCCCCCTTTAAAAATTTTTATTTTGAGACGGGGTCTCACTGAGTTGCATAAGCTGCCACTGGCCTTGAACTTGCAATCCTCTTGTCTCAGCCTCCTTAGGGGCTGGGATGACAGCCGTGCACCACCGTGCCTGCAGGATTTCTGTTTTAAGAAGCTTCTTCCTCCTGCCAAGGGAAGGACAGGTGCTAGGGGAGGTCAGCCCGATACTCCTCCCCAGGGACCTTCCACTGGTGTCACCGATGTAAACTGCCATGTTTACAGCATGTGCGTGTGTGCGTGCCCACGCCCTGGCAGCAGCATTTCTAGAAAGGCAGAGATGGAGGGGGAAGACTGTTTCAGACAGCAGGTCTCCACCTGGGCTGCACATTTTGCTTCCATGTAGAGTTTCTGAAAGAACTCTATGCTCAGCCACGTCTCCTCCCCGAGGCTGTTTACAATCAGAACTTCTGGGAGTGTGCCTGGGTGTCAGTGTCCAGCTGATGTCAAGAACATCGGCTATGGGAGGTCCTCACATCAGCCCAGGCAAGAGATGGTGGCCATTTGGACCAGGAGAGTAGCCGAGAAGAGAGGAAGAGGTCAAAGAATTTTTAGGTGGAAGGGATAGGCTTGGCTGATACAGGAGGAAATGAACAGGAAGAGCCCAGGATTACTTCCGGGTTTCCAGGGGAGCCATAAGGTCAATGATTCTCAAATGCTAGTGTACTTCAGAATCACCCAGAAGACTCCTTAAAGAACTCTCCAGGCACTCGCCACTCTCTCTTCCTCTTCCACCAAGCTCAGCATCATCTTCTTGGTGGTCAGAAGGTTTCAAAAATGCTTGGGAGCATTGTTGTCTTTCAGGAACATCGACATCCTGCTTTTAAAACGCTGTCAAGAAAGAGAAAACAATGACCTAGTTACTTTCTTAGACCACAGGCGAGCAGCTCAGATGCTAAAGCACAAATGCACTTATTCTTGTAATTCTTTCACACAGTGAAATCTCAGTACGTTATCTTGCCACAAAAGTGAATTCGAATGGAATGTATCTCCTTGCATCAAATAATTCTAGAAGTTAATATGGTGTAACTCCCTATGGCTTCTCAGCTGTGGGGGCCTTGAATCTCCCTGGCTGCATTAGTAATGAGATCTCTGTTGATTAACAGAACTTCTTGCAAACCCAACAGTCACGATCCTTTGCACGCAAAATGTTTCAGAATCTTTCCTTTAGCATTAAGTTGGCAATTCATCGGAACATCTCTTGCCTGTCAGAAGAGCTCCTAGGCACAGGTAGTACAATCTAATTTTCTTTCTAAAATAGGCTGGATTGCACTAAGGAATCTGTCTAGAGGGAAAACTTAGCCCGATTTGGGTATCATTAGGAAATCTGGCCCCCAAAACATTTATTGAGTGTCACCTGTCAGGTGGTGCCCCAACAGAACTCAAAGACAGAAAGACTACAAGGAGCTCGGGGCTTAATGGGGAAAGAGCAGCAAACTGTTGTAATATGAGGTGATAAAATATGGATAAAAGTCTCCCAGAGCTTAGCGGAAGAGCAAATAGAAAATTCATAGAGGAAATGGCATTGGTCTGGGTTGTGAAGGACACATAAACATTTTCCAGGTGAGAGAGGCACAGTCAGAGCAAAGGCACAAGGGCAGAACTTTGTGAACCTCCTGTGATGGCGCAGGTTGGTGTGCATGCATCAATGCTTGGTTTGGGAAGTAGCATGGAAGCTGGTCCCGGTTGATTTTGGAGCAAGAAGGCAAGGTGTTGAAGGAGTTTCTCTAAGGCTAACCCAGCTTTAGGGCTGACATGGAAGTCTTTGAGTTGACTTCTCCGATATTACCACTGCTTTGCAACATTACTAATATTTGTGGTGCCTGCAGTCTTAGCCCTGTGGCATGCAATCCCATCAGATCTCAGAAGCTAAGCAGTGTCAGGTCTGGTTAGTACTTGGATGGGAGACCGCCTGGGAACACCAGGTGCTGTAGGCTTGGGAGAAGGACCCGGCAACTCACTTCCAAAAAACAATCAGCCATTGAAAACCCCTATGAATAGGAGAGAAACGCGACAATAGTGTTTCTCCTGTTGTACATAGGGTCGCTATGAGTCGGATACTGACTGACAGCACCTAACAACAACAACAACAACAACATTTGTGGTGCCATGTGTCTGGAGCCAAGTGCATTGTAGGGATTATCTCATTTGATCTTCACCACATGCTTATGAAAAATGTCATTCTGCATGTCCTCACGTGTTATTCTCTGTCCCTGCTAGTGTCCAAAGTGTTTAAAAGACTCCCAGGTCCCTGTGCAAATGCTTTGCTCAAATAGTTACTCTTTTCTTTTCTTTTTTTTAGCCCTGCTTCAAGGCAATCTGACATGACCCAGCACAGTGTCCACTGTTGCCATGTCACAGGACATTTTGACCTCACCATACTGACCCCTCCATTTTGACTCTGAGGACAATTGCTCTGGTTCTTCTGATTCTGAGAACATTTTTAATTCAAGACTTTTAATTAGCCTTATATCAACTTGGACTTTCCATCCAGAAAATGTTTTCCGGAGTGAATTCCATTAAACCAATTTAATCTCTTGATCAATTTTCTACAGAGCACAGTTAGACCGTTTCTAAGAACATTAACTCTACTAAAATTATTTTCATTCGGACACATACTTCTCCATTTAAACTCTGAAGCAAAGCTTGATGTATTGACCAGGTATTGTCCATATCATATTTTATTGATCTTGGCTTTTACTTTATGCAATAGTAATTATTTCTATCAGGCTAATTTTTTTTTTCTGGGCTAAAATTTAAAGATTTAAAAATTTAAAGATAACTTTAATTATTTTGTCAATTTGTAGTTAATAACAAGGTTTGTTGTAGGGAGTTTTAGCTGTTGATCATTTATGCTAGTTAAATATCATGTACACTATTGAATTAAAATAATGTTGTTTTGTATTTTTTTGTGATATTTGAATCCAGAGCCTCTCACACACTTTGCAAGTGCTCTGCCCTGGGGTACACCCCAGCCCATTTTTAATTGTTTCATCTTTTTTTTTTTTTTTTTTTTTTGGTGGTACTGGGGGTTGAACCCAGGGCCCTGTGCCTGCATGTTTGCAAGTGCTGGACCACTGAGCCGTGCCTCCAGCCCCCCCCCCCTTTTTTTTTTTTACTTTTTGAGACAGGGTCTTGCTAAGTTATGCAGACTGCCTCTGGTCTCAAACTTGTGATCTTCCCGCCTCTGCCTCCCAAACTGCTGGGATTACAGGCGTGCACCACCACGCCTGGTGCTAATTGTTTCATCTTGAGATAGGGTCTTGCTAAGTTATGCAGGCTGCCTCTGAACTCAAACCTGAGATCCTCATACCTTCACTTCCAGAGTTGCTAGGGTTACAGGCATGGCCACCATGCATGCCTATATTCATTTTTACTTGTGGGAAATGGTGAAAGATTTTTTTTCACACGTTTTTGCAAGAGAAAGAAGAAAAATGGAGGAAGGAAAGAAGAGAAGGAGGGAGGGAGGGAAAGAGATTGGTCGATCAATTTGGAGAAGGGGATAATATGGCTTGTCATGATCTCAAATATATTGCAACTGTCAACTGTTCATAGGGTCAGAACAGACAGGATAGGAGAACGGTGCTTGTCATTGGTCTGAGTAAGGTGGGTAAGACTGCCCCAAGCTGAGGCAGGAGCTGAGGTGCCCATTTCCTCTAGGAAGAAGCCTAGAGGAAAAGTTTGAAGCCAGAAATTGGATGGAGCAATAGCATCCAAGACATTGCCTGGCAACCCTGGCTCCCCCTGGATTTCCTACAAAAATAAAGATGGCTAGGCAGCACTAACAGTTGCATTCCTGTTCACAGGACCAGTATTCCTTGAAGTAACCCACAGTAGAGGTCTTGAGCTCCTGGCATCCACAGGGTTTTCATCGGTATGGGTTTCCACTGTGTCTTACAGATCCAGTAGAGGAAAGGTCCAGTGTCTCCCAGAATCTCCTTTCTAATGACAATCCATAACCTGTTGGGTTGACTTCCTTTAGTGTAGACTGTTGGCTCTGTCACAGCTTGGCTGGTGTCCATCTCTCCACTTTCTTCCTCCATGCCAGTGCACACCTCACTTAAGCCCCTGAAAGGTCTACTCCTCCCTCCTTGGTTCTCACCATGTTGCTTTTGCCTGGGATTCCATGTATATCCTTCCCACAGAGGCTTTCCCTTCTGTGGTTTGTGTCAAGGGATGGAAGAGATGTGAGGGGCTGTTTGGAATGTGGTGCATATGGGAGTGACTGGGAAAAATTGTGTGGTGGGACAGAAAGACAAGGGCTTGGAGGTAACCAGAGGTAACTGGGTGGTCTGGGAGAAGCAGTCAGTTGGAAGAGATTGGGGGAGTAGGAAGGGCTGGGAGAGTCAGGGGGAAGCTTAGACTTGGAGGGTGCTATAGAAAATGTACCCCATGTGTCTGTCACGGTGTCGTGCTGTGGGGGCTTGTGTGTTGCTGTTATGCTGAATGCTATGCCACCGGTATTTCTGATACCAGTAGGGCCACCCATAGTGGAAAGGTTTCAGCTGAGCTTCCAGACCAAGACAGACTAGGGAGAAGGACCCAGCAGCCCACTCTCAAAATATTTAGCCATTGAAAATGCTATGAATTGCAGAGAAGCACTGTCAAACGTAGTGCCAGAAAATGAGTACCTCCCCCCACCCCAGGCTGGAAGGCATTCAAGAGCTACCTGGGAAGAGTTGCCTCCACAAAGTAGGGTCGACTTTAATGGTGGGAATGTAGCAAAGCCCCTGCTTTTGCTGATACGGCATGGCACAAAAGGAAACGAAACATAGTGGCTCAAACATAAAAAGATTGTGTGCATGGTACAGTATTGGGTAGTGTTTTGTTCTGCTGTATATAGGGTCGCTATGAGTTGGATCCAACTCAACAGCACCTACCAACAACAGCATAGAAAATGTGAGGGGATGAAGATGGGACCAGAGGCTACTGGAAGGCAGTGGAGGTTAGGATAAAGCCAGTTTTGTTCTGCTATGTTTTGAGCACATCCCCTAAATGCTTGTGTGCTGGAAATTTGGTTCCCAGTGTGGCAATGGTGAGAGGTAGTAGAACCTTTAAGAGGTGGAGATTGTTATTGTTGAATCATGTCTGACTCATAGCGACCCTCATAGGGCTTTCAGTGGCTGATTGTTTTGGAATTGCCTTGGGAGTGGATTGCTGCATCCTTCTCCCATTTTTGTGATGCTGGGAATCGAACTTGAGACCTCAGAGACTGCAGAGCGGTCTAGGATAGGATTGGAATTTTTTCCTGAGTGACTGAGGAATTTTTTCCTGAGTCCTGAGGGATTGAAGTTTTTCCTGAGTGACTGGACAATTATACCGCACCATCATTTATTGAATAACCCCCCTTGACTTTTCCAAAAAGAAATTCCATTTCTATCTGACACTAAGTTCTGACCTGCTCCTTTCTGTATTTTCCGATTGCATTCCATTCACCTACTGGCCTATTCCTGGGATGGAATCATATTGTTTTATTATTGTACTTTTATCATATGCTGTGATATGTGATCTCTGAATCATCATTCTTCTATTTCAAGATTTTCTTGGCTGTTTTTAGGCATAAGTTTGTCCCTCAGTTGCAAAAAATTTTTAATCAAAGTACTAAATTCCCAAAATATTAGGACTCATTTCTAACCAGGTACAATCCATTCATGTATGGATTCAAGAAGAAAAGCTATTTCTTCAAAATGACTTTTGCAAATTAGGACAATGACATATACTTCAATTTACTTCAGTTTTCTTTTTTGCCTTTTGAGTTTTTAAAAATATAATTCCTTTGGATTTTTAAAAATCTGCAGTAGTAGGTAGTCAAACCCAGGGCTTCATTCATGGTAGGTAAGGGCTGTACCACTGAGATACACCTCAGTCCCTTTTTCATTTTTCTTTATTTTGAGATAGAGTCTCACTAAGTTATGAAGGCTGGTGCTGGCCTTGAACTTGTGATCCTCCTGCCCCAGCCTCTGTAATTGCTGGGATTATAGGCATGTGTCATGGCACCTGGCTTATATATTTTTTTGGGGGGGTAAATTTTATTTGTTTGTTTGTTTTTGTTTGATTGCTTTGGTGGTACTGGAGATTGAACCCAAGGTCTCAGGCATGCTAGGCAAGTATTCTACCACTGAGCCACATCCCCAGCCCCATTCATATTTTTAACTAAAACATTTTCCTGGGTTACAAGTATTGTAAACAACATCTTCATTTGACTTTGCAACCAGATACTAAACATATTCATGTCAAGTAGAGATTCTGCCCAGCACCACACCCCTCTTCTCTTACACCCAGGGCACATGGGAAGTCAACATGACCCTGTTCCCTGGGAAAGGTTAATTAGGCCAGGGGAGGATGCCTGGTCTGTCCAGGGGCCACCTCTTTGGGCCTGGCAGGATTATGTAGGCAGCTGTACTCTTTGGACAGCATGGGGATCTCAGAAGCAGGGATCAGCTATGGAAGTGGAATCCAGGACGAAGCTGGTCTTGGCATCCTGGCTCCGTAATGATGACCTGTAGCTCTTATCATATCTAAGGTTGCAGCTAAGAGGCCAGCCTGACAGAAAACCTCTACTCAGACCCATAGCAGTCACGTGCACAGAGCAACATAGGGAGATTACCCACGTGGCAGTGTGGTAGAGATGTGGGATGGTGGAGGGGCTGGTGCCACAGTCCATGCGCTGTTCGGGTGATCAGTCAGTTTGAATGACACAGGGTTAGGTAAGGAAGCAGGGTTACATTAAGCAGAGTTGCCACCGAGTCCTGTCCGACTCATAGCGACCCTCACAGGGTTTTCAATGGCTGATTGTTTTGTGATTGCCTCGGGAGTGGGTTGCCACATCCTTCTCCCGTTTTTGTGGTGCTGGGAATTGAACTCAGGACCTCAGAGACTGCAGAGCAGCGCTCTATCAATTGAGCTAAATCCCAGCTAAGCAGAGTTAGAGCTGACGTTTGTCTGACTTTGAAGGAGGAGCTCTTTCCTGTACCTCTAGGTGCTTCCCACACACCACCATCTACTCAGTGTCTTATTTACCTTTGCCCTCTATTTCCTTCCATATCATCTTCCACTTCTTGTTCTCTACACACACCCCCACCCCCTCCTTCCCTGTGCCACTCGCCTCTGTTCTGTCATGGTTCATTTTGGTGATTTTGGCTGACCACTAGGCTCCCCAGTTTTCTAGAACGGGGGGACAGTCCGTAAGACTTAAGTGAGATCAAGTCTTCATTTATCTCACTCTCTCTCCCAGTAGCAGATCCTCTAACACAAAAGCTTCGAGCCAACTGTGACATCAGATTGTTCTACAAATGACATTTAGCGTGAAAATAGCCTTCATGCCCCGGAATGGCAGACCAGCCCACTCCTGGGCATCTCCCGCAACATGCTGTGTGAGCCAAGCCCTTCCATCTAAGTCCAGGCTGGTGGTGTAATTTTCTTGTCGCTCCTCATGCCCACAGCTCAGCTTAGGGACGAAGGGGCTGTCAGCTCTGCCGTGCTCTTTGCTTCAGGTTGTAATTGTCCAGGTTGCACTGATGCTTGATGGAGCACCTGCAATTAGTCCATCACTCATGGTGCACGAAGGAAGGGAAACGTGGAAGGGTTTTAAAAAAATCGAGAAAGAATTCAATAGCCAAGTCAAAACATCTTTGAGCACTTCCTATGTGCGTATTATTGCTTAGGTCCGGGTCCTCGAAGTTGGATGAGTGATGCTTACCATGTGGAACACAGCTGTTAGCGGAGACAGCAACTGCTAGCAAAGGACAATGAATGCAGCATGGCCAATGCGATAAAGAAAATGTTCACAAAATGCTTGGGCGATGGGTTGGAGTTAGGCGGGGAAAACATATTTGTGATACATTTGACAGATGAAATTGTACGTTTGACAGATGAAATTGTGAATGCTCACAAACTCAGGAGCAGTACACCAACACTCAACAGAGAATGGGAAAAAGGTATGACGGTGGATTATCCAAACAGCCAATAAGTATGTACTAATTAAAAATGAGAGACTTTTCCCCCTTCCAAGACTGGCAAAAATTAAAAATGAGGGGAAAACCTGTAGAGCTGGCAGGAATGCTGGGAGAAATGTGGGTTCTTGTATATGATTAGGCAAACATGAATGGTCAAGGCCATAGTTATTCAACTTAAAAATACATACACTGTTCTCCTTTTGGTAATCTACATAAATAAAATTATTATTATTATTATTATTATTATTATTATTATTATTATTATTTGTGTGTGCTGGGGGTTGAACCCAGGGCCTCGTGCCTACATACTTTGCAAGTGCTGGACCACTGAGCTGCACCCCCAGTCCATTTTTTTATTTTTTGAGACAGGGTCTCACTAAGTTACCCAGACTGCCTCTGGTCTTGAACTTGCGATCCTCTTGCCTCAGCCTCCCAAGCTGCTGAGACTACAGGCGTGCACCACCACACCCAGCTCCATAAATGAAATTATTTGTTGAGGCAGTAAAGTAAAACAAACAGACTCCTATTTAATGGGATATGAAGGAGCTACAAAAAAGAATAAAGTTAGATCTATGAGTGTTGGCCTGGAGGGATGTCCATGATACGTTATTAAAGAGTAAAACAAATTGCACAGGAATATATGCAGTATAATCCTTAGTAAAAAAAATGATAAAAGTCCCCCCCGCCCCAGTCTCTCTCTCTCTCTGTAAATGTTTAAATGAGTTTGGAGAAAGTGAAAGGAGATGGGCGTAGTGGTGCATGCCTGTAATCCCAGCACGCAGGAGGCTGAGGCAGGAGGATCTTGAGTTCCAGTACAGCCTGGACTACATAGTGAGACTGTCTGAAATCAATCAATCAATCAATCAATCAATCAATCAATCAAGGAAAGGATAGACTCTAGGCTGTTAACACAGATAACTTTTGTGCGAGAGGATGGGAAAGGAGGGAGGGTAAGAGAGCTTGTTTTTCCTCTATAAACTTTTTGTTTTCTTAAAATTGGCTCCAATCTTGTGTGTCTGAGAAATTGGAGTAAACATATTTCTCCTATTCTTCTTACTAAGTACAACTAAAAACTGTGACATTATAAATTAAAAAAAATAAGAGGACTCTGAAAAGAGGCAGAAAGAAGGCGGATAGGCTAAGGGGCCAAGGGACCAAGTGTTGATGCGTTTGTTTGGATTTCTCCTCACGGATCCCAGACTTGGAGCTGAAGAAGCCAACAGCTTAGAAATGACAATGAGAGGAGGAAAATAAAGCCCCAATAAATGCTTGCTCTTTCTGCCAAGGAGCTGGGAAAACAGCAACCTAATTAAAAAAAAAAATCTTTGGGCACACACACAAAAAATCTTTAGGCACAAAACTGGGCTGGGATTTAGCTCAGTTGGTAGAGCGCTGCTCTGCAGTCTCTGAGGTCCCGAGTTCGATCCCCAGCACTGCAAAAATGGGAGAAGGACATGGCAATCCACTCCCAAGGCAATCCTGAAACAATCTGCCATTGGAAACCCTATGAGGGTCTCTATGAGTCGGATATGACTCGACAGCACCCAACAACAACAACAACAACAACAGGCACAAAACCACTGCAGGTGTTTCCTGCAGGCAAACACCTCAGAAACACAGGGGCCCCTTCCCCAGCACCCCCAGCAAAGGCTGAGAAAGGTGTCTAAGCTTACACTTTCATAAGATTTCGGCAATGTGCCCCAGACCCTATAAGCGGGAAACCGTATCAGTAGCCATGGTGTTCTTCATTTCTACACACTTACACTAAAAAGAATGCCAGTGTCACTTGTAGATGTCCTGATACAGCAGTAAAAATTATTAATTTTTAAAAACTCCGAACCTTGATTATAAGTGTCCTTGTTATTTTGTGTGAGGACTTGGCATGTGTATAGCATTTCTGCTGCAAACCAAGGCAGGATTGTTGTCTTGAGAAAACACCCGTGTGCAACCCAGTTCCACGGCCAATGTCAAGGAGATTTTTCCAGACATACAACCTTCTTACTGAAGTTTTTGTTTTGGAAAAGATGATCATATGTAATCGTCTATGTTGCATTTTGGGCTGGGATTTAGCTCAGTTGGTAGAGCACCGCTCTGCAGTCTCTGAGGTCCCGAGTTCAATTCCCAGCTCCTCAAAAAAAGGGGAGAAGTATCTGGCAACCCACTCCCAAGGCAAATCCCGAAACAATCTGCCATTGAAAACCCTATAAGGGTCACTTTGAGTCGGACACGACTCAACAGCACCTAACAACAACAAGAACATGTTGCATTTTAAAAATGTAACTTTGTTTTCACTGGAAAGAAGGAGCAGGAGAGAAGCTGTGGTTGTACAGACGTGGACATTGGGCAGACATCCTCTTTGGGAATGAATAAAAAGGGCCTCATGCTAAGAAAACAATCAGCGCTATTCGTTGCAGATGACAAAGTTTGTGTTTCAGGGGAAAATTCGAATTTTGAAAATTTGTATCTGCTGTGGCGAGCTGGACAGCTTCCCAATTTTTAGGGACACTTCTGATGAAATTGAGGATATTAACTATTGTGATTTTTTAATGCCATAGGAGGAAATGTGTCAACGTCTGGAAAATATTTGTAACCCAGTGAACCAACGTGTTCTAAATGACCAAGGAATGATTTTTCAAATCATGCAGATAGAACATCCATCAAATGGCAAGACAGACCAACATATTTTAATATAGCAGAGATATAAAGTTCAATAGTAGGACTTAATATTCTACATTGCAAATAACTTTGAAGAAAATAAGCTCTTGTCAAGTTCTGGTGTAGTGTCAAAGAAGAATATCCACAATATCTGAAAACAGTATTACAATACTCTTCCCTTTTAATTACACATCTGTGAAGACTGGGTTTTCTTCATTCACTTCAGCCAAAACAACACATCACAACAAATTGGCTGTAGAAGCAATGAGGGAAGCCAGCTGCTTCTATTGAGTCATATGTTTAAAAGATTTGCAAAAATATATAAAACAATACCATTCTTCTCCCTAAAAAGTTTTTTTGGTGTGGGATTTGTTTGTTACATAGCCTAGCCCTGTTAGCATGCTTAATTCAGATTTACTTTTTATTTCTTTTGTTATTTGCAATGATTTTCATATGCATACCATGCAATGAGTTAGTTATTATTTTTAAATGAACAAAAAGAAAAATATTTAAAGTTTTTCTGCTTTAATTTGTAATAGAGTAAAATTTGCTAGTTATAGCCCTTAGAGACAGACTTCAGAATGAGTTGAGTTGAAATTAGTTTGAGAACTGCTGGTATAGGCTGGGCTGCTGGCCACGGGATCATGAGTTGAAAATGGCATTGCTAACAATACAGAGCCTGCAGCTGTACCACTGTGGCATCTGATCCGGTCAGATCTCTGAAGCTAAGCAGGCTCAGGCCTGATTAGTACCTGGATGGGAGACTGCCTGGGAACACCAAGCTTGGGAGAAGGACCTGGCAACCCACTCCCAAAAAAACAATCAGCCATTGAAAACCCTATGAATAGAAGAGAAGCACTGACAATAGTGTTTCACCTGTTGTCTATAGGGTTGCTATGAGTTGGACGCCGACTAGTCGGCACCTAACAACAATAACATAGCAGTATTTGGCATCACGTCTTGAGTTAACTTGATAATGATGAGGTCCTCAGTTCAGCTTTTACCTCATTAAGTAGGATTTGGAATCTAACTTATGGTGATTACAAAGAAAAACCAATGCTTTGTCTTTGCCACCCCAATGTTCTCAGATTCTACACAAGGCTCTGCAGGTGTCTGGGGTGCAGAGTCCCTGAGAGACACCTTCCTTATATGGGAAGTAAAAGATACGTCCCCAGGAGGTGAGTATAACCCGCTTCCTCCAGCCCCATCCCCAGGAGCCTCTGTTAGGGCCACAGGGACAGCCACAGGAGGTTCATTTTAGGACACACTCCAGTGTGTTCCACTTATGCCTAATTCAACCAAAGACAGTCAGCCAGTATAACATGGACCGCATGAAATGCTAGGACATCTCGCTCAAACAAAAGCTGTCTTTCTTTCAGACTCGGACCCACCTACATAGCCTACTTCCTATTTCCAGACCATTTCGTAAGTTTTGTTTTTTTGGAGTCATTGTTTGTATGTCAGAGGTTGACTAGCTGGGTGTCCCCGAGCCCTTCAGCATCTTGGCTGCATCTCCTTATGTGAAATGTCAGTGAGATTGGCGTTGGCCTTGTGGCCCTGAGTCCCGGGGGGAAGGAATGGCTTCCCCTGTTTGTGGGGGCGCGCCCAGGACGAAGCCCACAGAGCTGGGGCAGTGCCTGGGAACAGCAACAGCGGGGAGGCTCAGTGCCCTCAGGCCTGGGGGGCAGCGGGGGGCAGCTGGGACTGTGGGAGCCGGAGGGGCAGCTGGGTCAACCAGTGCGCAGGTTAACCAGGGCCCAGCTGGGGACTGCAAGCGAGCCCCCACTTTCCCTTCCTCCACCCCACCCTCACCCCCCAGGCGCCCTCACCTGAGCCCTGCGCTGGCTGCCGCCTTCAGCCCGCAGAGGGTGCAGGGGCCACTGCTCTCCCGGCCCAGAGCAGAGTCTGGAAGCAGTGCAAACATCAGTGGACAACCCCGTTTTTCCGAGAGTTCTCTGGAGCCTGACCTTCGCAGCCGGAGAGGAGATCCAGAAGAGGGTAGGTCTTAGGCTGCAACAAACACCTTCGAGTGTTTTTTTGGGGAAAGGAACTTGGAAGTTGAACCCAGGGCCTCTGGTATCCTTCGCAAGTGCGCTACCCCTGGTCTGCACCCCCCAGCCCATTTTTATTTATTCATTTACTTATTGTTTGGACATAGGGTGTGGTTGAGTTGGGCAGGCAGCCTCTGGCCTCGAGCCTGCAATCCTCCTGCCTCCGCCTCCCGAGTTGCTGGGATTAAAGGTGTGTGCCACCGCGCCGGGCTCACCCTGGCCATTTTACAATGCTTTAAAGTAACAGTTTACTAATTGCAGTCACGCAAGCAACCAGGGGTGAGGGGTCTGCCCCGTGCGGTCCCTCAGGGACCCAAGGGAACTGTCCCGTCTTTCTGTAGGTTCCAGATGGATCACGAGGTGTCCGGCTGAGGATGGGGGAGAATTGTACTTGTGCTTTTTGCTGCTTCATCTCAGAAGTGACAAACATCGTGTCCCTTCCCACGCTACCGGTTGTCTCTTACTCTCTCCCTTCCGATCTCTACTCTACTTCAGACCCCTTCCTCTCTTTTGAATTTCTTCCCTCTCCCCACCAGCTGATTTAACACTGAATTCCTGCTGAGTTCTTATACTTACCCCAGCACCAGCTTCGGTTTTGTTAGGATGGCTCATTTCCTAAGCGAAACAACCTATTAAAGCGGTGTCTTATAGAAGGGTAAGTCACTTTTCTTATTGAAGGAAACTCTTAGGTTAACTTTTAATCTAAAAAATTCTTTTATTTATAAATGTTGATGGAGCACGAGTATTAAGACTTTTGCGCCTGGTGCGGTGGTGCACACTCGTAATCCCAGCGGCTCAGGAGGCAGAGGCAGGAGGATCGCAAGTTCGAGACCAGAGGCAGTCTGTGTAATTTTGTGAGACCCTGTCTCAAAAAAGTAAAAGATGGGGTGAGGGTGCAGCTCAGTGGTCCAGCACTTGTAAAGCATGTAAGAGCGAGGCCCTGGGTTCAACCCCAAGTACCAAAAAAAAAAAAAAAAAAAAAAAAAAAGACTTTTGCTATTTCCATATGCAACTATTACATCACTTTTGTTTAGACATTCATCAACTTATATATTTTACTTAAGTCCCATATATTCATAAAATTGCATCATATATTTTGAGGTAAACCTCTCCCGTTTGGCCCTCTACTCTATTTTCTCATCTCCTTCCCCTCTTCCCAACCTCTGCTCACCCCACCGATCCCTTCCCCCTTCTTTCAGCTTTGTTTAGATTTTTTAGGTGAACTTTTAACAAGACTCTGTTTTTTCATGATGTGATTTCTCCACCTAAAAAATGAACATGTTGAGAATCAGAGAGGTAAAGTGATTTACCCAGGGTCACACAGAATTTGACCCTGCTTTCCTGACTCTATATGTATAGCTCCTTTTATTATCCTTTACCATTTCCCTCTCTTGTTTTCTCTTCTTGGGAAAATCGTTCATTGCTTAATACCATCTGCCTGGCTTTTCTTTAACCTTGTGCTGTTCAGCTTTGCATAAAAAGAAGCCAACACCTTGGTGAGAATCATTAATTTTCAGAAGCTTTTATTTCAGTTACTCCACAGATAATTGCTAAAAATAGGAGTGTTTTTTGCAAAACACAGTTAAAACCAACTTATTTTGTGTCCAGGCTTCCCAAAGTCATCCAGGCTGGGCTAAGAGTACAAGTGTTTTAGCAGCCATGACAAATTTCTGCTGCAACAGGCATGCAGTAAATCCTTTCATTTCTCAGAGGCAGCTTTTGTGCTTAGTAGGGTTAAGGGTGGGCTGGGATTTAGCTCAGTGGGTAGAGCACTGTGCTGCAGTCTCTGAGGTCCCGAGTTCAATTCCCAGCACTGCAAAAATGGGAGAAGGACCTGGCAATCGACTCCCAAGGCAATCCCGAAACAGTCAGCCATTGAAAACCCTATGAGGGTCGCTATGAGTCGGATACCAACTCGAGGGCACTTAACAACAACAACAACAGGGTAAAGAGTGAGTAGGGACAGATTCCTAGAGATGTGCAAGTGGCCTGGGTTTTCCTAAGAGGCAAACAGGTGTCATTTTTCATGAATTACATAAATAGAGTAGGCTACAGCCATACCATCCTGGCATCCAATCTCGTCAGATCTTGGAAGCTAAGCAGGGTCAGACCTGGTCAGTCCTTGAATGGGCAACTGCCTGGTAATACTGGGTGCCGTAGACTTGGGAGAAGGACCTGGCAATCCTCTCCTGAAGGAACCAACCATTGAAAACCCTATGACTAGCAGAGAAACACTGACAATAGTGCCAGCCACAGCACAAGGTCAGGGAGTGTTTCAGTCTGTTGTACATTGGGTCGCTATGAGTTGGACTCAGGTGGACAACACCTAACAACAACAACCCCAGAAAAAGAGTAGGGAAAGGAGTTGCTGGGGGATTCACATGGGTTTCCTGGCATTTCCAAAGTCCATGAATATGTCCTGGGTATGTGAAACCTTAAATTAATGCCGCAGTCTAGAGGAGACCTCTCAGTTAGCATAGCCCCTTGGTCTAAGAGCAAGTAGTAGCAGGCTGTACACGGGCACAGCTCTTCCTTTCTCTGCTTGCCACTGGGGTCCGTAGAGGAACGTGGTTCTGGCGATGCTCTGCATTCTCAGCAATGCGAGGAGCAGCGGATGCACTTGGCACGGCTTCTCTTCCTTCCTGGCTGGGTGGCCCGGTGGGCACCTCTCACAGGGGTCCCTCTCTCTGTTTGTGGTCTTTCTCCTTCCACCCTCCCTGCGGTTCAGCCTCCCTCCCCATCTCCCTCTTTGGGCCCCCCTTGGATGGACCTTCTCCCCAGGAGAGCAGGGCCAGCCTGTCCCTCCCCATGGGGAAACCAGGTGGCCGTCCCCATGTTTACTCTAGCTGTGAATGAGGTGGGGAAACCTGGCTCATCCAGGTCTCAAAGTCTAGATGGGTGCAGGGGCCTGAGACACTGCCCGGCTCAGCTTTCTGAGTAAAATGAGCCCTGCTCTCTTTCTCCTTGCATCTCTCCCTCACGTTTGTCAGGATCCAGAATCAGCAGCAGGAGGAAAGGGCGCCACTGGAAGAGTGTGACCATCCCCGAATTCTCTCCTCGTGGAGGGCCGGCTAGGCAGTCTGATGGATCCACACCAGGACAAAGAACAATTCGGGGACACATATTCTTAATGGCACCTCCAAGGCCAAACTCTGCTCTTGGAAGCAAAACCCTTCAGCAATGAGAAGACTTTACTGCGTATGGACAACAGGGGCTCAGAACCCGAGTTCCAGCCACTTCTGGTTTCAGTCAATGTGGGTGATATATTTGTAGTTTTGGCAGAACTTCAAGTGCTCTGAGACTCAGGACTTGATGTCAAGACAAGAGATTCATCCCAGGGGGGCAAGGAGAATTTTAGTTGGCTCTACGATCAACACCCGTGGAAGCAGCAGTCAAGAAATCAAAAGATGGCATTGCTCTGGGAAAAGCTGTGGCAAAAGATCTCTTTAAAGTATTGAAAAGTAAAGATGTCACATTGAAGATGGAGGTGTGCCTGACTCATGCCATGGTATTTTCAGTCACATCATATGGTTGTTCAGTGTCCAGCTTGGACATTGAACAAGGGAGACAGGAGAAGAATTGATGCTTTTGAATTATGGTTCTGGAGACAATTATTGAATATACTATGGACTGCCAAAAGAACCAACAGATCTGTCCTAGAAGAAGTGCAACCAGAGTGCTGGGTGGAAGCAAGGATGGCTAGACTGTGTCTTACGTATTTTGGACATGTAGTCACGAGGGACCAATCCCTGCAGAAGGACACCATGTTTGGGAGAGTGGCGGGTCAACAACAAAAAAAGGAAAACCCTCCACCAGATGTATTGATACAGTGTTTGATACAATGGTCTTAAACATAAATAAGAATGTGCTCCTGGCACAGAGTTGGGGAGTGTTTTGTTCTGCTGTGCATAGGGTTGCTATGAATTGGACCCAACTCAATAGCACCTAACAACAATAACAACAAAACAAGAAAACATTCATGTCTCAGCTGGTTGTTCTTGTTGTTGTTAGGTGCCGTCGAGTTGGTATCCGACTCATAGCGACCCTCTGTACAACAGGGGAAACACGATTGTCAGTGCTTCTCTGCTGTTCATAGGGTTTTCAATGGCAGATTGATTTTTGGGAGGGGGTTACCAGGTCCTTCTCCCAAGCCTACAGCTTCTAGTGTTCCCAGGCGGTCTCCCATCCAGGTACTAACCAGGCCCGACCCTGCTTAGCTTCCGAGATCTGACAGGATCCGATGCCACAGGGCTACAGCTGCAGGTGTCTCAGCTGGAGATGACCACTATTACTACTACTATGGTCTTTTTTTTTTTTTTAAACTCCCAGAACCCTTTCAACACCAAATGTATGACTCTTCCACACTCCCTCCCTGTGCACACCAACATGGATCTCTTGCGGTCAATTAAATCCCGACAGTAACCATCAGGAGCTAGTACCAGACCCAAAAGCTTAAGGGCTCAGTCCCATAAGACTAGATTCCCCACCACACAAAATCGGATACCAGTCTAGGTAGCGGATTCCCACTTCTCTGTGGTTCCCATCACCCACTCCTCAGGTTTGAGAATTTTCCATGACAGCTCACAGAACTCAGGGCAACACTTTCCTTATTGTTACTGGCTTATTATAAAGGATATCAAAAAGCACACAACAGCTGGATGAAGAGGGCACAGGGCCAGGACCAGAAGGGTCCCAACTGTGGGAGCTTCTGTCCCCGTGGAGTTGGGGCACCTCACTCTCCTATCATGTGTCAAGATTCACCAACACAGAGCTCCCCAGACCCTTTTGCTGAGGGTTTTTGTACAGGTCCTGTTACATAGACATGCTTGATTAAATCATAGCATTGCAGGTGCAGTGGTGCATGCCTGTAATCCCATCAGCTTGGGAGGCCAAGGTAGGAGGATCTCCAAGTTTGATACCAGAGGCAGTCTGCGTAACTTAGACCCTGTCTCAAAAAGTAAAAAAAAAAAAAAAAAAAAAAAAAAAGGGCTGGGGGCACAGCTCAGTGATCCAGCAATTAACAAAGCATGCAGGTGAGAGGCCCTGGGTTCAACCCCCAGTACTGAAAAAAAAAAATCGTCAGCATTGATGATGATCTCAGTTCCCAATTCCTGTCCCATCCCTGGATGTTGGTAGGACAGTGGGCTTGAAAGTTCCAATCCTTTACCTGCGTGGGTGGCACTCAGCCTCTGGCCTGAAAGCTGTCTGGGAGCCACCAAGAGTCACTTTGTTAGCGTAAACTCAGCTGTGGTTGGATGGGGTTGCTGTGAATAACAAAAGATGCCCCCTTACCCTATCACTCAAAACTGCCAAAGTTTTAGGACCTCTGTGCCAGGAACCAGGGCTAAAGACCAAATACACATTTCCGGTAATATCACAATGTCACAGAGATGTGGATATTTCTCTTGGGGCCGGCAAACATTCCCTCGATACCCTTTGGAGAGACTGTGTTGGAAAAGGAAAGTCTGTGCTAATACAGAGCTGGGGGAAACTTGACCTTGCTTCCCCACGGGCCTTTCCTTTATCATAGCTACGAGGCTAGAGGGCCGGGCTTCTTTGTATTTGTTTCTGTTTCTTCAGTACTGGGGTTTGACAAGGCCTTGAACATACTAGGGGAGCACCCTCCCACTGAGCTGCACCCCCAGCCCCTTTTTTATTTTTTTATTTTTGAGATAAGGTCCCACTAAGTTGCACAGGCTGCCTCTGGTCTCAAACTTGTGGTCCTCCTATCTCAGCCTCCCATGTTGCTGCAGATTACAGGGACGCACTATGGTGACAATCATGGTTTTTTTCTTTCTTTTTTTTTTTTTGTATTGGAAACATTTTGTGACCCCTGTGCCATGCTCTGCCTGCAGCCGTAGCCCTGTGGCGTCCGATCCCGTCAGATCTCAGAAGCTAAGCAGGGTTGGGCCTGGTTAGTCCTTGGATGGGAGACCGCCTGGGAATACCAGGTGCTGGACAGTTCCTATGGGACATTGCACCTCAAGTACCAAGCCCATATCCCCATTTTTATGTCTCAACATATTTTCTGAGGTCACAGCAAAGCCTACAGGAGCAGGGAGTTAAGGAACTCCCAGGCGAGCCTGAATGCATACAGGGTGGAAGTCGGCAGACAAAAGCCCCAGCCTCCTGCTCTTCAGAGAGCCGATTCCAGGGTGCAGTGACCATTCCTCGAGGGGTGACTAGTGTTACTGGGCCCCAGTTTTGACCTCAAAATACTCTTCAGTGACATAAACCTCCCCTGCCTCCTGGTCACCACCCGCTGCTCCTGACTGTTGCTTCTGGGAATCGCTTCCCAAATAAGCTCTCTGCTCCCAAGTCCCACACTATTTTTGGAAGAAGCAAAATTAAGACACCGGGAAATCTGTTGTGAGCCAACAGTCTGCACATCGGCGCTGCACTTTGGCAAGTGGAAATCCAGCTGACTGCTTTCTTCCTCGCTCTTCTTCCTCATCCAGAGGCAAAGGACTATGAATATCAAGTTCACATAAAATGAGGAAAACGGCTGGTGCAAGGTGATCTTAATGCTGCTTTCAAGGTTCCTGGAGGAATTAGAAAGCAGAAAAGACCAGATTTGAGGTGAATGCACACAGCAGAGGCCATCACTTACATGGTAGTTCTGGGGCTAATGGTGGCAGGAATAGGTTTGGGATTTTGCCAGGCATGGAAACAACCCCCCCCAGTTTTAAAATCTTTACCAGTTGTATGAGGTCAAAAAATAACGGCACCATATCTATTGCTTTAATTCACATTTTAAAAACTATAGCTGTGACGGGTGTGGTGGCACATGCCTGTAATCCCAGCAGCCTGGGAGGCAGAGGCAGGAGGATCGCAAGTTTGAGACCAGGGGCAGTCTGCATAACTTAGCAAGACCCTGTCTCAAAAAAAAAAAAAGTAAAAAAAAATGGTCTGGGGGTACAGCTCAGTGGTCCAGCACTTGCAAAGCATGCAAGCACGAGGCCCTGGGTTCAACCCCCATGACCGCAAAAAAACAAAAAAACAAAAAACAAAACTATAGCTGCCATAGAACATTTATGATACTTCCTTATATTTATTAATCATGTTAGTTTTTCCTATAATCTGGCTACTCCACAAATTACTTAACAAATCACTTAGAGGATAGAGATGGAAGTCAAGCCCTCTTTTTAAAATGATGGCCAGAACTGCTACCGTATGCATGTGAAAAGACATCCAATCTTCCTCCTAACTAAAGGAGTGCAAATTGAAAGAACAATATCATTTTCTCTGTGCATTTCTTGTTGTAAACATTGAAATGTTTGATAAAAGCCCGTGTATACAGGTTTCACAGGGTAATTGGCCCTGAGATTGAGGGTGCAAATTGATGCGTTGGTTTGAAGGGCACTTGGGCAATTTTTTATCCAAACTTAAAATGTGTCATATCCATCGCTGCAGAGTTTCAAGAAAATTCGTCCTGCGAGTCTGTTACAGAGAATCTCAAGCATTAGGTTTTGCTGAAGGTACAGGTGTAGGAGTGTGTGCACTTGTGTTTGCACACGTGGTAGATTATGTGTGAAGAACAGACGGGCCACGATGGGGACTTGGTGGAGGCCTGGACATTTCATTGAATGCAACCCTGGAAAGGATACAGAGGGGAGAGAGAGCCTCACAGATCCTGTAAACTGGATGAACGTTGGGAACCACTCAGAGAGGGAGTGGGTGCTTGGATGTCAGTAAGAGGCCCAGGAACCACTGATGGCCCACAGGTCGCGTGGGGACCTTAGACGCAGTCACTCCATGTTAGTGCAGGGCAGGAAGGCAGCTCTTCAGCGCAGTCCAAATGTGAGGCAGCTGGAGTCCTCACGAGGCAGCCTGGGGTTCTGCAAGGGTGATAAGCTGATTCGTAAGACCCGCAAGTGAGTTGGCCGGTCCCCAGATGGCCTCTGAAGAGGGAGAGGGCCGCGGAGAACAGTGTTGTCTGCAGCCTTGGAGCTGCTCTATTCCAAGCTGCACCTTGTATGAATAAGTAAAGAACTTTCCTGAGTTCTGTTAGCTATTCTTGCAATCTGTCGAACTAGAAAAGGGTATCACGGGATCCCTCATGTTCTAGCCAAAACTATGGGCAGCACCAGGACTTGCAGGGAGTATCTGAAATGGAGGCAGTCTTGTGGGACCAAGCCCTTTAGTCCAGAACCTGACCCTAACTCCAGGTAGAGAGTGGCAGAATTGAGCTGAGTTGTACACCTAGTTGGTGTCCAGAGAGTTAAAGAACTGGCTGATGTGAGAAACTCGACTCATTCATAAAAGGTGCAGCTGAGGAACGGCCAGGTAGAGGGATGGACAGGGCAAGGTATGGGAGAAAGAAGGGTGAAGCTTCTGGCTGTCACCCACCCAGCACTCACCAACCTGGAGTCTCTCTGCAGCCTATCATCACTTTTTTTTTTTTTTAATGACGGTTTCATTAAATAGGCATGATTGATCAAATCATTGATCATGGATAATGAACTCAATGTCAGGTTTCTTTTCTCTGTCTAGGGGTCAGATGATGGGGTTGGAACCTCCAGTCCTCTAATTATCTGGTTCCTTCCTCTGGCAGTCCCCCTTCTGAAGATATTTAGGGGCTCATCAAGAGTCACTTCATTAACATAATCCCATCTACGGTTGAAAGGCACGCACTGTGAATGAGAAGACTCTCCTTTCTCCTCTATCACTGAAGAAATGCCAACAATTCAAGGAGCAATGTGCCAGGCCCTGGGCATAAAGACCAAATATATATGGCTTATTATATTACCTTCTTGTTGTTGTTGTTAGGTGCCATCGAGTCAGTATCCAACTCATAGCGACCCTCATAGGGTTTTCAATGGCAGATTGTTTTTTGGGATTGCCTTGGGAGTGGATTGCCAGGCCCTTCTCCCATTTTATATTACCTTATCATGGGGAAAAAAAAGGAGGCAATGTGTCCAACTGGTTACACAAGGTGCTGAAAATCCCCCAAACAGCCCAGGACACCAGAAGCACATACCAGAATCAAGCATTTGGCCACCAACTCCATCCACTCTCCTCCTTTATTCATCATAGCCAAGATGTCAGAAAGCTTCAAAGAAGTATGGGTTCGTAGGAAAACATAACCAAATGCCAAATTAAATAATCTTCGCCACAAGAAATAGAGATAATGTATTGTTGTTGTTAGGTGCCGTAGAGTCAGTATCCGACTCATAGTGACCCTCTGTACAACAGGGAAACACTATTGTCAGTGCTTCTCTGCTGTTCATAGGGTTTTCAATGGCAGATTGATTTTCGGGAGGGGGTTGCCAGGTCCTTCTCCCAAGCCTACAGCTTCTGGTGTTCCCAGGCGGTCTCCCATCCAGGTACTAACCAGGCCCGACCCTGCTTAGCTTCTGAGATCTGAGATAATGTATTACATAGAATTAAAAAAAAAAAAATTAGGAAAGCCAGGGACTTGAAAGAAGCAAAATCTTAGGATCATGAGATAGGAATGAGACGATCTGAACCATGTGGAGATTTGGGGCATGAAAAATACATTGTTGAAATGAAAAATAGGTCGTCTGCGCATGCATTGGGCAGCCGAAAGAACAGAGCTGAAGAACAAATTAGTGAACTGAAGGAGCCAGTCCATAAACTCCCCCAGGAAGCATTTGGGAGTGATAACTTTCTGCAAGACAAGGGGAAAGTTAGGAGCTAGAATTCCAATAGGAGCCTCAGAGGGAGCTGAAGAATGAATGGAGAGCTGGCAGTAATTTCCTAGAATTAAAATGGGGGACGGTGTGTAGGCAAACAAGTCCTTCGCAGCCCCGAGTTCCTGGACCATCACCCGGAGCCCTAATCCAGTGTGGCACTGCAAACCTCAGAGGGCCCCCGAGTGTATTCAAACATGGTAATTTATTATTATTTATTTACAAGAAACAGCTTGTCTCTTGACCTTTCTGTCCCTGCAGGGCTAGTTTGAAGCTATGGCTGTAATAGCTTCCAGCACACGGGAAGAATGTAAAACGCGTTGCAATTTCCAACTCGCTGCCTCCTGGCTGGCTTTTGATGGATCAACGCATGCAAATGAGCCTCAAGATCCTGGCTAAGCACGATTCCGATTCCCATTCCTGGTATCACCCTGCTCAGGCCCATGCTTTCAACTCTTTGCTTCCCCTGTGCAATTCCCACCCGGGGTGTGTTCCCTCCTTTCTTATCTGCTTTTCTGAGCCTCTTACCTTTGCCCCAGTATTATTTTTTCTTCTTGCTCTCTCTCTTTCTTCTCCCTTCTATCTTCCTCCTTTCCAATATAGCCACTTTCTCCCCTTCTTCAGTATTTCTAAATCAACTCCTTTGCCATCCATCCATTCATCCGTTCAACAAATGTTTTGCTCACTGTTGTGTGATAAGCACTGTTGAAGGCATTGGAGACACCATGAAGAAGGTGGGACACGGGTACTTGAATCCACTCTGGTGAGGAGGATGGATAATAAACACGGAAACAAAGAGAAATATGGATACTAACAAATGCAATGGGGGCTGGGGTTTAGCTCAGTTGGCAGAGCGCTGCTCTGCACTTCCTGAGGACCTGGGTTCGATCCCCAGCACCGCAAACAGGAGGAGGACATAGCAGTCCACTCCCAAAGCAATCCTGAAACAATCAGTTGTTGAAAACCCTATGAGTTGGACTCAACTCAAATGCACCCAATAACAACAACAATAAATGCAATGACGATGATAGTATGTGTTACATAGTAATGTGGGGTGGGCAGGGATAATTTAGTAGAGGGTGGGGGTGTTAGAGTCTTTCTGAGGAGGTGGCAGTTGTATTGAGAGTAATGATAAGGAAGAGTCTGCTCTGTGACGGTCTGGTGGGAAAAATTTCAGACACGGGGAGAAGAACATGCAAATGCCCCAAGGTTGGGGTGGCCCAGTTTCCTACCGTCTCTCCCTTCTTCTCATTTCTCCCCTGGAGCTAATTCTAGAATATATGTCTATATTGCAGCAACTGTGTTCTTACAATTTTAATTCCCTGCCACTTGGTTTCTGTTTCTACCTCTTAACACCGTTCTCCTAAACACCATCCAAGGTGTGGCAGTGATCTGAGAACAAAGAAAAAGAAACAGAGATCATGGTGGCCCTTGGGTCTTTTGTCCAGGAACTGGCCATCTGCAGCTCAGCCCTGTTCCGTGTGGGGATAGGTCTCTACCAGGGTAGGAAGTGTAGGGGACAATGGTATAATGTATACAAGCCCCCATTGCCGCCATCTTTTTATTTCTCTAGTCCCTATGTTGCTGTCCCCGCTTGGTATTGTGGGGGTGTAGAACGCTCTGTCTCTTTGATCTACATGTGGCTGCCTGTTTCCCACCATTCAGGCTGCCATTGACTGGATTATTGGCCCCATTTAATCCCTTTAAATAGTCTTCTCCATCCATTTGTAATGGCCTCATGGAGGGCAGCATGCACTTTCTTGCCTGTTGACTGCTACTGTGACTGTTATGATGATGATGTTGTTGTTGTTGTTGTTGTTGTTGTTAGGTGCTGTGGAGTATCTGACTCATAGCAACCCTACGTACAACAGGGGAAACACTATTGTCAGTGCATCTCTGCTGTTCATAGGGTTTTCAATGGCAGATTGATTTTTGGGGGTGGGTTGCCGGGTCCGTCTCCCAATGTTAGGATGTAGGTGGAGCTAATGCGAGCAGAGGCTTGGGGTGTGCTTGGGTAGCGGGGCTGGCACTCCTGCATGCCTGTCACAGTGGGAGGATAACAATGTCCTGGCGTCCAGGACATCCCTCAAAAAGGAGAGACAAGTGCAGCCTGTCTGAACCCAACTCAGCCTGGCTCAGACCAAACCCGGCTGACTCCCAGATGCATGAGCAAGAAATTAATATAAATACTATACCAATAGAACTCAGTGCTCGTTTATGAATAAATGAATATTGCTTATACTGTGGTCCTTGATATCTGCAGGGGACTGGTTCTCAGATCCCCAGCAGATACCAAAATCTGCAGATGCTCATGCCCTTTACATAAAACAGTGGAGTACTGGCATGTAATCTATGCATATTCTCCAAAGTCTTTGAAACCATCTTTGGGTTACTTATCAAACTTCTAATAGAATGCAAATGCTATGTAAATAGTTGTTATGCTGTATTGTTTAGGGAGATGATGACAAGAAAAAATGCCTGCAAATAATAAGTACAGACATCTATCACAGGCCCAACTATCTTGTCCACGGACACGAGGCAAAGTCAACAAAGCATAGACAATGAACTCTAGAGAGAGACAGAGGACCTAGGAGACAGCAGGAGGCTACTGCAGGGTGTGTTTACACAGTCCTTCAACTTGTGTGGATTCTGCATAGTACTTGGCATGCAGAAAATCCAAGTTTTGCCTTTTGGAACTTTCTGGAAATTTCCCTCCAATTTTTTTTCTTTTTTCTTTTCTTTTTTTTTTTTGTGGTACTGAGGGTTGAACCCAGGGTCTTGCGTTTGCATACTTTGCAAGTGCTGGACCACTGAGCTGCATCCCCAGCCCATTTTTTTTTACTTTTTGAGACAGGGTCTCTCTAAGTTACGCAGACTGCCCCTGGTCTCGAACTTGTGATCCTCCTGCCTCCGTCTCCTGAGCTGCTGGGATTATAGGCATGCGCCACTGCACCCAGCTCCCTCTAATATTTTCAATCCATCTTTGGGTGAATGTACTGACTCAGAACCCACAGATATGGAGGGCCTGCTGTCCCATAATTATTTGTCTGTGGGTCTGTCTGTGAGCTCTTTGGGGCCAGGAGTATTAATATTTCTGCGTGCTAAGGGCCGGCAATGATCCAGGTAAGTGGCAGGCACTCTGGGTCCTGTTTGGATTGGCCCCGGGGCTTCTTCAGCAGTCTGTCTAGCAGACTCAGTTTCCACATGGTGACTGTTCAGGCAAGCATCGGGGCAGACTCCGGCTGAATTCCCGTGGATTGCAGAGCTTGACCCCTTGGGTCCTGATTTTAGGGCCCCTTTTCTCCTTGGCCTGAATCCTTTTTTTTTTTTTTTGCGGTACTGGGGGTTGAACTCAGGGCCTCACGCCTACATGCATTGCAAGTGCTGGACCACTGAGCTGTACCTCCAGCCCATTTTTTTACTTTTTAAGACAGGGTCTCACTAAATTACACAGACTGCCTCTGGTCTTGAACCTGCGATCCTCCCTCCTCCTCCTCCTGAGTCACTGGGATGACAGGTGTGCACCACCGCACCAGCTTGGCTTGAATTCTTTTAAGCGTTCAGTGCTTTGAGTGAATGGCCTTCAAGACTAAACATCCTCCCAGGCTACCAGGCACCCAGGACATGCTGCAGAGAGGTCTGAGGGTCTGCGTGGTGATGAGGACCACTGGGTGTCCCCTCTTCACGGAGGAGGAGAGGGTGGATCCATTCCCACTTGTAAGTGACAAGAGTGATGCTGCCTGATTTACAACCTCCCCATGGCCCTCCCACTGCATCTTTTAAAGCAGCTTTTCCAGACTTGACTTTGTCTGAGTGTCTCAGCTCTGGCCTTGAGGATTTAAAAGAGGAATTGATTCACATTGACTTTGCTGGGCAGACAAAGCCTTGGGTGATCCATTCTAAAGTGGAATGTCGATACAGAGAAAGCTGAGACCTACCTGGGTGAGGTGGAAATCTTCTTGTCTGCCCCAAATATTTTCTGTTTTGTTTTGGCAATAGCCTCTTGATTTTTATTTTGGAAAAAGAACTTTCTCTTGTAGTACTGCGTTGGTGGGGCTGTCAGACGTGATACTTACCTTAATTAATTTGCCACTGTGTCAGTTTGCACTCTGTTGCTACAACAAAATATCTGAAGCTGGGTATTTCACGAAGAAAAGAGGGTTATTTAGCCCACAGTTTTAGATGCTGAAAGTCCAACATTGGGCGTCTGCTTCTGACTATGTCTCAGCAGGACAAAGAAGTAGAAAGAAAGAAAGAAAGAGGAATTAAAGCTAAACGAGCTACCTTTTTTTACCCATTAGACTGGAGGGAAAAAAAAACAACAACCTAAAAAGAGAAGCTCTCTCAAGCTGACAAAAATGTTAGGAAAGATATACTTTCATAGATTGCTGGTAGGAATATGAAATGTGACAAAAAGTAATACTGGAAAAAATTTGAATATCTATTAAAAATAAACTGCACACACTTCTTACCTAGCAACCCTACATTTGAGAATCAGCTTATGTAAATAAAAGCATCTCTGTATGAGGATACACTTTCGGGGACGTTTATTATAAGCTTACTTCTTTGGGGAAAAATTGGAAACCAGCCTGAATGTTCTTTAATATAAGATAGGCTCTATACCCACTATGAAATACATGGCAGTCATTAAAACAGAATAAATACGAACAAGCTGAGGTATGGCCATACAATGGAAAACTACTCAGTAATTAAAAGGAGAGGATAAAATGATCTTAATTTGTAAAGATGAATAACCACCTCCACCTTCCTACTTATGATTATATGTTTCAGCATTCTTTGTGAATATGAGTCATGAAGAGGCAGAAAACACACACGGGGCTGTCGATGTTGATTATTTAGAAAGGCAGGAGTGGAAGAGGGTGTTAGGAAGTATTTCTTGGCACATCTTTGCCTTAGCTTACTGGTTATATGGAGTAAATGCTACATTTTTAATTAAAAAACATGCAAAATTGATAAAGGAAAATGAAGAGGTGGAATAAAATAAAAAAGATGTCTAATAGGAAAGAAGAAAATAAAGGTCAAAAGGGGAACTGGTTGGCAGAAAAGTGACCTTTGGAATCCAGGGCTCAGGATACCCGTGTGGTACCCATCAAATTCCCCAAGTCTGAAAAACGTGTGTTATTGGCCTTGAAAGAGCTTTTTAGAACTGTGACCGGGGACAAGCAATCATTCAATGGTTAAAACCTGGGCTCGGTTCTCAGATGCAAGCCAGAGTCTTTGGTCTACTTTTCTTCTATTCATCTGGCCGCTGATTCAGCCCTGTGTTCCTGTGTCCCTGTGTCCCTGCATCCAAGCTTTCTAGCATGTGGGCATCCCCCATCTACCCACGATGTGTTAAATGCCCACTGTGTTTTAAATTTTCAAACCTTTTCATGATCTGCTCCTCCTCCACATCCACAAAATGCGAAGTTTTATGTGCTTGTCTTTAAAGTCAGCAGTAAATGGAGTTACTGGGATCCTTTCTCTGGCTTTTATTTGTGATGTTAAATCTCACAGGCCATTCCTCTGGTAGAATATGGTGGGCACAGGGCCACCGAGGGGAAACCAGTATCCATTCATGCTGTGATTCTCGGAGAGAGCCCCTGGGAGGCAGACCTTGCAACAAGCTGCTACCCTGCCTTCGCCAGCCTCTCCCAGTCCCCTGCGTGACTGATTGGAGAGACTGTCCCCACTCCATACGGATGAGGATCTGGAGGCAAACCGTTCAAGTTCAAATCCCAGCTCTGCCACTCACGGTGTGTCCCCAGGCAAGTGTAATGACATCTGCAGGGGGCTCGGTTTCCTCATCAGTAAACCAAGAGTGAGGAGTAGATATGTCACAGATGGAAAATGCTGAAAAGTGTCCATTCACGCTGTGTCATCACCAAGATTGTCGTTGTTGTTGTTGATTATGAGGTATTGGGTTGCATTGATCAGATGAGAAATCCACGTGTCATTTCAAATAACGGAAGACACCGAGCAACCTATAATCTGATCACATTTGTATTTGTGGGTCTGAGTGTGCAGGTGTATATGCCCAAGTTTGTGTGCATGTATGCACGCACAGCTGAGAACGGGGGCAGCGGGTGTGTGAGATCGTGCTCAAACCTGTTCACCCTGATAACACCTTGGCCATGTATATTTGGGAAAAGATGAAAAGTCAAAGTTTACTTACTATTGTTTTCTATGCTTTAGAATTGTTTCAAAATTTACCTTTGGCATTGCTTTTTTTATTTTAAAAATACAATTCTATTCTTTAGAATTGTTTCAAAATTTACCTTTGGCATTGCTTTTTTTATTTTAAAAATACAATTCTATTCTTTAGAATTGTTTCAAAATTTACCTTTGGCATTGCTTTTTTTATTTTAAAAATACAAATAAATGAATCGATAGACTTTAAAATGGAACTAAGACCAGAGAATCTCTTTCCATCTTCTATTTTTCTAAGTCATTGGTTGTATGATTTTCTCAAAAGAAGCCATAAAAAGTACATATATATATATATATATATATATATATATATATATATATTCTCTAATAGCGAAACAATTTCTGGGGTTGTTGATCCTAATGTGCAGGTGAGATTTGTCTGATATAGATCCATGAGGTGCATCTAGTAAATCACTCTGCTTGTTTTGGCATTAGAAATTCAAAACCTGGAGACGCAATTCCCACTGTGCCTATGGCTCCCCAGGCACCATGAGCCCTCATTGCTATGCCTCACAGCGTCGATGGGCCAAGTGCACAGAATCTAGGCTTGGACATTACTCTTAATGTCTCTCTCTTCTGGTTTATATCTGCTCCCCCAACTGTGTCTACCTGCAGTACTCAGAGATAACTTGTTGTGAGGGAGAACACAGAGGTTTGCTTTGGTCCTGCTGGGGACACAGGAAGACATATGTCGTTGTGTACCAAGCAAAGGACATGGAAGCCTGGGGTAGCCGCAGTGAACATAAGCAGAATCTCAGGCAAGACCTCAAAGTGTAGGACAGAAATGATTTTATCCATCTTCCCAGAGTGGGCTCCTTTAGAGAGACTCACATTGTCTAAACACGTGGAGGCTAATTTACAAAGTAAAATTGTACTGACTATTACGACTGCATCCTATAGTTATGAGAGCTGAACAGTGAGTAAGGGAGACAGGGGAAGAATTGATCCTTTTGAATTACTGTGCTGGAGACGAATAGTGAATACCATGAACTGCCAAAAGAATCAACAGATCTGTGCTAGAAGAAGTGCAACCAGAGGGCCCTTTGGAAGCAAGGATGGCTAGACTGTGTCTTATGTATTTTGGACATGTCATCAGGAGGGGCCAATCCCTGGAGAAGGACATCATGTTTGGGAGAGTGGCAGATTAGAGAAAAAAAAGGAAGACCCTTAACTCAGTGGACTGACACAGTGACTACAATACTGGGTTTAAACATAAAAAAGATCATGTGCCTGGCACAGTGTTGGGTAGCATTTTGTTCTGTTGTACATAGGATCACTATGAGTTGGACCCAACAGAAGGGCACCTAACAACAACAACAACAACAGCAACTAAGAAAAGGACATGGAAGCCTGGGGTAGCTGCAATGAACATAAGCAGAATCTCAGGCAAGACTTCAAAGTGTGAGACAGAAATGATTTTATCCACCCTCCTACAGTGGGATCCCTTTAGGGTGAGACTCACATTGTCTAAACACATGGAGACTAATTTACCAAGTGAACTCGTGCTGACTATTGCATGGAGGGCAGAACCACGGCAGTGACGATAATTCTCAGGTCTGATTCTCAAGATGCTCTTGTAGGTATTAAGGGAGTTGAAATATGGAGAAAGGTATGGATGATATGATCGGATGGGAGTTAATCTGGGAAACCCTTTGCAAGGAAACAGGCTCAAATCAGCTCTACCATGGGCTACATGATCTTGGATGCCTCTGTAAAACTCTCTAAAGCTCAGTTTTGTCATCTGGCTAATAGAGCTTGAGATTGTTTTTTGTTTTTGTTTTTGTCTTAGCTTTATGTAGTCTAATTTTATTCCTGTGACAAATGGGGTTGCCTGCTCATTACAAGAAAGTGTAGTGAGTTCTGTGATCAGTACCCAAGAGATTGGATTCTTAGAAGCAAACCCTGGGGTGGAGCGTTGCCAGCAGGGGCGTAGTGGGGAGGTAGACTTGTGAGAAGGTTTGAATTGCAGGGCTGGCCGAGGACCGCTAAGCTGACCTGCAGGACAGCAGCAGTTGAGGCCTCCGGGGCGTGGGCAGGAAGGCTGGCACGGGGCTGGCCCTTCGGAATTGTCTCCAGCTGGAAGAGAGGGCCCGAGCCTTTGAACCATCACATCAACCCGTTTTTGGCCATGTGCATTGGCTGGGAGGATGCATAACATAGGGTGATGTAGTTGCCCATAACTGAGGGTCATCTCTAATGAGGACAGCTGTGAGCTCCCTGCAGCTGGGGTGCATTGTGAACAGGAGATCTGGGCAGGAGCCACCAGTATTCACCACAAATACATAGCCTGTGGGCGTGCGTGGATCTTTGAAGTGCTTTGCATACTGCCAACCTCATCACAGGACATCTGTAACTATTAGTTCCTTACCTTCCCCCTTGAGAAAAATTTCTCAAGACTTTGGAAGAGCACAGAGGTCGTTTTCCCGTTCCATTCTAGGCTGGATCATTTTGGTGGTCTGAATTGCTATCTCCATGGGAAATACTTCTTCACCTTGTTGTTGTTGTTGTTAGGTGCTGTCGAGTCGGTATCAGACTCATAGTGACCCTATGTACAGCAGGTGAAACACTATTGTCAGTGCTTCTCTGCTGTTCATAGGGTTTTCAATGATGGGTTGATTTTTGGGAGTGGGCTTCCAGGTCCCTCTCTCAAGCCTACAGCACCTGGTGTTCCTAGGCAGTCTCCCATCCAAGGACTAACCAGGCCCGATCCTGCTTAGCTTCTGAGATCTGATGGGATTGGATGCCACAGGGCTATGGCTGCAGTCTTCTTCACCTTAGACAGTACAAAACCAACAAAGCCTTAATCTGTCTTTTTTGTTTTCTTTGAGACAGGGTCTCACTATGTAGCCCTGGCTGGCCTTGAACTTGTGATCCTTCTGCTTCAGTCTCTTGAGGGCTGGGATGATAGGCGTGCACCGCCATGCCTGCCCAAAGGGCTAATCTCTAATTGCTTTTATCAGTCGTCACAGAACCCATGACCTTTTCTCGTAGTAGGAACATGGGAAGGGATTATTCTTACATCAGTAACGTAACTGCTATTATTTCTCCCACAGATGTTTTGGTTGGGTTTCAAGACTTCCTTATTCCCTGGCCAATGCATTTTATGAAGTATGGCCAGACCGTTGAATGTGGGTGAAGAAGAACAGAGTTTAGGACATGGCTAAGATTGTTCATTAGACATCAGATTATTATTTTTTTTAATTGGCTTTAGAGCCAAGGGTCACCTTTTTTGACTTTGAACTCAAGATTTCAGGGAGGGGCCCTTGCCAGAAATCCTATACATACCCAGACTAAATGTGCTCAGGGGATTTTTCCATTCTTGCTTCTTGTTTTATGTTCTCTTTTTCTTATAGCATCCAACAGCGTCCACACAGGCCAGGGGCAGATCTGGAGGGAGCAATAATAGGGCACGTAGGATCCTTGCAAGTTTTTGGCAGGTGAAATCATTGGGGAGGGATTAATGATTTGGGGGGATCCAGTGTAAAACTCAGTGCCCGGGTCTCCATTTCAGTGAAGCAGACTCAGCAGAAGGATTTTAATTGGAGGGATCCATCCTGTAACTAAGATCTGGAGGGTTAGAAAGTAACCAAAAGAAACTTGAGATACCTTGGGTCAGAAAATATATTTTTAAGAATACAGTTGTATTTTAAGAGCATAGATGCAATGCTGGGTGCAGTGGCGCATGCCTATTAATCCCAGCGACTTGGGAGGCAGAAGCAGGAGGATCGCAAGTTCGAGGCCAGAGGCAGTCTGCATAATTTAGCAAGACCCTGTCTCGAAAGTAAAAAAAATGGGCTGGAGGTACAGCTCAGTGGTCCAGCACTTGCAAGGCTTGCAAGCAAGAGGCCCTGGGTTCAACTCCCAGTATCAAAAAAACAAAACAAAACAAAAAAAGGATGGGTCTTAGAGATGGACCGTAGCCAGAAAACCCTGGAATACCTGTCTCAGTCACTTCTGTGTCTCTCTCTGTATTTGCTTTGATGGTGGATGAAAAAAAGTCTGCAAAGTTTTTGACTTTTTTTTTGTTTGTTTCTGAGCCAAGGGCTTGCTGTGTTGCCCAGGCTGGGCTTTAGCCAGTGATCCTCCTGCCTCGGCTTCCCAAATGCTAGGATTATAGGTCTACATCACCACACCTGGCTGGAAATTCTTTCCCTACAGGGTGGAGCCTAATTTCCCTCCCACGGAATGTGGGCTGGGCTTGGTGATTTACTTTATATGAAGAGGGCGAGGCAGAGGGATGGCTTGTGACTTCTGAGGTGGTACGTAAGAGGTATGGTTTCCTTGCTCCACGTTTTTGTGGATCACTTGCTTCATGGAAGCCATATCATGAGGACACTCAACTGCCCTGAGGAGAAATCTGTGTGGTAAGGAACTGAGGCCTCCTGCCAGCAGCCAGGTAAGTGGGGCATGTTGGAATGGGGCTGTTCAGTCAGATTTTCAGATGACTTCAGGCCCAGTTCGCCTGCTGGTTGAAATCTTATGAGAGCTCCCGAGCCAGACCATAGAACTAAGACCCTGCTGAATTCTGGTCCTATCCTGTCCTTTTCTTTTCTTTCATTTTTTCCTTCCTTCATTTCTTCCTCCTCCTCTTTTTTCTCTCTCCTTCTCCCTTTCTTTCTCTCTCCTTTTCTTCTTTCTTTCTTTCTTTTTTTCTTTCTTTCTTTCTTCTCTCTTTCTCTTGCTTTCTTTCCTTTGATAGAGTCTTACTCTGGAATCTAGGCTGGCCTCAAACTTTCTGTGTAGTCCTAGAACTTGTGATCCTCTTGCCTCAGCCTCCCCAGTGCTGGGATGACAGGCATATGAATTTTGGATCCCAAGAAACTGTGAGATGATGCATTTTCTTTTCAATCCACTAAGCTTTGTGCTCATATTTTACACAGCAAAGCACTCCTATTAGTTTTCTTCCATTTAGATGGCAATCATCAGACAGGGGAATCTCAGTGTTTTTTATATTTTATTTTTAAATTTTGTTTTCAGCATGTTTTTCATATTTATGGTGGCACAGCATAGTATTTTAATGCATATTTGTTGTTGTTGTTGTTGTTGTTAGGTGCCGTCGAGTCGGTATCCAACTGACAGCGACCCTCTGTACAACAGAGAAACACTATTGTCAGTGCTTCTCTGCTGTTCATAGGTAGTTTTCAATGTCAGATTGATTTTTGGGAGGGGGTTGCCAGGTCCTTCTCCCAAGCCTACAGCTTCTGATGTTCCCAGTCGGTCTCCCACCCAGGTACTAACCAGGCCTGACCCTGCTTAGCTTCTGAGATCTGACGGGATCGGATGCCACAGGGCTACAGCTGCAGGCTTAATGCATATATACAATGTATAAAGCTCAGATCAATGTCATTGCATATGTGTCACCTCAGACGTATCATTTCTTTGTGCTGAAGACATTCAAAATCCTTTTGACTAGCTACTTTGAAATATTCAATTAACTGCTACCAACCATAGTCACCCTACTGTGATATAGAACGTTAGGGGTTATTCTTCCTATCCAGCTGCGCCTCTGTACTCATTTACCAGCCTCTTGGAGTCTTAGCTTTTTTCCAACTTCCAAGAGCTATTATTCTGGTAGATACAACTTGAGCCAAATGGTCAGATGTGAACCAATAAGCCATTTTGTGGGGAAGATGGCGGGCTCCTTCATAAATTTACATGGGAACTTCCAATGTGACCTTATATGGGAGGTGTTTCAGGATGAAGTATATGGGAAAGCCCAAAGAAAATTCCACATTGTAATAGGGCTTTCTTTTGTCACTAGTGTAGGGAATTATCCAACCCTCATCTTGCCCCCTGATTGCTAATCAAGGATTTGATTGCCCAAGGGGTGACATCTGGTTTCACTCTCTATTTGAATGTCACTCCTAAATTGGCTGCACCTAGCCCCTCGGGCCTCTACCTGATTGTCAACTTGAGGCAGTTAAGGTAGTTACCCAAGGGCTATATAAACAAAGCTTGCTCTGCTCTGCATGTGAGGAGGCGGCTGCTGATGGCGATGGTGATGGTGATGCTGATGCTGGGAGCTGCTGGCTGCTAGCTTCCTGCTGGGGGCTTGCTTGCTGCCGGTCTGCTCTGCCCCTGCAGCAGCCCCTTCATCACCAGCTTCACATGCAGAGCGAGCTTTGTTTATATAGCCCTAGGGTAACTAACTGCCTTAACTGCCCCAAGGTGGCAATCAGGTGAGGGGCGAGGGGCTAGGTGCGCCCAATTTAGGAGTGATATTCAGCTAGAGAGTGAAACCAGATGTCACTCCTTGGGCAATCATGGGGAGATCCTTGATTAACAATCAGGGGACAAGATGAGGGTTGGATAATTCCCTACAAGTAAAATGTCTCCTTAGGTCATGGAAGTTCACCTTGGTTATACAGTGGTTTGAACTTAGGTGTCAAAGTCATGTATAAAGTATAAGTATGTAATCATTTTTGTACCTGTATGGTTTCAAAGTTTGGTGCATTACTTGGGCTCTGGTAGCCTGTCCCCTGCATGTCTGGCTATTGTGTTTATATAGTCCCAGCCCTGCCTTCGTGGTCACTTCGAAGTTGCTGAACATTCTCAAAAAATTTCTTCTGATAACTGCAGTAAATTTTTTCTCAAAATATCCCATACTTATTTATGGAAAATCTTAAATTCACTTGGTTTTTCTAGAAATAAATCTGCTAGGATCTCTCTCTTTGGCTTTACTTTATAAGTAAGTCTCTCAGGAGAAAGTAAACAATCAATTTTTTGTATTTTCTGATTCTGATTCTGATGAAGTCAAGCCACTTAAAAAAGTGATTTTGCAGGGAAAAGCAATGTGGTCATAATGAGTGAGTTGATGATTATAAGACTGGTGCATGTATTACAATTTCTGGGTAATTAAACTTCTTTTCACATAATAAGCATTACAACCAAAAGTTTTCCAAGATGAATCTATGCATAACCTCTGGATTTAGGGATTTTACCTCTGAAAGAAGGTAACAACATTTGGAATCATGATGCCCCCTGAACACTTCTTATTAAAAAAAAAAAAAAATCTGGGATACAATTCCTTTTTTTTTTTTTCTTTTTGGCCTTGTGTTGTTTCTTTTTTCTTTTTAATTGGAAATTTTTAATGTACACCTTAATGTGATTCATTCTGACCTGTTTTTCATTGTGACATTTCCATATATGCATTTTGTTGTACATTATTCATATAGGTTCCTGCTTACCCTCTTGTACGCTTCCCCCCCCCCGCCACACACACATCAAAGACTTCTCTACCATTTACTTGTTTTTTTATGGTAATATTTTTCTATATATCCTTGGGTTTCAGTTCTGTTTGAGATAGAAACTTTTCCTGCAGTGAACTTTCTTTTTACCTTGTTAGAACTATTACATGCAATTTTTAGACCATCTATAATAATACCATTCTTAGCTTTTTTTCTTTTATTATGATCCGACCTTTGTATAGGATTTTTTCCTTCTTATAATTTTGATTCAGCTCTCACATATGAGTGAGAACATGTGGTGTTTCTCTTTCTGAGCTTGTGTTTGTTCACTTAAAATGATTTTCTCCAATTCCATGGGATACAATTCTTGATAAAAGGTGTAGAGTAAGTAGGAATCTGCTGAGAATGAACTTGTACTTCCATCTAAATAAATATCCATGTTTTTAGAATCTTCTTGGTAGATATACAGGGCTGGGATTTAGCTCAGTTGGTAGAGCACCGCTCTGCAGTCTCAGGTCCCAAGTTCGATTCCCAGCACCGCAAAGATGGGAGAAGGGCCTGGCAATCCACTCCGAAGGCAATCCCGAAACAATCTGCCATTGAAAACCCTATGAGGGTCGCTATGAGTCGGACACGACTCAACGGCACCTAACAACAACAACAACAACAACAACAACAACATGATAGATATCAATATTGTCCAAATTCAAGCCTCTATTAATACTATATAATAATAACACAGTGGTTGTCCTCTTGACTGTGTGCCAGTAACCTCTGTCCTTTCAAGCGTCTTCACTTAATTTTCAACTAAGGCTTAGAGATTTGGGTTAGTCTACCAGTTGTGGTTTTTAATCCATATTTGTGAATCTAATACTTATTGATAGTTTTTCATCACAATCAAATTGTCATTCCTAATTTATAATATATTGTGGGTTTCAAATTTTACGGAGAAGTTTAGGTTGAGCTGCTAACATTAATACAGAAATGCTTGATATGAACATTTTTGAACTCGTTTGACCCATACACACGTTTCCAGAATATTCTATACTTCCAGAATCATTATACCAATAACATTCCCCTGGTTAGTTTATGGGAATGCTTATACCTTCCCATGCTTAGTGTCTGCTAGTTTAATCGACCTTGGCTATTACTGATTTCCTGGTCATTCAATTACTTACTTAGTTGTTGGGCTTTAATGGCAAAAGAAGATTATATCTTCCAATGTTTCTTTGATTGATGTTGTTGTTGTTGATTGTTTGTTGCTGTTAGGTGCCGTCAAGTAGGGTCTGACCCATAGTGACCCTGTGTACAACAGAGTGAAAAACTTCCTGACACTATGCCATGCTCAGCACTATGGCGGGGATTCTTAGCTATTCACAGAGTTTTCAATGGCTGATTGATTGCTTTGGGGATTGTTTCAGGAGTATGGGGGGGATCGGAAGTGGGCTGCTAGGTCCTTCTCCCATTTTTGCAGTGATAGAGATTGAATCTAGTACCCCAGAGTGTGCAGAGCAAGCATTCTCCCAACTGAGCTAAAACCCTTTTCCTTGCTGCTGCTGCTGCTGCTGCTGTTAGGTGCCGTCAAGTCACGTCTGACTTGTAGCAACCCTCATAGGGTTTTCCATGGCTGATTGCTTCGGGATTGCCTTGGGAGTGGATCGCTGCATCCTTCTTCCATTTTCCTTGTTAGTGTTGCTGAAATAGTTTATATAACATGGGTGTATTAGTCAGGTTCATCAATGAAATAGTAGGATGGATGGATAGATAGATATACAAGAAAATATTTACTATGGAAATTGGGGCTCATAATTGCAGATGTTGAGAAATCCCATGACCTGCAGTTTGCAAGCTGGAGAACCATGAGGGCTGTTGGTAAAATTCAGCCTGAGTCTAAGGCTCAAGGACCAGGAACTGATGTTTGATGGCAGAAGGTGGACATCCTAGACCAAGAAGACAGAGAATTCTCCCTTCCTCCATCTTTGTGTTCTTTTTGGGTCCTCAATGAATTGGATGATGTCTACCCACAGTGGTTATGCACATCATGTTTGCCTAGTCTTCTGAGTCAACTGCTAAGCTCTTCCAGAAGCACCTTTACAGACACACCAAAAATAGTATTTTACCAACTACATGGGCAACACTTGGCCAAGTCATGTTGAAACATAAGATTAACCATCACAGTGGGTAACTCACAAGTAAAAATCACTCCATATCTTCTTCATGGTACAGCACACAGATTATCCATCTCTCATTTTATATTTTGCACAGAGACCACATAGAAATTTTAATTCAAAGTGGTATTGTAGAATAAACTTGCAGTTTGGAGTAAAAAAAATACCTGAGTTAAATTTCCAGATCTACCACTTTTTGTTTTGAGTAAGACATTTAGCTCTCTCTATGTTTTTTTAGGAACAAACTGAGGATAATGCTAATGACTGAAGTGTGAGACTCTTGTTAGGATCAGATTACTTAAGCACATGAAAATGCTTTGTAAACTGTGATGCCTAACTTATGTATATATTGTGCTCTGATTCTAAGCTTGGTGGCCAGTCTTTCTGCGATCTACTTTCAGTTGCCAGGATTCATGACACATTTGAATTGGATAAGAATTAAAGAAATAGGCAGATGGTTTTGAAACGAGTAGAAATTTCATAGTTTCTCTGTGAGCATTGATGGAAGAGGCATTTCTCATTTTTATAAAAAAAATTATCTTGAAATAAGTGGCTAAAGAAGAAAGATGATCATCTGAGGCTTTAACCAATATTATGGACTTATTCCTGCAGAGGAGATTCCATCAGTGATATCAGGCAGAAATCTTAGTTTCACTTCTCAGACAATACTAATCTGTCAATGTGAAGCTTATTATTATTAATGTCCCAAGAGAGTCCCCTTTGATGGAGTTTAGTCTATTTCCCGGCTTATCCTGGTAAAATTCTTTGGAGCAATGCTGATTCCTGATCAATGAAGTACAAGACTAAAACCTTCCACATTTACTCTTTGGCCAGCAAGGATCAACAGAAATGAACCCCAGATCATATCTCAGTAAGCTTAAGAACATAAGATGTACCTTCTTACATAATACTTTAGCCTTAGTTTTCTAACCTTGCCTTTTAACATATAGTGATGGTCAATCAATCTTGATTTTCGACTTGATTGGATTGAGAGATGCCTAAACGATTAGTAAAGCATACATCAGGGTGTGTCTGTGGGGGTGTTTCTTAAAAGGAACCAACATGAGATAGTATTAAGGGAGAAAGATCTGCTCTGAATGTGTGTGGCACCCATCCCTCAGGCTGGGGCACCAGATGGAATAAAAGGCAAAGGAAGAGAAAGCACAGGCACGCTCTCCCTCTGCTTCCTGGCTGCCATGATGTGAGCTGCTCTGATCCTCCACACCCTCCCTGCCATGATCGAGCAGACCCTCTGAAACCATAAGCCAGAGTAAACCTTGCTCCTTGAAGTTGTTTATGTCTGGTGTTTGGTCATGGTGATGAAATTCTAACACTCACAGATAAGGTAATATTTGTAAAGCTCCTTGTAAGCTATAAGCATAATGTGTCCACAGTAAACATAAATTTGACAAAATGAACATTATCTGGATAGATAATGACAGAATTTGGTTACCATGTTGCTCTATTTTCCAGATATGTTAATTGAGAGCAGTTTAGGAAAATGCAGAAGGAATATTTTCTGTGTATTAAGCCTTTCTGGCAGGTTTGGCCTTGTAATTTAGGTACAGTTCTACCAGGGGGTGATAGTGGGCTATGAGCCTTTGATCTGAATAGCGGACCACCTCCACAGAGAAACGAACTTTGTTGTTCCCTTCAAGTTCTAACTTGGAATCCAGACCTCCCAGGACTGACTCAGATTTCCATCAAACAGGCAAGATTGGCACCAAAGCCTCCCCACAGGCTTCATCAGCTCCCTTCTCAGAGCTTTTTTTTTTCTCAGTTGTGCTTAGCTTTGAGCACACTAGTGAGATTTTCCTCTCTCCTTGCCTCAGGCTTCCTTGCTCAGTCAGCAGATCCTTGACACTTTCACTATCCTACTTCCCTGCCTAATCTTTTTTTCAGAGACCACCTGATCAAAGCTTCCAGGAGAAAGAAAAGTAGAAGAGCTGCTGCGTACACAGAGCACAGCATTTCCTCTTCTCTACAATGCCAAAAGCCTTATTTCATCTCCCTTACCTGAAGAGAAGTTCCCCCATTCTTTGCTTGCCTCAACCTTTTTCCCCACTCCAAACACCCTTCCCAGAAGACTTAGTATTCATAGAAGGGATTGTTTATACATCGTATATGTTGAAGATAGTTTCTTTCATCAGTAGACTTTAGTTCTGCATATTATGAATGTTCCAGGAGGATTTCTTTAGAAATAATACTTCTTAAAGGATTACAATGGCTTCAGGGACATTTATAGCTGAATAAAACATACATTTGATATAATTTCTCTAGCAGTTCAGATTAGGTTTGGCTGCATGTACCAGGAAACTAAAAGTCAAACTGATTTAAAAAGAGAAATTTATTTATCCCCCATGTTAAAGAAGGCTAGAGGGCAGTTCTTAAACCTTGAAGGGCATCCTCATGATTGACATGGCTCCCTTGAACTGTCTGGTAAATGTAAGCCACTCCAGTAAGGTGGCTTTTATCATCGAGGTCACTTCATGGTCAGAGGTACCTCCTGGATCTCCAAGCATCATGTTGGTATTTTAGGAAGGACATTTCCTCATTTCTTTGTTTTTCTTACCTTACGTATAGATGTTGTTGCTGTTGTTAGGTGCTGTTGAGTCGAATCCAACTCATAGGGATCCTCATAGGGTTTTCTCCCCTTTATTATTAAATGATGATGAGGTGCAGAGTAATGCAGTGTTGGCTTTTTCCATTATGCATCCTTTACGTCACTTCTAGCAACACTTACATTGACCCACAAATTTTATGGAGCCTTATGGTTAGTTTGTAGTTAAACTCTGATACTAATTTGGGTTCTCTTCCCCTATTTTTCCAACATACTCATGAAGTTGTGCTGTTTACATTGAGATTGGCCTCTCCCCCTTCATCCCTCTTCATTGACCCTCCTCCCCACCCCGTCTTCTCCAATGGCTGATTGTTTGGGGACTGTTTCAGGAGTGGACTGCCACATCCTTCTCCTGTTGTTGTGGTGCTGGTGAACCCAGAATGCATAAAATTTCCCAAGCAGAAAGGGAGAACAGAACACCAATGGTTCCAGAAGAGGCAGAAGAAGATCATACACATGGGGTGAATGTGGTGGTGCCCATCTGTAATCCCAGCACTTGGGAGGTGGAGGTTGGACTTAGTGGGGACATTTCAAAGCTGAAAAATTCTGTAGTTCTCAGTGAGGTATTCCACCTGTCCACATCTCTGACTTGGAATTGTTTATATTCCCTGGAGATCCACATTTGTAGACAACCATCAATTACAGCTCATGCCACAGATCTTCCATTAATGGGTGAGACCCTGGTAGACATGGTTTCTGTAGTCATTATAGCTGTACCTCTGAGTCTTCCATAGCTAGTTTCCTAAGGGTGTTGGTATCCACACCATGAGCGCTGAGCAGACTCCAAGTCACAAGAGAAGTAGGTGGAGCTCAGGGTTCACAAGTGATTGCTTCCTCCTCATGTTCACCCTGGGGTAGGATAAGTCAAGTTTTGGAATAGGAGAAAGCATAATGCCTTCTCTCGTACTCCTACAAAGCAAAGCCTCTTAAGGAAAACTGGGGATGGTCATTACAGTTGGAATAAATTATCCACCCTCTTTAGTCTTTATAACCATTTATTGTTGTTTATCATTGTTCGTTGCCTTCGAGTGGGGTCTGTATCATAATGACCCTATGTACAACAGCAGAATGAAAAACCTCCTGTGCCAGATACACCATCTTTATGTTTAAGCCCATTGTAGCTGCCACTGTGTCAATCTATCTAGTTGAGGGTCTTCCTTGTTTTTTGTTGACGTGCCACTCTCCCAAACATGATGTCCTTCTCCAGAGATTGGTCCTTCCTGACTACATATCCAAAGTATATCAGATGCAGTGTGGCCATCCTTGCTTCCAAGGAGCACTCTGATTGCACTTCTTCTAAGTCATGAATTACTGTCCTTTGCTCAAATCCAGCCTGCAAATGTTTTACTTGGCTTAAAAAACATGCAAAACATGAGTTAGCATTATTTCAAAATGGGGTATTTCACAGAAAATTTTGGATACCTAGCTTTTTTTTTTCCCTCTAAAGAATTCAGCCTATCTGGTAGCATTGGGTTAACACTTCTGCATGGCAACAAGCAGATGCTGTGTCAGGCAGGTTTTCATTGCTGTCATAAATATCTGAGTGAAACACTTTAAAAAGAGGAGAGGTGTTTTTTTTTGTTTTGTTTTTTTTTGTTTTTTTTTTGGTTCATGGTTCAGCACTTCCTGTCCATGGTTGGCTGGCTCCATTGTTTCTGGGCCAGGATGAGGCAGAACATCATGGAAGAAGGGTGTGATAGTGCTTACCCCACAGCAGCCAGAAAAGAGCAGGAGAGGAAGAGACAGCATGCCTTCCTCCTCCTGTTTTGTTCCATTCATGCTGCCAGCCTATTGGATGGTGCCGCCCACATCTCTAAAAACACCCTCACAGGCACACCCAAAAGTGTGCTTTACTAATCTCCTAGGTATCTCTAAATCCAATCAAGTTAATGATTAAGGTTAACCATCATGGGTGCAGCTCCATAGGGGTAGCCTTCTCTGCATAAGGCACATGCCCTGTAGCTGGCCTGCCTCACTTCTCAGTGATGGCCCAGATCCACAAGCATTTGAGGTTGTGTTCCTGTGCCCCTTGCTTTGATCACTCATGACATGTCTATAGGAAATCCCTGGAATTCTAATTATTCCAAAGCCTTTGTAGCTCTTTTGCTTGATTTCTGACTCATACCCTCAGTTCATCTCTAGTAATGGGGCACTGACATCTGGAATCTCTGGACTTGACTTCCAGTTCTTTCTAATGCTATTGGGCTCTATAAATCTCCAGGGTCTTCCCACTCCAGGCCCCCTTCATGAGGTGGACATAACCCTTGGTATTGCTCTATCAGAGTGGCATCCAGGTTGGGACATCTGTGTCCATCAAGAGGTAAAATTCAGACAATGAATCTATTAAAAGAGAGCCCATGTAAGTCGAGGACCCTACAGTAGGTGGACATCTCAGGGAGGACATTCCTGATCCAGGAATCCACATGATTCTCAGTGTACTCAGTGTACTCCTGCTAGAACACAAGGCCATCAGGGAAACTCATTAAAGGTGGGGTCAGCCTATGTGTTTTTGATAAATGTTGGCCCAAAGAGCTCAATGGATGTAGTCAGTGTGGCAGACAAGGAGTTGGGTCACAAATTGGGCTCCTCCTAGGGGCAGTAAAGAAAAAAGGTTTTGTCAGCTGACAAAGTTGAAGGTTAGAATCTGTATCCACGAGGGAACCCCTCCCCCCCAAAAAAAACAACAACTCTGAGTGAATGTGGTGGCTACCCCTATGTGGCAGTTTAGGTCTTCAAAGGATCCTGATATTGCAGGAACTTCTGTGTTTGAAAGGGTCACCTTTTCATAGAAAAATTGTCTTATTTATGCCAGAAGTAGGTTGGCAGGTATCTTTGATACCAACTAGTCTAATCTTATACATTTTATAGTGTATTTCATAGTATATTCATAATGTAATTTATGAAACTGATTCATGTAAGTTCCATAAAGGTTGAAAAAAGCCCACCTAGTGATAACTGTATCACCACTTTTATATTTCCTCCAACTATGTTTTCTACGCAAATAGAAAATAGATGGTGCCACCTACATCTGGGGCAGGTCTTCCTCCCTTCATTAATAGTCTCTGAAAACACCTTTGTAGACACACCCAGAAGTGTGCTTTATATGTACATATGTATGTTTTATATATTTTATAAAGAAGAAATCAAACTATAATTAGGTTTCTATTTTATTCTTATTTGGATGATATATGAATATTCATGTCATTAAATATTTTTAAAAATATAAGTTTTAATGGTTGCATTTTCATCTTTTTTATCTAAAGCACTGTTTATTCATGACCTTATGTTTTGACATTTAGATGGTTTTTAAAATAAACCTGAGAGGAGACTCCTATCATAAATTTTGGACTCTCTAAATATTTTTTTAAATTAAATTCCTACTGGAGGAATTAATGAAGTCTTGTGGATGCTATTTTTCCTGGTCATTTGCTTGTGTTTTCCAGGCAGATAATCATATATGAAAATGAGAAATGTTGCCCCTTCCTTTTTAATAATTATACCCTTTATTTATTTATATTTCTTGTCTTATTGCATTGGCCAGACATTTTGGAGCAATGTAAAATAGGTGTGTGCAGGGCATGCCTGTTTTGTTTCAATTTTTAATGTAAAAGTTTTTAGTGTTTCGCTGCCATATTTCATATGCTTATATTTTATTTAGGGATTTCGCATTTATATTCACAGTTGAAATTGGCCTGTAGTTTTCTTTTTCTATGTTTTTTCTTTGTCAAGTTTTGTAATAGGGTTATGTGAGCTATGTGAAATATAATAGGTTTCTCTTCTGCAGAGACATTTCTTGTGTCAGGAGGAGCTAGCAATTTCCAACAGGCAAACATGTGGGATATTTGACAGGTCGGTTGGGTTGTTTTCTTTCAAAGATGCAGACAGAAGATACATAATTGAATTCCTACACTCAGCTCAAACTAGTTATCCTGTCAGGAAGCTGGCATGTAAAATGATGTGCAATTGCTTCAATTATAAGAATTGAAGCATTTAGACAATTCTCCCTCTTCTGTTTGAGGTGCGGGCTCTGCCTGTGAGCTAGAAGCTGTCAGCAGTCCAATTTAGGCACTTTTAGTCTCAACGAGTTTGCTGTGGGCCATTCCTCGCCCTGTTTCCACAACAGTGCTCATGTGCCAACTGCCATCCCTGTTTGGAGACCTTGCTGCCCATTATGTGCCTTTTGTGCTGGCTCTTTTGCTAGGAGATTTGTCTGTATGTTTGTAGGAAGGATGCTCAATAGTCAAAATTCACCTTTTTGCAGGATCCCCGGTGGACCCCCCAGTGATTCTACAAACTCCAGGTCAGCTCTGTCAGAACTGAGTGCAAATATTAGGACTATCAGAGAGTTGAGAAGTTGACCAGTTTAACTCACTACTTTGCCAAGCTCTATTGTGCTCCATTCTAAATATCCCAGGAATCTTCTCCTTACCCCTACCCTCACTACCACCCATCATCTTTCACTTGGATGGTGCACCTAACACATAACTGGTCTCACTGTTTCTGCTCTGTCCTTTCCTCTAGTTTATCCATCCACAGTGATATTTCTAAACCATCAATAACCTGATTTGGTTACCTGGTTTTTTTTTTAAACCCTAGTGATTCCCAAGGGATTTCAAATAAAGTTAGAACTTTATAAAGCAAAGCTGAAATATGCCCCATACTTTGCTTTTTAGGCCAACTTTGTGCTTGCTCCGCTTATGCAGTCCAGCTCTACAGTGATTCTTTCTGCTTCTATGCACAGTACTTCCCCCTTGCACATGCTTTGTTCCTGCTGAAAAACTACTAACTCAGTAACATGGGCTTATTATGTACATCTCAGCTCAGACATCATTTTTCACGGGCCCTGTAGTTTTTTCTGGCCCCTGTAGTTCAAATTTGATGGGTTAATTTTTCTCTCCAAGTAGCTGTTGGATGGCACCCATAATCCCACACTCCACTTGTATGCTTCCCTAGATACAGAAAGGGCAGAGAAGACAAGGGCCATGCCTACCATTTCCCTGTTGTTGTTGTTAGGTGCCATAGAGTCGAGTCCGACTTATAGTGACTCTATGTACAGCAGATCGAAACACTTTTTGATCCTGTGCCAGGCACATGATCTTATTTATGTTTAAGCCCACTGTTGCAGACACTGTGTCAATCCATCTGACGGAGGGTTTCCCTTTTTTTTGGTTGACCTGCCACTCTCCCAAACATGATGTCTTTCTCTAGGGATTGATCTCTCCTGACTACATGTCCGAAATATGTAAGATGTAGTCTGGCCATTCTTGCTGCCAAGGAGCACTCTGGTTGCACCACTTCTAGGACAGATCTGTTGGTTCTTTTGGCAGTGCATGGTATATTCAATATTTGTCTCCAGCACCATAATTCGAAAGCATCAATTCTTCTCCTGTCTCCCTTGTTCAATGTCCAGCTTTCACAGCCATATGATGTGACTGAAAATACCATGGCATGAGTCAGATGTACCTTCGTCTTCAATGTGATATCTTTGCTTTTGAACACTCTAAAGAGATCTTTGCCACAGCTTTATTCAGCATATTTCCCAGGACACAGCATGTACTCAACAAACATCCATGAAATTAAATAAACTGTATTTGTGCCTCTTTGGGAGGTCTCGTCTGCCACCCATTAGGAAGTTGATTTTCTGATTGGGAACATGACCCCTTAGTGAAAGGAGAATTGAATTCAACTTCCATTTTTCAAATCTTTGGGATAACTGTATAGACACTGGATAAATAAATGAATGAAAAAGTGGTATAGACTGTGTTTGATGCCTGGCACTGTACAATAGAAATTATTTTTCATCTGAAATCAAAAGACTGGGTTGCATCTCCAAGATCCTTATTTATTTCATGTGTGATTTTTTTTTTTTTTTGAGACAGGGTCATTTTGTAACCCAAGATGGTCTGACACTCTCTCTTCTCCTACCCCTGCCTCCTGAGTGCTGAAATGATGGGCATGCGTCATCTTGTCTGGGTTTTATGTGTATGATTTTTGAGCAAGTTTTATTTTTCCTATCTCAATATCATGATCTGAAAGAAGGGACCATGTGCTTAAATCCAACATGTAAAGTGTAAATCACTTTACCAAAGTGAGGTATTAATATATTAAGGCAGTGTGATGCAGTAATTCTAGCTACTATTTGTTGAGTGCTTGCTATGTTTGGGAACTTTACATGGATCATTTGAGTATATGTTCCTAGTCATCCTGGCTAAAGTATGCCTTTCTTTTGTATATTGAGGTCACTGAGCCTCAGAGAAGTTAAACAACTCATCCAGTGATCACATAGCTGAAAAATAAGTGTACCAAGCTTGAAATCCAACTGGCATAATAGAAAGATGGCAGGAATTGGCCCCAGGACACTCAGGCACAAGGCTTGTTTCTTTGATTTACCAGCTCTGTGATTCGGAGGCATATCTCCTAGACTCTTGAGTCTCAACTTTCCAATCTGTCAAAAGGGGATAAAATATTTACCTCAGCCTGTTATGAGGATTATAAATAGTTTTGCAATTTATTGGACTGTGCATATTAGCTGTCTGCCTCACTATATTTTACTTTTCTAAAGCCCAACAGAATGAACAGTTGTCTCAATACGAATAATTTTGTTTCCTTCCTGTTTCTTACCCTTTTCTCAGTTTTGGAAAGAATCAAGAGACTCCATTTCATAGTGCAAGAGCCGGGACTTAGGCAATGGTAGACTCAAGTTCAAGTACTGGTTCTGGCTGGGCACCACAACACGGGAAATCCCAGCTATGGGGATGGCTGAGGCAGGGGGGACTGCAAGTTCAAAGTGCAATTTAGCAACACCCTGTCTCAAAATAAATAAAAAAAGGGGGCTGGGAGTGCAACTCAGTTGTAGAGTCCTTGCCTGCCATGCTCAAGGCTCTTAACCCTTTCAGTACAGTTGAAAATAAAGCATCATTTCTGGCATTTGCTGAATTGGGGAAACTGTTTTTAAAAAGTATCAGTACTTGCATTTTCTGGGCTGTTTACCCTCTTTATGCCTCTTTTTAAAAATCTCTTAAATGGGTCTTATGTATTAGGATTCTTTTGTGATGACCAGATGAGATAATGCATATAAATCCTTTATCAGTTCTTGGTATGTCACAGAAGCTTAACAAATGACACCACCAAAGTCAATACTTAGGTAAGACATCACAATTCTAAAGTGCTTTAATATGAATTGTTGTTGTTAGGTGCTGTTGGGTGTGACTTGGTGACCCTCTATACAACAGATGAAACACTCCCCAACACTGTGCCATGCCCAGCACTCTTGTCAGTGCTTCTGTGCTATTCATAGGGTTTTCAATGGTGGATAGTTTTGAGAGTGGGCTGCCAAGTCCTTCTCCCTGCCCTGTAGCATCTGGTATTCCCAGGTGGTCTCCCATCCAAGGATTATCCAGGCCGATCCTGCTTAGCTTCTGAGATCAGTGGGATTGGATGCCAGGGTGCTATGGTTGTAGACTTAATATGAATTAGACCAATTTTATTCTCAAATTAGCCCTTGACATTGATATTAGCTTCCAGTTTTATAAATGAGAACATCATTGCTCAATTTTAGTAATTTCTCTAGAGTCACCACACCAGGGCTCGTTTATATCCAGGAATTCTTGCTTTGAGAACAGTGCTTCATTTTTGTTGGCTCAGTGATATAGAACCAGGGTGAATTTAAAGTCTCCTGGGGAAGATGGCAGGAATAAGCAAAGCTCTCCTGCAGCCTCTTAAAACCAGCTCGGAGGTCAGAATCTCTGAAGAAGTTCAGTGTACAGAGCAAGCTGGGGAATATTAGTTTCTGGAGAATGCTGAGAAAGTTATTGAACTGGTGAAGCTGAGAGGGCAATAGCTCTATTAAACGACCTTTCCTGTTCTCTCACATTTGTGTGCTGTGACTTGGACACAGATGAATGACTGGGATCACTTCAGGGTATCCACACAGCATTTTGCAGATCCATACCTGGCCATTGACCCTGCTCCATAAACCCTTGTGACTGGGCAAGGTTATGCCAGACATGGATGAATTTCAAGAATGGCTGTAAGACCATTTGTGCATCCTTCAAAGTCACTGGGTCCAGTTTCAAATGTGGATTTTCTAGTGTATTCTTAGGGAAAGAGGTAGTATGTTTCCTCAATGTTATGCATCTTTATTGTCTGATATCAACAATAAATGAAATTGAGGTCTTTTGGGATAGGACATCTCAGAGATTATGTTACTTTCCCAAGGTCTGGCCAGTCTCATTAACTTCTGTCCACAAATACTCTGTCTCCATAGGTGGAAGGGTGGGGCTTGGATCTAAATCTATTTGGGATGGCAGGTAGAAGAAGCAAGACCTTGAAGATGGCAGGTGCTGGCTTGGGAGTCTGGTTCAAATCCTAACTCTTCACTTACTATCTGGGAATTTGGGTGAGGGAATGAACCCACCAAGGTTTCAGTGAAATGGTTGTACTGATTTCCTAGGGCTATTCCAAGTATTACATGGGAAAATGCATCTCATAGGGTCACTGTGGAATTAACAGTTGGGATTCAGACCAGAAAACCCAATCTGCCTGGCATAAAGTATGAGCAGAGTTGCTGTTGTTAGGTGTTGTCGAGTTGGGTCTGACTCATAGCAATTCTATGTACAGCAGAATGAAACATGCCCTGATTCTCTGCCAGGCAGATGAACTTATTTCTGTTTAATCCCATTGTTGCAGATACTGTGTCAATCCATCTAGTGGAGGGGTTTTCTTTTTTTCATTGACCTGCCACTCTACCAAATATGATGTCCTTCTTCAAGGGTTGGTTCCTCCTGAGTACGTGTCCAAAGTAAGTAAGATGCAGTGTAGCCATCCTTGCTTCCAAGGAGCACTGTGGTTGCACTTCTTCTAGGACAGATCTGTTGGTTCTTTTGACAGTCCATTGTATATTTGATATTCACATCCAGCACCATAGTTCAAAAATGAGCAGAGTAGAAAGGGTTTATCCAAGCGGCAGGCTGGAGACAGGAGTTGTAATGCACATGACTTTTTAGTACATCAATGGCAAACATTTAAGTACTTTTATGCCTAGCCCTGTCCTAAATACTTTACATGTAGTAACTTCTTCCACCTTCACAGTAACCCTGTGAGGAGGGATTTATTGTTAACCGTAGCTCTGTGGCATCTGATCCTGTCAGATCTCAGAAGCTAAGCAGGGTCAGACCTGGGTAGTACTTGGATGGGAGACTGCCTGGGAGCAGGTGCTGGAGGCTTGGGAGATGGACCCAGCAACCCACTCTCAAAAATCAATCCACCATTGAAAACCCTATGAATAGCAGAGAAGCACTGACAATAGTGTTTCACCTGTTGTACATAGGGTCGATATGAGTTGGACACCAACTCGATGGCACCTAACAACAACTATTTTCTAGGTGAGGAACTAGAAGCCCAGGAAAGCTGAAGGACTTGCTCTATGTCTGGCAGGCCATAAGTGGAGCCCAGCATGGCAGCTTAGGAGCCTGCTCATTTTATCCTCACTAGACTGCATCTCTAATACGCATTAGGGAAGAGTTCCTTGACCTCAGTCCTATTGATATCTGGACCAGTAATTCTTCATGGCAAGGGGAGTTGGCCTGGGAATTGTAGGTTGCTGAAAGCCATCCCTGAGCTCTACCCATTAAAGAACAGTGCCATCCACCACCTCTGTGCCAGGCGTGATCATCTGAAACTTCCCCAGACATCGCCTTACAGTCCCATGGGCAAGGGGAGCGGAGCAACATTGGTTTGGATCTTGGGTCAGCCATTTGCCCCTTGTGATCATGCACAAATGACTTGAGATTCTCAAATCGGATCCTCATTCTTTCAACAGTTTTAGAGGGCTACGAAGTCAGCTGGAGATTAGAACTGGGTGTGTGGACTGCATTCACAGTCAAGTTCTCCAGCCGCTTCCTCCAACCATTTCTCTTCTTTCCCATACCGTTGCATTGAAGGCTGTTCGCAGGAAGCTGTCAAGTGTTCGAGGGCACTCGCTGCTCAGCCATGCTCACGTCTAGAGCCTCCGCTTCCTAGTTGCCTGACACAGAGCAGATCGTTTTTTTTGAGACTCACTTTTCTCAACTAGAACCTGAAGATAATCATACTTCTTTGCCTGGGTTATGGCGAGAATGAAGTGAAATAAAATATGTCAGAGTCCCTAGGATGTTGTAAACACGGAAGGAACATTCTTTCCCTTCTTTCCAGGCTAACTCATCTGTGAATGGGGGCTGGGAGGCATGGACTGTAGCAGATCATCAGGTTGGCTTTTCTGCCATTGTATTTCAGCTCTGCCTTGTTGACATGTGCCCATCCTCCCAGTAAGTGACCCCAGTGCCTGGTTTTCCCTTCTCTTTATACTGAGCAGCAGCTTTTCCCAGGTGGCACCTCTGTGATTCATGGCCACCGAATCACCAAGGGCCAGAGCAGGCTGGTTTTTCTCAGATTCTTTTTTTTTTTTTGTACTGGGGGTTGAACCCAGGGCCTCTCGCTTGCATGCTTTGCAAGTGCTGGACCACTGAGCTGCACCCTCAGCCCATTTTTGTTTTACTTTTTTGAGATAGGGTCTCGCTAAATTATGCAGACTGCCTCTGGTCTCGAACTTGCGATCCTCCCATCTCTGCCTCCCGAGCTGCTGGGATTACAGGCGTGCGCCACCGCGCCCGCAGCTCTCAGAGACTTTTTAAAGTTTATAATCTTAGCTGTCATCTGCTCAGCCCCAAGGACGATTAAGCATTCTATAAGGAAAGCAGGCTCTTTAGAATGGCTCTGAAGCAGCCAGGATGGAGGGAAAGCCACTTACCCCGCCTCACACTCCTGCCCCATCGCCCGATATTCAGCCGAGAGTCACCAGTGACCTTGGCAAAGAGGAGGCAGCGCGCCTCCCTCCCAGCTCAATTATCAGGAGGTAACCTCCAAAAGTTGGTTAAATAGGGTTTCTCAGGCAGGTTTCTTTCTTTTTTTTGTGTGTTTTTATTTATTTATTTATTTATTTATTTATTTATTTTTTGCTTTGCAGACAAAGGATTTGCTGGTGGCAGCAAGGACAAATATGTACAATGACAGAGGAGAGTGTTTAGTTCTGCTGGTGCGAGAGCTCGGGCTCCAACCCATCGATGTGCACATTGTGCCTCTGCAGAGAGAACTTCAAAGGCCTTGCTCCAGAGATTTGCTCAAAGACCGCACAGCCCATTGGTTAGTGTCTAATGGAACGCTTGCTTTTATCCTTATAAATAGTTTAACTCTTCTTTCACTTTGGATCGTGTGTTTCAAAGCCGAATCTTTCACTTTGTTACTGGAATTGGATTATCTCCCTTGCATTCACCCACTTTTCCTTTCTGTCTAAGGCCGGAGTTCAGATAAAAAGTGTCTCTCTGCCTCTGCCTCCCCCAAGCTCTTTCACTGTTTGTGAGCTTTTAGGACATTCTTCTGTCTTAGTTTATGTTTTTATCTCTCCTACCCCTAGATGCTCATAGTCGGTGTCTGACTCATAGCGACCCTATGTACAACAGGTGAAACACTGTTATCAGTGCTTCTCTGCTATTCATAGGGTTTTCAATGGCGGATGGATTTTTGGGAGTGGGTTGCTGGGTCTGTCTCCCAAGCCTACAGCACCTGGTGCTTCCTGGCAGTCTCCCATCCAAGGACTAACCAGGTCTGACCCTGCTTAGCTTCCGAGATCTGACGGGATTGGATGCCACAGTGGTATGGCTTTAGGCACACATGTACATATAGATATATAGGTATACATGTACTGACATAGATATAAATTACCGTGTGAAGAAGCAAAAAGAGAAAAATCTAATAGAAACTTACCCAAGACTTTAAGTGAAGGGAATCTTGGAAGTCTTTTCTGTCTTGAGGTGTCATTAGTATTTTGTATTTATGTTTCCATAGGCGATGTTATTGTTATTGTGTAGTCAGGTCCGACTCATAATGACCCTATGTACAACAGGATGGAACACTCCTGACACTGTGCCATGCTTGACACTATTGTCAGTGCTTCTCTGCTATTCATAGGGTTTTCAATGGCAGGTGGCTTCAGGAGTGAGTTGCTGGGTCCTTTTCCCTAGCCTGCAGCACCTGGTATTCCCAGGTGGTCTCCCATCCAATGACTAATTAGGCTGATCCTACTTAGCTTCCGAGATCAGGCGGGATCGGATGCCAGGATGCTATGCCTATAGAATGTCCATAGGTGATAGGTATTAGTTATCTGTATATGTAGGAGAAAGACACTATAAGTGGAATAAATAACACAAAAATTATAGAAGCTTGTAGCAATGTACAGTGATATGCATGTATAGAAATGTCATAATGAAACCCGTTCATTTGTACTTTAACAAAAATTACTAATAAGATGGCTGGGATTTAGCTCAGTTGGTAGAGCACTGCGCTGCAGTCTCTGAGGACCCGAGTTCAATTCCCAGCACCGCAAAGATGGGAGAAGGACCTGGCTATCCACTCCCAAGGCAATCCCGAAACAGTCAGCCATTGAAAACCCTATGAGGGTTGCTATAAGTCGGATACCGACTCGACGGCACCTAATAACAACAACTAATATTATAGAAACTTTTAAGAATATAGCGTGCAATATTGGGAGAAGAATAGTACAGCTGAAGACTGGGGTTTGTCAGAGGAACTGATGGTCAGTGAGGTTGGAAAGACAGTCAGGGTTCACCTTAGAAGGGTCTTTCATATTGTCCTAAAGAAGTGAGTTGAGCTTTACCCTGTGGATTACGGGATTATGTGGGACACCTGGAGTTCTTAAAGCAAATGAGTAACTTTTTCAAATCTGTGCTTTAAGAAATTGTTTTGCACTTGGGAGGCGGAGGCAGGAGGATGGTGAAGTTCAAGGCCAGCCTGGGCTACATAGCAAGATCTTGTTTCTAAAAATTAAAAAAAAAAATTATAAATGATAGGGAAGAAGAGGCTATTTTAGTAAAAAACTCAGGGAGCAGAAGGAGGAGGGAACAATGGTTCTCACCAAGGTTTGTAGCCATGCTGATTTAATAAATTTAGAGTGACTCACTTTTTTAGTTTATTTTTGTACTGGGAGGTTGAACCCAGGGCCTCACACATACTTTAGAAATGCTCTGCTACTGAGCTATACCTCAGCCCACTTTTTATTTTTTATTTTGAGATGGAGTCTCGCTAAGTTACACAGGCTGCCTCTGGTCTCGAACTCACAATCCTCCTGCCTCGGTGTCCCAAGTTGTGTCTGATTACAGGTGCACACCACTGTGCCTGGCACTTTTTTTTGTTGTTGTTGTTAGGTGCTGTCGAGTCGGTATCCGACTCATAGCGACCCTCTGTACAACAGGGGAAACACTATTGTCAGTGCTTCTCTGCTGTTCATAGGGTTTTCAATGGCAGATTGATTTTTGGGAGGGGGTTGCCACGTCCTTCTCCCAAGCCTACAGCTTCTGGTGTTCCCAGGCGGTCTCCCATCCAGGTACTAACCAGGCCCGACCCTGCTTAGCTTCCAAGATCTGACGGGATCGGATGCCACAGGGCTACAGTTGCAGGTGGCACTTTTTTAGTTGTTTTTAAAAAATTATTTATTTCAATATTATAGAAAATTTCAAGAATAACCCAACACTACAGGTGCATTCTTTGTATTTTATCCCTGCACTGTTGGAGCTCTTACCTGCAGCCTTGTGCATGCTAGGTGAGCACTCTACCACTGAGCTATGTCTCTAGCCCTCATCAATTGTGAAAATTCACACATTTACGCCATCATTTATGCTCCTGTTTCAGCTATCACCCTTCTATGTATCTATTATCTATCTATCTATCATCTATCTATCTATCTATCTATCTATCATCTATCTCTGGTTCTACATCCACCGCTCCCTTTCTCCAAGAATGTGCTCCAACATACTTGTAATTATCGCTGAGTTTTGTGAGTAAGGATGAGTTTATTTTTATTCTTTGTGTTGACATGAATCTTACACAACAAACCTATTTTACCAAGGCATTTAAAAAAGTTTAATTTGTTTTTTGCCAAGTTTGTTGCCTACCAAAGAGATCAGACAGGGTCACCCCACTCATGTGAGTCCCAGGTTCAAGTGAGAGCATGTTTCAACAATACTTTTTTTTTTTTCCTTTACTTTTGCGGTACTGGGAGTTGAACCCAGGACCTCGTGCTTGCATATTTTGCAAATGCTGGACCACTGAGCTAAGCCCCCAGCCCTTTTTTTTTTTCTTTTTCACTTTTTGAGACAAGGTCTCGCTAAATTACACAGACTGCTTCTGGTCTTGAACTTGCGATCCTCCCGCCTTCACCTCCAGAGCCGCTGGGATTACAGGCATGTGCCACCGCACCCGGCGCTAACAATACCTTTTTACTCTGAGACAGAACATCACAATGACGCAGGCTGCCTCTGGCCTCGAACTCCTGATCTTCCTGCCTCCTCCTCCCGAGTTGCTGGCATCAGAGGTGTGCACTGCGGTGCCCAGACGACTCCCTTGTCTTGGCCTCCTTCCCCACGAATTTCTCTTCCTCACTGCTTCCACAGGGCCCCAGAGTTAAAATATGATCCTGTGACAGCTCTTCATGAGATTCCCTGGGCTCCAGAGTTTAGATCCCAACCAAGATGATCTTCTTTAAAGTAGCTCTGGTGCACACTTCCTGCCTCATTTCTTATCATTCTCAGGCCATTCACCTGCATTCCTTAAACACACTTTCCGCATGACTCTACGTTTTATGAACTTCTATACTCTTTGATGGAATGTCTCCCCTTTAAAAAAAAAAATTCTCAGCACCGCATTACTTCCTCTAGCAAGATTTTGCCACTCTTCCAATCAAATTTAGACAGTCTCTGCTCTTTTCCTGCACTTTAACTATGCATTTGCTTGGGGTTTTCATTAATAAGACTACAAGTATTGGAAGATATGCTTATTTGATTGTCGTTTGTGTGGTGGCTGGGAATGATACACTGCATTATTAGCAGGAACTGATCAGCAAGTGTTTGTGGCTAAAAAGATCATGGAATTAGTGAATTTTCTGTTCTTGATATATTTGCCTAACCTTTATCTTTTCAACTCTCAAAGATAACAGAGACTTTTAGAGTTGAGAATCACTGATGGCGTATTGAGGGGAAACTGAGGCCAGAAACACAGTTTTTCTTACTGTTGTATCACTTGTGTTTGGCAGAGCTGGCCTGAAACCCCTGCCATTTCACGTCCATTTTTCTTGCTGAGAGCGTCTGCTCAGTGTTTTGCTTAGCAGGTATGTCACATACGGACTGAATTGAGCGAAATTACTTAATTGTGACTCGCTATAAGTTGTTATCTATAGTCGTACCACCTTGGCAACCGATTCCGTCAGATCTCGGAAGCTACACAGGGTCAGGCCTGGTTAGTCCTTGGATGGCAGATCGCCTGAGAACACCAGGTGCTGTAGGCTTGGGAGAAGGACCTGGCAACCCACTCCCAAAAAACAATCAGCCATTGAAAACCCAATGAATAGCAGAGAAGCACTGACATAGTGCCACGTATGGCATGGGGTGCCAGGTGTGCAAATATGGCAGCAGACATCAGCTACATCTGGAACGTACATGAAGAGAGAGGTGGGGAGTACGGGTGATTTACAACATCCCCAGGACAGCAATTTCAAGAAAGTTTCTCAACTATTCCGTTGAAGTCTTTTGAGTGCCTCTGATTGGCTGAATATGTGTCACATGACCATCCTCGAACCAATCACAGTGGCTAAGGGAAGGGTGCACTCCATTACATCACAGTGTCTGATTGGGTGGCTCTCTAATTCATCTCTTGAGAAATGGGCAAAGATGGCTCCCTAGGAGAGATGCTGATCAGAGCAAAATTCTGTGACCCCTGCCAGACACAGTCCTATGGGGTGGAAGGTGGAGGAAGTTTCTAGATGGCAGCACTTTTCAGTGTCCACTGAGGAGATACATAGGAGCTGGTGCCCAGAGACCTCAGCACTACATGGGTTCTGGGGAGCTAAGTTCACCCCAAAACAGTGACCAGATGTCAGTCACTTGTGGGAAAGCAGCCTTCTGCCACCTGCATGTTGAGTTTCCATTAGTGGAGCCCTCGTTTGCCGATTCCCACAAGCTCACACCCTGGAGAGGGCGATCCAGCCCTGAGCATCTTCTCACTGCTACACCCTGTCCCTTGCTAGCCCCCAAGAAGGGCTGGCATCTTGCGGATGCAGTTACCTAGCTGCTTTCCACACTTTTCTTGGGCCAGGAAGGTGGGCCGTGTTTGTGTTTGGTTTGGGCCGTGGCCTCTGCCCAGCACCCTGTGGCGGGAAGCAGGAGAAGTGTACCATTAGCAATTAGCAGCTTTATCTGCGCGCACGTGTAGAAGACATAATTAGCTGCTTCCATCTGCTACTGGTACCTGCAGGACGCAGCCATTCACACTGCAGCCAGATATGGTAGGGAGCGGGAGGGCTTCAGAAAAGCAAGGCTTCAAAAATAGCTCAGGGGTTTGTTCCAGACATCTTGCCCCTGTGGAGCTGGTCTCTCACTTTGCCTCCTTCAGGTGGGTAGGATGTGCTGTCAGCTCGCAAAGGAAAGTGTTTGCCGAGGAGCATGGAAGCTGATAATGTGTATGAGTTTCCCAGGGACTGAGGGCTTTGATTTAAAGAGACACGACTTGGTATATTTTATGGCAGCAGTGGCATACTGTTCTAATGGAAGTGATGTCACAATAGAGGAGTTGAACTCAGATGCTGACACAAGAAATATTTTCAGAGGGCAAGTCCAAGTTCAGAAGGACCGAGAATAAGCCAACAGTCTATGGCGTCTCAAGTAAGTGACTGATTCAAAGTCACACATGTAGGAAGGGAATGAGGTGGGATTTGCATCTAAGGCTTTCTCACAACCCCATTTCCTTTTTCTTTTTGACAGTGCTGGGAAGTTGAAGCCAGGGTCTCATGCATGCTTTGCAAGTACTCTACCATGGAGCCACACCCCCAGTCCACTTTTTCACTTTTTTATTGAGATAGGATCTTGCTAAGTTATGCAGGCTTTGAACTTTGCAATCCTTCTGCCTCAGCCTCCCAAATTGCTGGGATTACGGGTGTGTACCACCACGTCCAGCTTTCTTAATTATCACGCATCACTGCTGCTGGATGAAATTTTGTGGACAGCCTGGTCTCATAGGAATTAGGAAAGTCTGGGGCAATGTTATTTATTATTTATTTGTGTGAGGCTGAAGTGGCCATGCAAAAATGAGCTATTGGGAAAGAAATGTTTCTACTTACATAATTAATGTTTTTAGCACAATAAGGTGTGATGCAGTATATTTGGACTATATGCAAGACAGATGACTGAATTTGTGGAATATTAACTCATAGTACATGACAAGGGTTGGAGCCTGGATGAGGGACATTGTGTTGTCAGGGTCTTGACAGGAAGAAGATGGCAGCTTCAGAATAAAATAATCCCAGGGGAGCTTCCTTTCAAAGGCTTCTTTGTAGAAGTGTGGCAGTAGGGGATCCGCCATAGACAGTGTAGTTATCTGGCCTGGTGCCACCCAGCTACGTGTTACCACCTTGAGGCTGTAAGGGCCAAGTGGAAGGAGAGAGGGAGCTGTGTGGAGCAGGGGTCTGGGTGCAGCACTGAATCTTCAGGAGCCACAGCCAGTGGGAGAGGACCTCAGAGAATCAGGGAGCAAGCAGACTGACCTCATATTCCACCCTTTCTCTGGCTTCCTATCACAAGGCCCCACTGGCACAACCAACCGGAAACCAAAAGGTATAGGCAGGACTAGGAGAGGAAATAGCGAGAGAGGCATCAAGGTGAAGAGGGCAGGAGGCCCTCTCCCCCAGCTGAGGCTTTGAACATTTGTACAGCCTAGAGAGTGGGGGCTTCCTAAATGTTGCATCTTGGGTACCCCATCCCCCTACTCTTGTCCCCACAGGATCTGACTCATAGTGGACCTGACGTACAATAGGATGAAACACTCCCCAACACTGTGCCATGCCTGGCACTATGTCAGTGCATCTCTGCTATGCATAGGGTTTTGATGGCTGATTGTTATGGGAGTGGCTTGCCAGGTCCTTCTCCCAAACCTATGACACCGGCACCTGATGTTCCCAGGCGGTCTCCCATCCAAGGACCAACCAGGCCAACCCTGCTTAGCTTCCGGGATCGACAGGATCAGATGCCACGGTGGTACGGCTGTAGACAGGAGTGACTCTACACAGTCACAGAGAGGTAGAGAACGGATTCATAGGAGAACTGGAAGATCTCCAGCACTGAAAACACGTTGCAAATTCTAATTTTCTTCCTGAGACACTGTGAGTTCCACCTGCTTTGGAGAGAAGGTCCAAAGTATAAATATGAGAACTTCCCGACTCCTCCTTTTTATCCCAAGATACACCTTGAGTGACATAAATAAGTCAGTGGAAGCCATTGGAAATGAAGTTGTGGACCTTCAGGGACATAGCGACTGCAGGTGAAGGGAGGTTCCCCGCAGACCGCCGTCTTTGGCTTGTGCCTCCTCCAGGCAAGCACCTCCCCGCTCCCCGTCCTTCAGGGCTCTGGTGACATTCATCTGCCCTTCAGACCCAGCTCCCCCACTGACTCTAGCTGCTGGTCCTTCAGCTGCTCCTTGTCACTGAGCCACGTCAGACCACTACCTTTGCACTCAGACACCTTAATGCCTCCCCCTCTCCTCTTTCTGCTGCTGTCTTTCGCTTGACCCTCCTTTGGTTGCCCTTGCTGGGCCATCTGCCTAATGAGCACTTCCTAGGGACTTTGCACTGCCACAATCTGCACTGGCCCGGCCCTAAGTTGTAGACACATTTAGAACAACTCCACATCTTCTGCCTGCAGCTGTACCACTGTGGCATCTGATCCCGTCAGATCTTGGAATCGGGGTCGGGCCTGGTAAGTACTTGGATGGGAGACCACCTGGGAACACCAGGTGCTATAGGCTTGGGAGATGGACCCAGCAACCCACTCCCAAAAATCAATCCGCCATTGAAAACCCTATGAGAAGCAATGACAATAGTGTTTCACCTGTTGTATGCAGGGTTGCTATGAGTCGGAAACCAACTTGACAGCACCTAACAGTAACAACAACCACGTCTTCTGTCTTCTCCTCTCTTCCCACCATGGGATACTTTTGCAGAGAAGATCTAGCTGTGGGGGCTAAGGGTAACCAAAGGGTTTTGAATTCTCTTGCCAAATAAACACATTTTATTTCCAGCTTAAAAAAACAAAACAAAACAAAACCGTGGAGGGGTACATTGGCCAGAGAGTTCTAGAACATGCCGTGTGAGTTTCCATTCTTGTGCGTTCTCTTCTATAAGGGAGACAGGTGAGTGGGGGGAATCAAGAGAACAGGCAGCTCCAGTTATTTACAGGAGTTCAGCCATTTGAGGTCCCAGCACTTGGAGACCCTGGGTCGTGCGGGAAGTTGTAAAACATTCAGCCAGGCATGGCATGAGGCTATTGATCGCCGATGCTGCCCTTCCATCCCGCCAGGAGGAGGGGAACACTCGCCTCTCTTTGCCCAGGCAAACCAGAGTGAACTTCTGGGATCATTTCGACTCCACCTGGCTGTGTGTATGAGTCAAAAATTATTTAATGAACACTGGCAACAGACCATGATTTGATAATATGAAGCCTACAGAGCAGTGATATCAAAATGCATCGAGGTGATAAGGAACAAAAATACCATAGGAAGCCTGCCTATTGACTTCAGACTGACCTTCACCAGATCTGAAAACAGCAGTCTGCTAATAAAAAGTCTTACATGGTATGTTGCAATGTCCCTCAGCACTAATGCTAAAATTAGAAAAGGGAGTGACAATTATAGCCAATTCACTTTTTGAGAATAATGACTCTCCACACCTGCAATGTATTATTTGTAGAGAAGTGCTTGCAGATATCAGCTCAAAACCTTTTCCTGCATCTTATCATTTAGAACAATCATATGTAAAAAATCATCAGCGCAAAATTTAGAACCCCAAACATCTGTTCATAAAAAGAGTTTTTGCCTTTTTTTCTCATGTCTTGCGAGTCAGGACCTGAAATCAACGTGTGTATTTTTCTCCTCTCATAAATAATTTAAACTAAATCTTCCAGCTTTCCTTTGCGTGGGGACAAGACAAAATTCATCTTAGTATTATAAAGACTGGAACATGATCTTTGTAAGCATGCCATTTAATAATATAGTACTATAATAGAACAATGAAAAAGTTACTTATCAATGCTGAAATGATTAAAAAATCCTGAAGAGCCTACAACAGTTTTTATTTCTTTCCTTCAAAGAGTAGTTAGAAAAGGTTGGCACAGGGGGAAAAGGTTGCCTATTATCAGCCGTTCATATTTGAGAAAGTTACTTAACCTCTAGGATTCTTAATTTTCTCATCTTTTAAATAGGAAGATGATACTGGCTTCGCCGGGATGTTTCAATGGTTACATAAAATATGTGAAGTGCTTTGAACAGAATAGATCTTCATTAAGTAGTTATTATTAATTCAATTATTTAACATACAATATGTCAGACATGGGGCTACATGCTGTTGTTGTTAGGTGCTGTTGAGTCAGTATCTGACTCATAGCGACCCTCATAGGGTTTTCAATGGCAGGCTGTTTTCGGGATTGCCTTGGGAGTGGACTGCCAGGTCCTTCTCCCGTTTTTGCTGTGCTGGGAATTGATCTCGGGACCTCAGAGACTACAGCGCAGTACTCTACCAACTGAGCTAAATCCCAGCCCCACGGGGTTACATACCTGAGTTAAAAGAATGGGCAAAATGAAATTTCGACACTTAGATTAAACATGACAGTACCTTGTGAAGTGTGATAACTGAGAATCACTCTTTGGCTTACTGATAAGGGAAATGAGACTTTCCTTGTATTCTTATATGATGACTAACGATTGGGAGAAGGACGTGGCAATCCACTCCTGAAGCAGTCCTGAAACAATCAGCCATTGATAACCCTACGAGGGTCGCTATGAGTTGGATGTGACTCAGTGGCACCTAACAAGAACAACAACATGACCATAATGCATGGGAAGTTTCCCCTGCATGTGCCTGGAACTGTGCTGGATGCTTTATTTAGGCTGTCATTTAAAGCCCACCACGAATAGCCTATAAGGGATCTACTGCTATTGCCATGTTCTCCATTCGTCAGGTGAGGAAACTGAGACCCAGAAAGGGGAAGGAATAAATCAGGAGTAGAGCTGGTGTTGAGTCCTACAAGTCTGGGTTCAGAGCTATCCATATTGCCCTTCCTTCCTCCCTTCCTCCCTTCCTCCCTCCCTTCTTCCCTCCCTTCTTCCCTCCCTCCCTCTCTTCTTTCCTTCTTTCCTTTCTTCTTCCCTCCCTCTCTCCTTCTTTCCTTCCCGTCCCCTCCCTTCCTTCTTCCCTTTCCATCCCCTCCCCTCCCTTCTCATCCCTTCCGTCCCCTTCCCTCCCTTCCCATCCCTTCCGTCCCCTCCCCTACTCTCCTGCCCTCCCCTTCCCTGCCCTCCCCTCCTCTTCCTTCCTTCCCTTCCTCTCTTTCCTTCCTCCCTCCCTCCCTCCCTTCCCTTCTTTCTCTTTCTTTTCTACAGAATCTCACTATGTGGCCCAGTCTGGCCTCGAACTTGTGATCCTCCTGCCTCCACCTGCTGAGTGCTGAAATTACAGGTGTGCACTACCACCTCCAGTCTGGGGGTTCTTAAAGGCTAAGAAAATTTTGGTATAGGGTGAGGGTTATGGCTGTAAAGGGTGGATTCAGGTCCCTGTGGGGAGTTGGCTGCAGCCTGGTTAGGGTGATGGAGGGGTTTGGGGAAGGAAAGCTTCAGTGGTATTCATCTTAGTATTGGTATTTTAGGAGAAAGACAAAGAGAAATTACACTGAGAGAGGAGGGGCAGGGAGCCAAGGGCTGCTATTTGCAAAGTAACGGTGAGGTTAGTGGTATGTTTAATGTTTGTAGTAACAGGAAGCCTATGGAATTTTCTAGGGCATGAGAAACACAATGGTACTCCCACCCCAATGTTGGAAATTGGATATAGGGTTGGATTGTTGTTGTTAGGTGACATCGAGTCAGTGTCCTACTCATAGCAACCTTATGTACAACAGATGAAACACTATTGTCAGTGCTTCTCAGCTATTCGTAGAGTTGTCAGTGGCTGATTGATTTTTGGGAGTGGGTTGCCAGGTCCTCCCCTCAAGCCTACAGCACCTGGTGTTCCCAGGTGGTCTCCCATCCAACTACTAACCAGGCCCGACCCTGCTTAGCTTCCAAGATCTGATGGGATTGGAGGCCACAGAGCTACAGCTGCTGGCATTGAGTTGGAAGGTACAGGTAAAACGACAAGGGTTTGAGCTGGGAGGATGTTCTGGCATGAGAAAAGTAATTCAACATCCTCCTCCTGAGGTGAGCCCTGTAGAATGGTTTCTACAGAAGGAAGTCCATCAGATTCATCAAAATAAGTGAAGCTGGCTTTGAGCCTGACCCACTCTTTAGCACGTGGGGCCGGGACAGCCTGGAGCCTCCTTCCAGGTGATCCGAAGAATCTGAGAGTCGCGTACTAAGATGAGCGCGGAGTGAAAATGGGATCTCCGACTGCATGAATGGAGGTGACCCTTTCAGCAGAGCCGCTTTGGAACCCCAAAGCTAGGAAGGCTGGGTGTGGCAGACTTGTGTGCAGGGTGAGCTGGAAGGAGCAAGGCTGGGCTTGGGGGCGATGTCATCGAGCAGGACTAAACGTGGACCCAGGTGTCGTTGCGCCCACTGGGGGGCTTCAGCAGATTGCTCAAGGTAATGATAATGTTCCTGCAGAAGTAGGAGGAACACACTCGTAGCTTCAAAAATTGCGAGGTTCTTAGTGCTTACGGCCTTCCCAGGAAGGAGGGAAAAAGTAATCCCTTTGGCAGCATCTTCCCGGGCTCTGGCCACTTGCTCACCTTTGGGGTAATTATTACTGGATTTGGTGGGATGGGATATACTGATTGGATAGCCCAGGCCACATGCTTTCTGTTACAGCTGATGAGGTGGAGCCCCTAGTGTGGCAATCCTGATATGTCAGATGGGGGGCAATCCTCAAAAGCAGCATAGGAAGGAGCTTGTCACAGTCAAGGACAGAAATCTGCCCTTGTTCCCTCCAGGTCCCTCCGAGTGTGGTCCATGGGAAATCGGCATCACCCCCCCCCCCACAAGAACTTGCCAATTTCTGAGCTCAGACTCAGTTCAGAATTTCTGAGAGGGGGGTGTGGGAACCTCTACCCCACCAGCCTTCCTTGTGAGTTCGCACAGTGTGTATGAACGTTCGAGAAGCGCCCTTGTACTTGGCGGGTCCCTTTTACATCCTCCTCCCATCAAGTGTCATGAAATGTGACCAGAGTTCCAGTAAGACCTCACCCAGACCTTCCCCAGGTGAGACATTTGTCCCTGAACGATCAAGTCAGCGAAGCCCAACCAGTTCCTCATTCAGGAGACACTGCCCATGGGAGAGGAGTTTTTTCTCGTGCATTTTATTCTTTTATCCTGATGGCTGAGAAAGAACAAGGTTGTAGTTTTCAATTTTTTAATGTTTTTACTCTCTGTGTCTGGTGACAGATATCACTTAGAAATGCATTTCATAATCATTTAGCCTGGATGGCTTTGGGTCTATTTGCATAATTCCATGATATGCATGGCAAGAGAGGCAGTGTGTTATTATTTTTTGGCAGACAAATATATGGGGAAAAACCCCGCTTTCTAAGGTGATTACCACTTCAATGCCCCTCACATGGTTGGAGGGCGCTGTGAAGAAGCGTGCCTTCTGGGCCCTGAGCCACTGGAGTGTAGACAGAACCAGCTTTCTCCCTAGCAAAGGGGAATCGCACACCCTGTGGGAAGCCTCCTTGTTTATGCGCACGATTGGCATGAAGGTTATGGAAGAGCAGCTTCCGGTGCGTGGAGAGAGCTCGGTCAGAAACACACAGGGCTCCTTCAAGTCTACTGAGGTCAGGTATCCTGTGGGAGGGAGAACAGACCTCTCACCAGCAGTACCGGAAATGCAAATCACTCTTGTTGAGGATCCAATCAGAGAGTTCTATCACTCAGTGATATCCAATCAGAGTTATACAGCAGCCGGGGCTGTTAAAGGGAAAAGATCTGCTTCTCTAAGAGCCAGTTGTATTGGAGGAGTTGGTGTTTTAGTCTTTTGAAAGCTTGCATGTGTCCCGGTGTGGTGGTGCGTGCCTGTAATCCCAGCAATTTGGGAGGCAGAGGCAGGAGGATAGCAGGTTCGAGACCAGAGGCAGCCTGTGCAATTTAACGAGACCTTATCTCAAGATAAAAAGTAAAAAAGGGGTTGGGAGGGCTGCACAGTGGAAGAACACTTGCAAAGTATGTGCAAGGCCCTGGGTTCACTCTGCCAGTGCTGAAAAACAAAAACAAACAAAAAACAACAACAAAGCCCCTTTCACACAAGAAAGGAGCATTGAACTTCTTCAAGGAGTGGTGAGCAGCAGGTTGCTCCTGAGTGAATCTGCTTCGCACCCACAAGCCCTATGTTTTCTGTGTTCATCTAGACTTAGAGCTCTCTTTCTCTTGTTTTTCTACCATGTCGAATGTATTGTTTTTCTCATTGCTGTGACAAAATGCCTGACATAAGCAGTTTGAGGGAGGAAAGGTTTATTGTGGTCATGGTTTCAGAGAGTTCTGGACATGGTCACTTTGACGCATTGGCTTGGGCAGAACATTATGGCAGAAGGAGGCTGTGGCAGAAAAGCTTCTTCATGTCATTGTGGATGGGAAGCAGAGAGAGGAAGGTACAGGAAGTGGTCAGGGATGGATATTCCCCATGAGCACGCCCCAGTGACCTGCTTCTTCCACCTAATCCCCACCTCTTACTCTCTCCCAATATTACCATCCTAGTATGAATCTGTGACGGAACTTGTTGTTGTTGTTAGGTGCCGTCGAGTCGGTATCCGACTCATAGCGACCTCATAGGGTTTTCAATGGCTGACTGTTTCGGGATTGCCTTGGGAGTGGATTGCCAGGTCCTTCTCCCATTTTTGTGGTGCTGGGAATTGAACTCGGGACCTCAGAGACTGCAGCACAGTGCTCTACCAACTGAGCTAAATCCCACCCCGTGACGGAACTAACTCATCCATTAAGTCAGAGCCCTCAGGATCTGCTTGCCCCTGAAAATGCCATCCAGAGATGTGCTTTGCTAAACCCCTAGGCGTTTCTTTCCCCACGTGTCTGTCAGCTTGTCATGCTGTGGGGGCTCTCATGTTGTGATACTGAAAGCTATGCCACCACTATCTCAGATACCAGCAGGGCTATTGATGATGGACAGGTGTCTGCTGAGCTCCCAGACTAAGATAGAATAGGGAGAAGGGCCTGGCAGTCCACTCCAGAAACAATTGTCAGGTGCTATCAAGTCAGGTCCAACTCATAGTGACCCTAAGTACAGCAGAATGAAACACTCCGTGACACTGTGCCATGCCTGGCACTATTGTTGGTGCTTTTCTGCTATTCATAGAGTTTTCATTGGTAGATTATTTCTGGGGTGGATTTCCAGGTCCTTCTCCCTAGCCTGCAGCAACTGGTATTCCCAGGTGATCTCCCATCCAAGGACTAACAAGGTCGACCCTGCTTAGCTTCTGAGATCAGGTGGGATTGGATGCCAGGATGCTATGGCTGCAGACCCCGAAACAATTAGCCAGTGAAAACTCTATGAATAGCAGAGAAGCACTGTCAGATATAGAACTGGAAAATGAGTCCCTCAGGCTTGAAGCACTCAAGAAAGGACTGGGGAAGAGTTGCCTCCTCAAAGTGGAGTCGATCTTAATGACAGGAATGGTGTAAATCCCTTGGGACCTCCTCTTGCTGATGAGGCACAACTCAAAATGAGAAGGAACACAGTGGCTGCAACAATGGGCTCAAATATGTAAAGACTGTATACATGGCACAGTATTTAGTAGTGTTTCATTGTGTTGTACTTAGGGTCACTATGTGCTGGACCTAACTCGATGGCCCCTAATAAAAACAATGCACATTTCTTAATCCAGCCCAGTTGGCAATCAAGATTCCCCATCCCACAGAGTTTATCATTTCTCTGCCACTTTCCAGTTGCTGCTGATCGTAATTCTGGTTCTACATGAAATCTAAGTTCCTGGTACCCTGCTCACACACTCCCAGTATCCTGAGCACATGCACGGATATCCCTTGTATGTTTATTGTGTCTCTACCAGATGCCAGGAAGTGGCTGGGTGGCAGTGGTACAGAGATGCGTAAGGAGTGGACTTTATCTGTAGGACAGGCTCCTGTGCATGACTGAGTGCTGAGGTTACAGTTACTCTTCTGGGTCTAGCCGTGTGCAGCGCATGCTCTGGAGGTCAAGCGGAAGAAGAAAATCCGAGTTCCTTCTGTGAAGTGAAGCGATGTGCAGACCAGGTAACTCCCTAGCTGGCTCCATGCCTGTAATGACCGTAGAATTCTCCTGTAGCCAGGATCGCGATTGCCAGTGTCCATGGTGAGGGTCCGTGCACCAGGGCTCTCTGGCTCTCCAGCTCTCCCTTTCACTTGTGACAGGGAGTGTGCTGGCCATGGACCTGGAGTCGTCATTGCTGGTGGGCTTTGATCCTTTCTACATCCTCATCCCAGGTCTTCATGGCTTACACATAGGGTTCTTGTGTCTTTGGTTGAGTTCCCATATTCTCCTTGGTCATTCACCTCTGTTTTTTTTTTTTTTTTTTTTTTTTTTTTTTTTTTTTTTTTTTTTTTTTGTATTTTTATTTTTGTAGAGGAGTTGGGTGATGGCTACCCCTATTCTGCCATCTGAAGATCTTCTCAGCTGCTCCTTCTTGACTTGTTTTTTCTTCTCACACTTCAAGATCAACTTTTTGTCTTGAGATGCAGAATAAAATCTTATTCCAGAAAGGCATTCTCTCAATGTCAACTCATTCTTATTCCTGGGGCTGTTTACCTGTCCTTCAGATCCATGCCTACCACCAAGTTGGAATTAGCCGCAGCTTACCCTTCTGGGTTTGCCTCATTTGCCCACCTGACCCACATACTCCATCTTTCCATCTTTGTGCTGGTCCCTCCAAACTCACCTTTGATTTGGGTCCGTGTGGAGGGAGCCTTGGCTCCAATCCTGACTTGGTCTCTAGCTATCTGTGCAGCATTGGGCTAATTATTTAACCTACCCAGATTTTCTTTTCTTAATATGTAGAAAGAAGGTGGTAACAGAACTTACGTCACAGGTTACATGGATTGAAGGAGATAATACCCCGCCAGTCTTCACTATGTTCTAGTTACAATCATTGTTTGTGTTTTTAAATATAATCATTATTATTTGTTTCTAATATCTTATGTGTTCACTATAATCATTATTATTAATGATCTGACAATATTCCATAAAATATTAGAATATTGTTCACTTTAACTTTTGATAACCATCTGTAAGTAATACACGAGGTTTATAAAAAACAAAGACAAGTGTTGGGAAATACTACATTGTTCAAATGCGGGCATTTACTGATGCAAAGAAGATACTGAGTAATGACTTTTGCTTTCTGTGGGTTGTAGAGGGTCAGGCTGCAATGTGCTTTACCTGCAAACCTCAGTGGTCATATGTCTTAGGTGGTTGGGCTACTGGGAGTTAAGACTCACTTTGACATGGAGTTTTTCAGTTGTATTTAGCTTACAGGTATGCAGGCTTTTGAGCTTTTTGTCCAGACTCATGAACTACTACTCCAATTCCTCTTCCTCCTCCTCTTCCTGCTCCTCTTCTGTTCCTTCCTCCCCTCCTCCTCTCCCTCCTCCTCCTCCCCCTCTTCCTCCTCCTCATTTTCTTCTTCTGCAGTACCAGGGTGGGGTTGGGGGATTGTATCCAGGGCCTCTTTCATGCTATATAAGCACTCCACCACTGCATTGCACCCCAACTCCCCTTTAAATTGTTTTAAATTTTGAGACAGGGTGTTGCTTAGTCATGAAGGCTGCCTCTTGTCTTGAACTCACAATCCTCCTATCTCAGCCTCCCAAGTCGCTGGAATTACAGGCATGTGTCACAGTGCCTGGCTCCTCATGAGCTTCCTTTGCCCCTTATTCATTGTTATAATGCCTTGTAATATTAGCAGCTAACCCACAGCAGATGGTAGATGATATATAAAATTGATACATCATCCCTGTCCCCATTGCCATCACCAATCAACATAATCCCCTACTTTTCTTTCTACTCCTTCATCATCACCATCATTAATGTGGCCATAAACTTCATCACCACCACCTTCGTCCTCTTCCTCATCAGTTTCTTCCTTTTCTTCCTCTTCCTCCTCTGTCCCTTCTTTTCCCTCCCTCCCTTCCTCTGCTCCTCCTCATTTAGTCCACTTTTCCCTCTAGATGCTTTTCCCCACTCTACCCCCCAATATTAGAAATACAGATGCCCATTCATCAACACTTTATAAATGATGTGGTATCTTTATGGAGCAAAGAACTCTCCAGTTATAAAAATGGCTATTCACCTTCAAGATCTAATGATTTGCCTTTTATCTCTCACATGCCTATTTCCACCAAGAGGTAGATGGAGGAGACATCCTTTATGCTTTCCTTTTATCTTTGACTGGAAGCCAGAAAGATATTTCTTAACAATGGTAGATAGTTTGCTCCTGCCTTTGGCTACATTTTAAAAATTGTTAATGATAAAAATTACACAAGTAATTCATGAATATATTCTTGTAAAAGATTCAGATGACACTGGTGTATGTAAAATATGAATCATCATTCAGATCTCTCCACATTTGAATGCATTTCACCCTAGAGGTAAAATACTATTAACAGTTTGAAGTTGATTCTCCCAGTGCTTAAAAAAAAACACATGTAGATATCTCCATACATTTTCCCCAATAATATGTATTATTTTAAAACATCATTATTGAGAATACTTATGATAAATAAGCTGAACAGGAAATACATGACTTGATAAGTTTTTACATTTGTATACACCTAAGGATCCACAATTGCAATCAAGATAGTGAACATACCCGTCATTCTAGATGTTTCCATGTGCCCTTTTATGATCCTGTCCTTTTGTCTCTTCCTGCACTCTCCACTCCTTCCCCAACTCTGAGCAACCACTGATACATTTCTTTCACTATACATGAGCTTGCATTTCTTAGAATTACATGAATGGAATCATAGAGGATGTGTTCTCTAATTTCCTATCATTAATGCAACATAATTTTGAAATGCATTCAACACCATGGATTGTATGTATCAATAGTTTATTACTTTTTGTAAATGAGGAAGAGTCCACTGTGCAGATATCCCAAAGCTTACCATCCACCTGCTGATGGGTGTTTGGGTTGTTTGCAGTTTTGGGTCATTACAAAAAAAGCTGCAATGATCATTGTGTACAGGTCATTTGTGGTAAATACCTAGGAATAAACTGGCATGTTGTTGTTGTTAGGTGCCATTGAGTTGAGTCCAACTCATAGCGACTCTACAGACAGCAGATCGAAACACTTGCCGATTCTGTGCCAGGCACGTGATCTTATTTATGTTTAAGCCCATTGTTGCAGACACTGTGTCAATCCATCTGGTGGATGGTTGTCCTCTTTTGCGTTGACCTGCCACTCTCTCGTACATGATATCTTTCTCTAGGGATTGATCTCACCTGACTACATGTCTGGAATATGTAAGATGCAGTTTGGCCATTCTTGCTTCCAAGAAGCACTCTGGTTGCACTTCTTCTAGGAAAAATTTGTTGGTTCTTTTGGCAGTCCATGGTATATTCAATAGACGTCTCCAGCACCACAATTCAAAAGCATCAATTCTTTTTCTGTCTCCCTTGTTCAGTGTCCAGCTTTCACAACCATATGATGTGACTGAAGATACCATGGTGTGAGTCAGATGCACCTTCATCTTCAATGTGACATCTTTGCTTTTCAATATTCTAAAGAGATCTTTTGCCACAGCTTTTCGTAGAGCAATACGTCTTTTGATATCTTGGCTGTTGCTTCCACGGGCGTTGATTATAGAGCCAAGCAAAATCTTGGACAACCTCAATCTTTTCTCCATTTATTGTGAAGTTGCGTGCTAACCCAGTTGTAAGGATTTTTGTTTTGTTGATGTTTAGTCATTACCCATATTGAAGGCTATGATCTTTGATCTTCATCAGTAAATGTTTTAAATCCTCTTCACTTTCAGCAAGCAGAGAGACTGGCATAGGGTCTGCTTATATGTTGTTGGGACAAAACGCCTGAGAAAATTAACTGAAGGAAGCAAAGATTTGTTGTGGCTCACAGGGTCAAGTTTCAGTCCCGGGATAGCTGGCTCCATTGCTATAGCCCTGTGGGGGGAGGAACATCATGGCGGCAGGAGCGTGGGGCAGACAAGGAGGCTCACTTCATGGGGGGCAGGAAGCAAAGAGAAACAGAAAGGGGCAAGAGATAACATATGCCATTCAAAGACACACACACACAGTGGCCTGCTTTCTACAATCAGGCCCCACCTCCTCAGAGTCCGTTCAGCTATGGGGTTATCAATGGATTAATCCATTGCCAAAGTAAGTCAGGACCCTTATGATCCAGTCCTCACTCTGTAGTGCCACCAGTGAGGGACCAAGTCTTCAACACATGAGCTTTTTGGAGGGACACTTCATATCCAAACCATGTTTTTGAGATACTGGGAAACTTTTCCAAATTGTAATTCCACCAGGATTGTAGAGCACCCAAATGCCTCCACATCCTTGATAACAGTGGGCAGCTTTTCAATTTCAGATGTTTGGATAGGTGTATAAAACTATCTCAAAGTGACTAATGATGTTGGACATCTTTTCATGTGCTTAATTTCTACGTGTACACCTTCTTGGATGAGGCATCTGTTCAAATCTTTCACTTGGTTTTTAAAATTAGCTTTTTAAAATTATTGAGTTTTGAGAATCCTTGACATATTCTGGATAGAGAACTTTATTAGATACCATATTAGATTTGCAAATATTTCTCCCATTCTATGGCTCATCTTTTTATTCTTTTAACTATTTCTTTTGAGAAACAGGTTTAAATTTTAATAAAGTCTAGTTTATCAACTTATTCTATGGATTGTGCTTTTGCTCTGGTATCCAAGAAATCTTTGTCTAAGTCAAGGTTACAAAAGTTTCCAACTATTATTTTTTCTAAAAGGTTTATAGTTTTAGAATTGATGTTTAGGTCTATTATGGGAGAAGGACATGGCAAACCACTCCCAAGGCAATACCGAAGCAGTCAGCCATTGAAAACTGTATGAGGGTTGCTATGAGTCGGACTCGACTCGATGGCACCTAACAACAGTTTAGGTCTATGAGTATTTTGAGTTAATTGTAGTATGGTAAAACACATGGCTCAAACTTTATTAATATTAGTTTTTGCATATGAATATCCAACTGTTCCAGCACCATTCATTGAAAAGACTATGCTTTGTTTACTGAGTTCTTTCACAAATTTGTTGAAGACCAGTTATTAAAATATGTGGATTTATTCCTGGACTTGTTGTTCTGTTCCATTTGTTAATATCACACCATCTTCACTCTTAGGGCTTTATTATGAGTTCTGAAATTGTATAGTATTAGTCCTTCCAATTTTAGCCACCCATTTCCATGTTGTGGCTATTCTAAGTGATAGAATATGTCTTTATAAATTATAGATTCAGTGTGACAACTCCTACACAAAAAGCTGGCTGAAATTTTGAATGGAATTTTATTGAATCTATGGATGAATTTGGAGTGAATTAAAGATGTAAATATTTTTAATCTTCTGACCCACAAGCCCTATACATCTCTCCATCTATTTGTTTTCTTTAATTTCTCTCAGCAATGTTTTGTAGTTTTCTGTATACAAGTTTTCCAAGATTTTTTTTCAGATTTATCTATAAGTATTCCATATTTCTTAGTGGCATTATGAATTCTATAAATGTCTAATTGTTCATACTATTCTATCAAAATATAATACCGTTGGTCCTATATCCTACAACCTTACCGAACACACTCATTAATTCTGCTAGTTTCCCTGTATATCCCATCAGATTTTCTATGTAGATAATCATGTCATCTCTGAAGCAATGCAACTGAAATTCTTTGTGTCCAATCTGAATGCCCTTTATTGCTTTTCTTTGCCATAATATTTTGGAAAAAACCTTCTAGGTCAATGCTAATAGAAATGGTAAGTGCAGACATTTTTGTCTTCTTCCTGGTCTTAAAAGGAAAACATTGCACCTTTAGCCATCATGCATGATGTTAGCTGTAGATTTTTTGTACATGTCCTCACGCAGGTTAAGGGAGCTTCATTCCTTTCTTAGTTAATGCAAAGATGAAAAGTTCAAAATGGATTTTTTATTTTATTAATTTTTTTCAGTTTATTGATATCATTATGTTATTTCCTTTTAGTTTTTTAAAGTTGTCCCTATTTGCTGATGATATGATCTTTGAACAACCCTAAAGACTCTACCAGAAAACTCTCAGGGCTGAGAAACACTTTCAGCAAAGAAGCAGGATACAAAATCAACATACAGAAATCAATGGCTTTTTTTATATACCAATAATGAACAGGCTGAGAAAGAAATCAGGAAAATAATTCCACTCACAATTGCTTCAAAAAGAATGAAACACCTAGGAATAAGCCTAACCAAGGAGGTGAAAAGACCTCTACAATGAAAACCTAGGTTGATTTTTAAATGTTAAACCAATTTTGCATTCCTGAGAATCCTCCATCTAGTCATAATTTGTTGTCTTATTTATATATTATTGAATTTGATTTACTAAAGTTTCATTAAGAGTTTTTGCATCTGTGTTCATGAGGGATATTAGCCTGTCGTTGTTGTTGTTATTAGGTGCCGTCGAGTTGGTATCCAACTCAGCAATCCTCAGAGGGTTTGCAATGGCTGTTTTGGGATTGCCTTGAGAGTGGGTTGCCATGTCCTTCTCCCATTTTTGTGGTGTTGGGAATTGAACTTGGGACCTCAGAGACTGCAGCACAGTGCTCTACCAACTGAGCTAAATCCCAGCCCATTAGCCTGTAGGTTTTTCTTAAAATGTCCCTGACTGGTTTTGCTATTTGGATAATCTTGGCCTCATAAATCAGGTATGAAGTTTTCTCTCTGCTTCAATTTTCTGCTTATGTATTCTTCCTTTTTTTCCCCTTAAATTTTTGATAGAATTCACCACTAGCGACATTGGGGCCTGGCATTATTTATTTATGTTTTTGGCAAGGTTTCTAGCTACAACTACAGTTCTTTCACAGACTTAGGGCTATTAAAATTTTATGTATATTCTTGGGTAAGCTTTAGTGGCTTTTGTATTTGAGGGAATTTGTCTATTTCATCTAAGTTGTCAAATTTATTGGCCTAAAGTGTTTTTTGTTTGTTTTTGTACTAGTGGGGGCTGAACCTAGGAGCTCTAACACACTTTGTAAGTGCTCTACCACTGAGCTGCACTCCTGTCTCTTTTTTTCTTTTTTCTTTTTTGAGTTTTAATAAGGTTTTACCAAGTTGTGCAGCTGCCTTTGGCCTTGAACTTGCAATCCTCCTGCCTCAGCCTCCTGATTTGCTGGGATTACAGGTGTGCACCATGGTGCCTGGCTCTAAAGTTGTTTCTAATGTTTCTGTAATTATTCTTCTCAATATATATACATTCTATAGTAGATTTACCTCTGCAATTCTTGATATTATTTTTGTCTTTTGTATTGTTTCTGGTCAGTCTGACTAGAGGTTTATCAATTTAATGAAGTCTTCAAAAACAAGGTTTTCCCATTGATTTGTTTTCTTCTTCTTTTTATCATCTCATTGATTTCCACTTCAATTTTTATCAGTTACTTTTATGTTGCTAAGTTTGGATTTAGTTTTTTCATTTTTTCTTTGTCTTTTTTTGATTTGGAAGGTAAGTATGTACAGATGTGATGCTAAGTGCACACGGTCTCATTATATTCACTGTCTCATTTAATTTCTGCAATAATACTGTGGAGGTAAGCATTCTGTTATTAGTCTCATTTCATAAATGATGGAAACTGAGGTGCAAAGAAGTTAGTACAACTAAGTCGTGGGATCAGAACCTAGAGTTTTCTGCTTCAGAATACCATCTTTAGCTTCTCCACGACCTTACAAGTCAATGAATAAGCAGCCTCCCACTTGGGCATTTCCCCAAAATATATAATAAGCACTTCACCCTCTGCTCTCTGTGAAAAGCATAACCTTTTCTTTTCAGAGGACATAAATTTAATATTTACCTTTCTGAAGGAAGATGCATAATTTAAGTTTGTCTTAGTTCAGTTTTTGTTGCTGTAACAAAATACCTGAGGCTGGGACTTTATAAGAAAAGACCCGTATTTACCTTAAACTTTTGGCAGTCTAAGAGCCTGGTATTCCCATCTGCTTGGTTATGGTGAAGACCTTCTGGCTCCATCACAATATGGTAGGTGGCATCATCGTAGGAGTACATGGAAGAAAAAAGGAGCACAACGTGAGATAGGAAGCCAGAGGGTCCAGAGGCTGAGCTTGCTCTTTTTGTAATAATCCAATCTCATGGGAACTAGCCTACATTAATCTCAAGGGTATCCAGGCCAGTGATCTAACTGCCTTCCACTAGGCTAGACCTCTTAAAAGTTCCATTACTTTTGGCACAGCCACGCTGAGCCAAGCTTCTAGCACGTGAACTTTGGAGGAGACACCCACGCCATAGCAAAGTTTTTATTTGAGGCTCATTCTGGATTTCAGAAGCATGCTTGAGAAATCTGAAGTTTTATATCTCATTAAAATATACCTTTTGTTTTTCTATTCTGCCTCCGTAAAAGTATGCACATGCATGCGCGTGCACGCGCACACACACACACACACACACACACACACACACACACACTTGGGTCTTTGGTAGACTGGATTTCTGTCAGTGCAAATCATGTTCCTGAATTCCATAACCTTTAGCTGCAGAAAGCCCTCAGCCTCGTTTTGAGATGCCAACAGTGCATTTCCTGAGCTCTCTCCCTTGAGTCCTCCTAACCTCCCTCTCCATCAACCCCGCAAGCGTGTGAATGTGCTGTCGGGGAAGTGTGCAGCATCAGGAGCTAATTTCAGACTCTGTTTCCCTGCATGTGACAGAGAAATGCCCAGCGGAAGAGATCAGAATAAGATGTGCCAATGTTAAAGACGCCCGGAGGATTGGCCAAAGTGGAGGAAATTTTCCAAGATGATCTCTGATTGAGGTATGAAGTTAGAGGCTTAAACTCCACCCCAACACGTGTCCCCTTCCTTAGGGACTTCTTTCCCCAAACCACAAGGACGGATCTGGAAGCTTCTTCTGTGTGGTGGGGTCTCTTCCCCTAGGTATTCCCCAGTATGTTGAACCAGGGTGGGACATTGGACCCTAACTGGAGCAGTGGAGTTAAATGGATCAGTGAAATTCTTCCTCCCAAGAACTTGACATTGGCTTTAGAGATGGATGCGATCATGTTCTGCTGGTTGTTTTGAACTAAGAATATGCAAATTTGAGAGCGTGGGGATGCCACAGCTGACCACCTTTGACTTTGGCTCTTAAGTCAGCAAGAGCCAGGTTGAGCGAGGGAATAACGTGGACACGTGGAAGCAGACGTGAAAGGCCATCTGGATTCAGAAAGGCAGGAAGGAAGAGAGAGAACGTGGGAGGCAGGGAAGAGAAAGAGAGAAACAGGAAGGTGGGGGCGGGAAGGAGCACAGTGTGGGGAGCGCAGGGCCCCTGCCGGGCTTCTGTCTGCCTTCCAGCTCCAGGCTCCAGTTCCTTGCTGGGAGGCTTGGCTGTACTCTGTAACCCTCGCTTTCAAGCCCTGCCCCTGGATCAGTTTGGCTTGAGATCACAGAAAGAACCTGGACGCAGACACGCTTGCTCTTGAGCTCCTGCCGGGGTGTGGAGCAGATCCACAGAGACAGCGAGTCTGCTGGGGCAGTAGCCGGATGTGTGGCGTGGAGCTTCCCACGGGTGCTCACTTGAGATCTGCCGGAGTTGGTTTTGGGAAACGCAGAGCACTTTGTACAAGGGAGGCATTGGGAGGTTTCATGGTGTGCGCCAGGCCCCCATGTCATGTGTGGAGAGATACCTGAGCGTTTCAGATGGATGGCGTAGTGGAAAGGAAGAGCTGACACCAGCCCTGGATACAATCTGTGTGTGTGGCGGGGGTGGGGGTGCCGGGAGCCGGTATCCAGATCAGCAAAATGGGAAAAGTGCAAGGTTGAAGTGGTTCTGTGATCTTGCATTGATTTCCCAAGAATGGTGAGTACCATGGTCTGAGCTAAGGGACCAGGAGGCTTTGGTGATGCTTAAAAGGCCACACGTTATCAAGCAGAGGATGAAGCGGTCACTACTTGAATGATTGCTTCCAGAGGGAAGCTCTATGATGTTGCACAGGAAGTGTCTTATGTTGCCCAAAAGGTCCACCAGTTTTTAACTCCAGATCTTAAGCCAGAAATCTCTTGTTCTCCTAAAGGAGTTTGTATGACCGCTCTCTACAACACCATTCATGGAACACTGTTTGTGGCAGGGACAAATCATCTACTAAAGCAACTGAGCTCAAAGACTTTTTATAAGAATTGAATTAAATGAGAACACTCAATGACATGTGAACACTCAATAAATTGTTATTGTTAGGTGCCGTTGAGTCATGTCTGACCCATAGCAATCCTATGTATGACAGAATGAGACACTCCCTGACATTGTGCCATGCCTGGCACTATGTCAATGCTTCTCTGCTATTCACAGGATTTTCATAGGTGGATTGTTTCGGGAGTGGATTGCCAGGTCCTTCTCCTTAGCCTGCAGCACCTGGTGTTCCCAGGCAGCCTCCCATCTACGGACTAACTAGGCTGACCCTGCTAAACTTCTGAGATCAGGCAGGATTGGATGCCAGGGTGCTATGGCTGCATACTGGCTATTACTATTTCTTTTCTTCCTCCCCTTGCCCTTCTTTTCCCCCATCCTCTTCCTCAGTCTCTTCTGCTGCTGCTGCTGCTTCATCCTCCTCTTCTTCATTCTTTCCTTCTCCTCCTCTTCCTCTTCCTCTTTCTCCTTCTTTCCTTCTCTTCCTTCTCCTCTTCCTCCTCCTCCTTCCTTCCTTCCTTTTAGTATCACCGCTGGTACTGTAGCTATTGCTATTATAGGAGTGCCCAGAGCAAGTGTTTAATACCTGTTAGTTCCTTTATACAGCAAAAGGAAACTCCTAAACTTTGCCTCATCTCTCTTAATCCCACCTTTTGCAAGGGATCCCAAAGAGACGTTATCCTTTGTTTCTTGACTGGTAGAAATGGCCTCTTTGCAGTATGCCCTGCAAAATGCCCCCTTTTGTGGCATACATACCTCCTAGAAAGCCTGTCAGAAACAGAGAATTTCCGCTGAAGGGGGACTTTAGAGTGCGATTCCATTCTAAGAACTAGCACCTCCTTGAACCCTCGCAGACGGCTTTCCAGAGAGTGGATAGCTTGCTCCCTCGGCCAACCATTCCGTTGTTAGACGGCTTTGATGACTTCTGCCAACCTGAAAGAATACGCTTCGCTGGAGTTTGGCTTCTCAGCATCTGGAATCCCACAGAGGAAATCAAATCTCTCCCTCACAACCGAAGCAAGCTCAGGTGCGGCCTGTGCCTCTATCTTTGCCGCTCGCCTACGCTCGCTTTCTCAACCATTCTCCACCTCACACCGCCTTGGACTCCTGCATTCTGCTCACTCTTTCCTGAGCTTGCTCCGGGGGACCCGGGTCCCTGTTAAAAGATGTGTCATTTAAAATGGAGCACCTGTTCCTGAGCCGTTCCGATAGTGCAGAATGAGCGAGCTCCCCAGCCTTCCTTAATCTCAACGCCGTTGCTATTAATGCAACTGAAACTTGAATTAATTTCCTTTTTAAAAAGAAGTGGCACGTGCTGGCTCCATGAAAAGCCTGAAGCTCTTTTCACCTAAACTATTATCGTGTTTCCTCTTATTTCTGTGCAGAAGAGATTTTGAATCTCTATTCATCTATGTATTTATTTCTATTACAAATGATTTCCTTTGTGTGCCATCAAAGAAGCTATTAAAAGCTCAGCATCAATACACCTAGCAGCTACCTGTTTGGTAGAGGATAATACAGTCCTATAATGCTCATGAATGACACCGGGACTCTCTCACGGCTTGACTTCTGGCATGGTGACATAAAACACTCTCTCATTCTACCTTTTAGCCATTCTGAACTTTAAGCCCCCACATGTCCATCGGCTTGTGATGCTGTGGGGGCTTGCGTGTTTCTGTGATGCTGAAAGCTATGCCATGGGTATCTCAGATATCAGCGGGGCCAGGTATGGCGGACAGGTTTCAGCTGAGCTTCCAGACTAAGACCACAGAGAAGGACCTGGCAGCCCACTCCTGAAACAATTTGCCACTGAAAACCCCTAATAGCAGAGAAGCACTATCAAATATAGTGCCAGAAAATGAGCTCCCAGGCCAGAAGCCGTTCAAGAAACAACTGGGGAAGAGTTGCCTCCTCAAAGTAGAGTCGACCTTAATGATAGGAATGGAGTAAAGTCCCTGGGACCTCCTTTTGCTGATGTGGCATGACTCAAAATGAGAAGAAACATAGTGGCTGCCACAGTGGGCTCAAACATAAAAGGATCACGGGCATGGCACAACATTGGTAGTGTTTTGTTCTGTTGTACTTAGGGTCGCTATGAGTTGAATCTGACTCCATGGTACCAAACAACAGCAACAATAAACTCTAAGCAGGTCACTAGATGCATTTTGTATACATTGTCATATCTTTGCATCATTGCATATGACATCCATTTTGATTAAAGTATCTTTACTCCCCTTTATTTACTGGCGAACTCCTACTCACCCTTTAAAGCCCAATTCAAATGTCAGTTTCTTTATAAAGCCTTCCATGATTCCACCATCTCCTACCCCCCAGGAAGGCTAATAGTGCAGTGATTTTCCCTTTTCCATAAAATTAGGAGCACATTTGGATTCCAGTGCAAAGAAAACCATTTTCATGTTGTTGTTGTTGTTGTTAGGTGCCCTTGGGTCAGTATCTGACTCATAGTGACCCTCATAGGGTTTTCAATGGCTGACTCTTTTGGGATTGCCTTGGGAGTGGATTGCCAGGTCCTTCTCCCATTTTTGCGGTGCTCGGAATTGAACTAGGGTGCTCAGAGACTGCAGCACAGCGCTCTACCAACTGAGCTAAATCCCAGCCCTAACTATTTTCATAGATTTATATATTTCCAGGAATAACGATATCAACTATTATCTGTAGCATACTTTACTTTGTGCTGGTCATAGCACTAAGCAACTCTGGTGGATTGTCACTGTTTGGCTTCACATTTCGGCTTCACAGTGTAATGTATGCCACTGGTGCTCCACCACATTCCTGTGTCCATCTGGGCCCTTCTGCTCAAGAGCTTTCTCTGGCCTTGGATGGATGTTCAGCCAGTATTGTTAAGCACAGGCCTAAAGTGCCAGAGCTTCAGCCATACCACCCTGGTATCCAATCTCATCTGATCTGGCCAAGCAGGGTCAGACCCGGTTGATCCTTGGATCAGATTGCCTGTGAAGACTAGGTGCTGTAGGCTTGGAAGAAGGACCCAGCAGTCCAGTCCCGAAACAATCAGCCATCGAAAACTCTATGAATAGAAGAGAAGCACTGACATAGTGCTGGGCATGGCCCAGTGTCCGGGAGAGTCTCGTTATGTTGTACTTAGGGTCGCTGTGAGTCAGTCCCGACTCAACACCTAACAACAGCAACAACAAAGTGCTGAGGTCCACACCTGTAAGTTAGCAGTGGGTGCAGATGTACCCAGACTCCTGGCTCCTCGGGTGGGACAACTCTGGTGAATATTCCGCATCTCCCAGTGTCCCCTAGGATGGAGCATGAGCTGCTCACAAGGGCCACCTGCTCGCCATTGTGCCCAGGATTTGCTTCTTCCCATTCCTCTGTTGCCTCCTGGTCTTACTAATGCTGGTCACTATCACCCCATTGCACTGGGATTCCACTCCCCACGTCCATTTCAGAAGGAAGTCAGAAAAGCAACTCCACACCACCGATGAATAAAGGGAGGCCCATGCAGGCTACACGATTTACTCAAGTCCCCCTTCCGGCAAGTGGCAGAACCAGGATGACAGCTCAGCTGTGTTGAGAGCTGGTGTTTATTTCTCTGGAGACTTGGGTGGAGGAGGAATCGGGGGTTGCCGAATCTCAGAAATCCCTCTGTGGGGAGGCATTCAGCCCCTGAACCCCAACACCATTCCCCATCCCCACCTTTATCCGCCACTTGAACACCAGCCAGTGCTCGAGCCCCAGAAGGGCAGGGCAGCGACACTCAGTAATTGAATTCCTCACGAGCCCGGCGAATGCAAATATCTGACAAATTGATTTAATTGCGTTCACATACAATGAGGCTGAGCTCCGAAAGGTCAGCTGGAAAATGGGAAGGGACCCTTGGGAGCCTCTGGGAGAGGCTGAGTTTAATACACATTCATCACATTTATCATGTAATTAGTCCACACAATGCCAAACTGATCGACGGAGACTTGAAGCCGGGTATTGATTGATTTTTTTTTTTTTTTTTGGCTTGGCATCTATCATACCACCTTAAGGCTGTCCCTGTCATGGGCAGGCAGAAGTTATTTAGTGGCTCAGCAGAAATGGTTGTGCATGGGGAGAAATTGTTTTTCTATGAGGGATTTGAGGCTCCAGAAAGGTTTCACCTAGGCACCGAGGCTGCCTTTGAGAGTCACTACTGAATAGTTAACTCCAAAGACAGGCGCTGGAAGCCAATGTTCTCTTGCCTCATCCCTTCTGCACAAGGACTGTTTATAAATGGCAGAGGATAGTACAGCCTACCTTTTTAAGCTGTAAAATATTTAATTCAGGCACCTGAGTAGTGTCAACCTTGCATCCAAATGCCTGGGCAGAGAAAATGTTCTGGGGAACTTATTAGGAAGCCAAGAGGACTCTGTAGTTAGATTCCTTTGGGAATGAAAAAAATGGATTTTCAAATAACAACTGCATGGTGGGTTTGGTCTCAGGTGAAATGTTAGCTTCGCTCCGCTCTCTTCAGAGATGCCGAAGTGGAGATGATCGGAGACTTGAGGGGTGGGGCTGTGCCCAGCTTGTGGTCCAAATAATGCATTAATTGCTGGGCATGGTGGTGCACATCTGTAATTCCAGCGGCTTGGGAGGCGGAGGCGGGAGGATCGTAAGGTCGAGACCAGAGGTAGTCTGCGTAACTTAGCGAGACCCTGTCTCAAAAAGTAAAAAAAAAAAAAAAAAAAAAAAGGGCTGGGGGTGCAGCTCAATGGTCCAGCACTTGCAACGCGTGCAGGCGCAAGGCCCTGGGTTTAACCCCCCAGTACTGCAAACGATGCATTAATTGCTTTCTTTCTTTTAATCATTTGGAAAGTTGCTTCCTTGTTATCATCTATCCGGCTTCCATTTCCTCATCGATAAAACTGAGAGGATTTAGTGAGGTGAATTTGAAATGACCATAGGTGTGCAAAGGCTGTTTTAAACTACATTCCCATAGAAATATGAATTACTGCTGATCGATCTAGGGGTATCTGAATCCCTCATGTATGGTGGGTCATTATGGATGAGACCCCAAGTTCTATTTCTAGATCTTTATTTACAGCCACACTTCTTTAAGCTTTTCTGTATTTACCAACTCTACTTTCAAATGTTCTGTTCACAGCTCTGTTCGCCTCTCCTTCCACCTAACTCCTGACAGCACTGTCATTAGGGTTACCAATGGCTTTCGTGCCATTAAACCCACCGACAGCCTTTAACCCCATTTCTTCCAGCAGTTATCATTGGGCCACACTAATCAGCTCCCTTCCGGGAAGTATGTGTGCCCTTCGGGTTCTGCTTTATTTATTTTCTTCTTACTTCTCTAGTATTTACTTCTCAGTTCCCTTTGTAGGGTGATCTTTTACTTTTCATTCTACACTAGTGAGTGTTCTGTTGTGGTGCCAAACAGCTTCTAAGGAGGAAAGGCTTATTTTGGTTCAGGGTTTGGGCTCTGTTCCTAGGTCTGTGGTGCAGTGGAGCATCATGGCGGGGCATGCACGGTGGAGCAAGGAGCCTCACTTCACGGTGGACAGGAAGGGGAAGGAGGCAGGGAGAGACAGAGGCATGGGGAGATGTGCCCGAGGACAAAATACACCTTTCAAAGGCATGCCCCGGCGACCTACCTCCTCCAGCTGGCCCTCACCCCTACCCTTCCACCATCTTCTAACAGTCCATTACGTTTTGGATCCATCAATGAATTAATCCACTGATGAGGCCAGAACCCTCAAGATCTAGGCTCCTCTCAAAGGCCCCGGCCCTGCTCACTCCCGCCTTGGGGACCAAGCCTTCCACACGGGGGCTTCTGGGGAGAGTTTCAGATCCAAACCACAGCATATTCCAAAGCATAGGACCCCAGAGTTTCTGTCTTTGCTCACTTCTCTTCCCATTTCCAGCCAGTCTTGTCACTTACGTTATTGCCAGGGAGCCCATGGCTGTCGATCCTCTTCCTTCTTCCTGTCTTCTCCTCTCTCAGCCCATGACCTGTCACTGGCCTCACGCACTTCCTCAGTGGCTTACTCCCTGCTCCCAGCCTTGAGTCGCCTCTTGCCTTCTGCACCCTCTTCCTCAGCTGGTCTTATCCAGCGTTTCCACTTCAAGCCAAAGTGAGTTTTCTAAAATCAAGACTGCCCAAATGTAGACTCTCCAAAACCTTTTATCTAGTAGAAGTGTTTTTTTTTTCCTGTTTTTCCTGAAAATGATTGAACAAAAAAATTTCAATATTTGTCTCCAGCACCATAATTCAAAAGGTTTCAGAGGGTAGAAGACATTAAATAAAAAATTAAATGATTGGAGCAAAACAGAGTTGCTATATACATATAATTGGCAGGCCTGGGAAAAGAGACTTGAGCACATGGAATGAAAAACATCAATATAGAAAAAAAACTTCCCTGAATGAAGGAGAATTGGCATTTGTGAACTGGAAGTGTTCAACATGAACTCTAAAATACTGATACCAAATGAAGAACACTTATTTTGGTGTAATTACTGGGTATCAAGCATGGGAAGCAAATCCTTAGGACCTATGACCATTAGAAAAAACTCCAGCAACTGAAAAAGAGTCGAGCTGTTGCGATTTATTCTCCAGTATGAAATCTGACAGGTATATTTTAGAAGCAGCCAGTTGGAAAGATACGAAATTCAAGAATAATGCCATCCTAATAATTGATCACAAAACCCAGTTCTGCTTAGAGTTCTCATGCAGGGATGATTACAAGGAAAAATCTGTGACAAATATGAACAGATGATATAAAATAAGAAACAAAAGAAAAAGGAGTGTTATGAATCTACTGAAGAAAAGTAAATTTTAGAAAATTTCTGTTTACACCAAATGCAAAAACACTTGCATCCTATGAACCAAAAGACTAAAAAAACATGGTGAGAATTTAGTAAAGAAGAAACTGGGTATGAGGAGGTCAGATATAAAAATAAAAAATATGTAATTAGTAAAGAAGAAATTGTCTATGAGAAAGTCAGAAATAAATAAAGGTGAACATTTTGCTAGGATACTTTAAAAGGAGTGGATCAGCATCAGTAAAGTGTGGGATTGGCAGAGGGGGAAATTGAATTGACAACAAAGGGGACAAATTTTAGTACTTTTCTTGCTTGCAGAAGAAAAGACAAAGAGTAGGAGCAAAAAATAAAATAATAAGAAATTTAAATAGAAAACGATAGCATCCTGGTATCTGATCCTGCCTGATCTCAGAACCTAAGCAGGGTCAGGTCTGTTTAGTCCTTGGATGGGAGACAGATTGGGAATACCAGGTGCTGCAGGCTAAGGAGAAGGACCTGGCACTCCCTAAACAATCTGCCATTGAAAACCTTATGAATAGCAGAAAAGCACTGACAATAGTGCCAGGAATGGTGCAGTGTCAAGGAGTGTGTGTTCTGTTGTACATCAGGTTGCCTATGTTGGACCCAACTCAATGGCACCTAACAACACCAGTGGTAGACACAGGAGTTCTTCAAACTATTAAATAATTTCCAATGATCAGAAAAGAAATGAACAAATGTTAGAAAGAAATATTTAAAAATTACAGAAGGCTGAATTGAGAAAAATTGAGTCAAACTGGAAAAGGGTGGTCAGAGATGAGGGCCCTGGAACCCCCATGCATGGCTAGTGTGGATTGGATTGGCACAGCCATTGAGAACCGACCAGTGTGATACATTGTCAAGATAAACATATAGTTTTCACGTGACCCAACATGTTCCCTTTGGATGTTTTTCCAAAAGTTATTGTACGGGTTCTAAGGTGACAACTCTGAAGACATTCATCAAGGGATTGTTTGTGGTTGTGGGGATTTAGGGGTAATCCCGGTTCAATCAGTAAGGTACAAACAGGCTAACAGCATGGTACAAACCCTGTGTAATGGTGTTTGTTAGAAACAACAGACTAAATGCAACATTAGACATGTGGCTGAGTGTAAAAATGCAAAAATAAAAAGAGGTCCGCAGCATGGTACCATTTATGTGAATTGAAAATACACGTGCCTAAAACAACACTATCAATTTTATGAGGACACAGAAATGAAAGACCACACATCTAACACATTCAAAATATCACTAAAATGAAGGAGAAGGAGAGGGAATGGGAGGGGACTTGAAAACAAAAGAGATTAAATAAGCATATAAGGCAAGAGAAGGGTCCTGCCAGACAAGTAATCAGGCGTATCATGAGGAATACCAGTAACTCTCTACCTAAATTCCATTAGCAAACACAGAAGGCTCATCTTATAATGGAAAATAATAACAGAGCCAACCTGATAAAACATTTGAACTTCAAAGGTAAAGAATGTTGCACCTATTAAGCAGAAGAAGAAAATCAACTTCCCACAAATGACAGAAATTAAAGCTGGCCTCTGATTAGGTGCCAAAAGATAATAAAGGCTAGCCTTAATTGTGTTTGATAGCTTTCTTCTATGAGAAGATGTTTTCAGATATATCTTTTACATTTCCTGACCCGGCCATGGAGACATTCATCCCTCCAAGGATGTCTGATCCTTTCCAGTGGGAAAAGAGACCATAACCTGGGTACCAGGGGTGCTCAGTGCTTCCAAGTCATTATTTTGAGACTCTTCCCTGGATAGAGCCAGGGCATATACATCTTTAAAGAAGAAATAGATCATGAGTTTGTATCTAATTCAAAAGCAGACCTGTAGGAATTTTATCTGATAATATCAATCTCATATCTGTGGATCCTTTTTTTCTTTGTCTGTCTTTCTTTCTTTCATTTTTCTTTTTTTTCTTTTTTCTTTTTTTTTTTTTTTTTTTTTTTTTTTTTTTACTGTTTGAAACAGGGTCTCGCTAAATTACGCAGAATGACTCTGGTCTCAAACTTGTGATCCTCCTGCCTCCACCTCCAGAGCTGCTTGGAATTATAGGCATGGGCCATCATGCCCAGCCTGTGGATCCTTTCAATCAATCTCTAAATACCAGTGGTCCAGGATATTGACATAATTACTCATTTGATTTATTGTTATCTTGGGATAACGACAGTGACATTGTCACTTATGATGCTCTTCCTTGAAGATGTTGAACATTCTTTTTTTTTATTAGAAATTTTTAATGCACATCATAATGCGATTCATTTTGACACGCTTTTCGTTGTGACAATTTTCATATATGCAATTTGATAAGCATTATTCATATAGGTTACCCCTTACCCTCCTCTATGTTTCCCCCCTCCCCCTTCCTATCTAAGTTTC